>CM018690.1:42171240-42261246 GCA_009363875.1 Mikania micrantha
TAACATTTGACTCAGCTGTTTTTTTGCCTAAATCTCGTTTAACGTAAGGAGAACCCATTGACCTTAACCCAATATCTTGGGGTCTACCACTTTGAAGATTATCATCTTCCTGGCCAAAAGTCTTAGCTTCTGAATCTGTTGACTTTTTGGTTGACTCGGTTTTGATGTTGGGAGAAGCCATTGACCCAAATGCATAAAACTTTCTTCCATGGGGTATAATATGTATATCCTCAGAAGCACTATCATCTGCACTAGTTGCACTCTCGCTGCTGGAGCTATTGTTGCTTGACCAATTAGGGGATAGACGACCATAATCTTGTTTTTTTTCATTTTTGGTTTCAATTTCAGCCCTTGATTTGTATGGCAGCCTGTTTCCAATGGTCGGGTTCTTGTGTTTTTCTTCCTTTTCTGTTTCTTTTTTAATGTTTGTTTCCTGATCATTTTGACGGTGGGTTTTTGGTGATTCCTGGTTTCTTCCGTTTGTATGTTGACAAAAATCCTGCAAAAGATTTGTAAATTAACAGATGCTTATTTGACAATAACTATTTCCTACTGGAAGAAGGATGCAAACATTTTTTTCTCCATTTTTTCAATAATTTGTGTCTTGATTATGATTATGATGATTAAAACAACATTATTGAAGCGACAAACTACATTTAAAATTTAAAAATACACAATTTGGTGACTTGCAACACCATTCAGCCCGTTACCTTTTAGATTTTTTTTTGACTTGTTTGAGATAAATAAAACAACCAACTGCTCCATAACATTTAAAAGGGAGGGAGAAATATGGTTTACCTGTGCAAATGGAGGTGTTTTGTAGAGTTTCTGTTCCAAAGTCTTTGAATTCCAATTTATCTTGTATTCCAATGCAATTTCTTGCATCATTTGCAGCTTTATTTGCATAGTTGGAGGGTCTGCCTTCAAGTTCTTGACAAACTATTAAAAATGTTGTCTTTCAGTTGAACATGATCAAAACTACATGATAAAAAAAAAAGGAATAGAAAATAATTACAAAAAGAGAAAACAAAGAAGCACCTCTTGGCTGACATAAGGTTCAAGATAATTCCCGTATCTCTCAGCAAATAAACTTCTTAATTCCCGCAATTCTGGCAAATCAGCAAATCTTGCAGCAGCAAACATCAAAGTTGAGACAGCTTCCCTGCATTCCTCAGGGCATTCCCTACATGTGACCAAAGTGTTAATTTAAATTAAAGTTTCATGAGAATTTTTGTTTAAAAAATAAACTTTATAAAGATCTACCAACTTGAATATTTTACCTCTGTTTATTCATGGCTGAGAGTAGACTTAAAACGAGCAAGCAAGATTGTTCCACAAAATCATAACACCATGATAATTTCTGGTCAGCATATAACTGCCCAACCTGTTTTCATTAAAGGATAAATAAAGATCATCAATCTTGAAATTATTACTTTTCAAAATCTTTAAAGCATTCAATCACATTAATGCAGAACATCAATGAATCTTTTTTTTTTTAACCACAAACTAGGGCTCAGTATTTAACAGGTTAATCGAGGTTAGTCATTAACTAATCTATCTAATTTACCTGCAATTTCATCATACCAAACATGCATACATCATCAGTTCATCACTTGTAAAACTAAATAATTCTCATGAAGTCACACGTAGTTTGGTCATTAATTAAATGTATCTTTTAAACATTACACATGACATTGATAAAACGATTTAATGTCAAAGATGGTTCACCTATATTTCCGCTGTCCTTACACGCAACTAACTTTGAACTATGATTAGTTAGAATTAGCTAAGCCCAATCAAGTCTGTTCATACGCAATCAAGTCTCCTAACATACGCAGTTAATACCACAACGTAGAACAGATGAATCAAACAGCCAAAAATCTGTCTAATCTGATATAAATCGATTGATTAATGAAACAATCTGAGATGAACCTTCAACAAATAATCAAATAAAAACAATTACCCTGTCATACGCATTGGAATCAAGACTGGTTTTAAGAAGATCTGCGACATCAGTCCTCATAAACTTCTGCATTGCGTTCCTCTTTCTCCTAACAATCTCGATTCGCTTCTTCGTCAGCTTGATTTTCGACTTGCTAAAATCGCAAAAACACAACGCATGAACACGAAATTAAAAACACACGAAATCGAGAACAGAATACAATCGATAATTCCTTACCATGTGGAGTAAAACCTGCTTTTCAATAACGCGTCCAACATATTCACGTTTCTGTTACTCTTTTCAATTCTGAATTTGCAGCTTCAGCTTATGATCATCAACAATTTCAGTTAAACCTTCTTTGAACGTGCATCGAACAACCGCCAATGCAGCGGATCAGAATCAAGATTTTGCAATCCACAATCAATAATCAACGATCAATCAGAACGGAAAATAAGAACAATCGATTGATTATGAAATCTAATAGAATATCAGTATATCACACACCACACATGCATATACATATATATATATATATTGTATCTATAGGTGTGTGTGTGTATTGGTGAAAATTGAAGCATTACAGATACATTTAAAGAAGACGAAGGTAGCAGCTTTCAGAGGAGAGTGAAATCTGGTGAGCTGTACAATTCGGCTTAGCGTATTAGTTTTCAAATGTGGGCCCAGGTCAGCAGTGCAAGACCATAAGTCTGCTAGATCAACGGTGGAGATGAGTTTTGAGATAGTGGGGTACCGATAATGTGGTGCGTGCGTGACACACAAGATTTGTTCCGCCAAAGTTATTAACGGAGTGGGTTGACACGTTGGAACAACTTTTTATTGGTAATGTAAAATGACGATAATAACCTTTTACAGTTACCTGCTGAGTGGGACTCCGCGCAATACCAGAAAACAGCGGCAAATTAACCGTCAAGTTCATTAGTTTATTTATTTACTTTTTTTTTAATAATAATTTTTTATTTTTTTTAAAAATAATATACTATATATTTTTCAAGGATTTTTTTTATAAAAGAATAGAGAATAGTATGAGTGCCGGCTCAACCATTTTGATAGTTTTAGACGAAGTAAAAAATTCAAAGCCTTTTATGATGTTCAAATGTACATCACTAAATTATAGAATTTTTCAATTCTTGATGGATTGGGTTAGAGTCCGAAGATTTTACTTTTATTTGGGTGAATTGAAGGTAATTTCACAAAATATTTTATGTCTTGGAGCAATTAGAGAATCTTATAAACTTAAATTATATGAGTGGCTTGAAATCAATAAAATAATATTAATCGAAACCATTTAAAACATCATAGCTTTACAATGAAACAATATTCTTTTAAATATCTAAATTACTTGAAACATTAACAAATATTACGTGTTGACGAGCAACCGCATCACATAATTAGATACTTTGGATTAGAGGCTAAAAACATAAATTTTACTAAATGTAAGACCACCCGCAGCGGAGGAGCCGCTCAACCAGCGGGGAAGATTTTTTGGGCGGGGTCAGCGGGAACACCGCTACCCTCCCCCAGCGGCAACCACAAGAGCCCCTCCACGGCTCCCGCTCCCCGTGGAGCTCCTCTCCTCCTATTGGTCCATTTTTTTTAAAATGGGACCCATTGTGGGGTGTTTTAGTGGTTGATGTGGAATAGTGGGGAAGAGTTTTCAGTGGGATGACCATTGTGGGTGTCAAAGGATTTCAGTGGGGTGATGACGTGGCAGGAAATTTCGGTGGGGAAGGGTTTTCAGTGGGGTGACCGCTGTGGATAGTCTAATGGACTGCATAATTTTACAAATGTAACCGTATTTCACCAAAAAGGTATTTCGAATAATTATAAAATACCATCATCAATGTTATAACCACTATATTTTTTTGTACTTGTAAGCATAAAATAATGAAAACAAAAATTATCCTAAACTATTAATTAAAATATTTTTGTCTTCGTAATTGAAGAAATTGGAATGGGAATTTGATGCTTTCTAAAAGCTTGTACGTATGATATTGTAACGAATATTTTCGTCCAAGTTTATCTAAAAAAGATCAAAAAATGTGTAACTTTAAAAAAAATATATTATTAGAAAGGTTTGGAATCATATGCCAAATTTGTGGCTAAAAAAGAGCATGTAAATGACGTGGAAAATAAACAAAAATTCGATAATAAAAGATTTATGTATTTTAGCTGGCACTTTAGGATACTTCATATTATATCAACCAATTGACAGTCATGCCCTTCTAATGTAATATCAGAAGGCTATGGGTTGAATTGTAACAAAGGTAAATTCGGTGTTTAACCTAGCTTAAATTTTATTAACATTAATTAATCTGGTATTTAAAATATTTAACTTGATTAACAAGGGATTTATTGAGAAACCATTGATACATAATCGATTGATATAATTTGTAATATCATAAATGAGGATTAAAAAACCTCTCAAAAAATCACATGTATAATGATTATTCAATAGAAAAACTTATTCTATTAAAAAAATTATTATGTTAAGTAATATAATGATTAAAGCTTAACTGAGACAACAAAATTTCAAATCTTAGCGTTAGCCAAAATATTTCAAATGATGGTCACGGATTCTAGTTAATGGGTCAAAGCTCCATATGTTTCTAAAGTAATAAATTATTATTATTTTTTAAAAGGAACCCTTATAAAACTAATATTCATAATATTATTCTCAATGAAAACAAGAACTGAGATGGCTATTCATACTCATTTACCAAAATATATGTTAATTGGTTTGTGATATATTTTATAAGCATTGAAACTCCCTTATACAAAATAGCATATAATTAAATTAGTTTAGTGTTAAAGAATTCATATGCATATTTAATGTACTTATTACCTTGTATAAAAAATAAAGAGACACAACAAGTATTCACTTACAAGTCATTCAAAACACACAAATATTTATTGCTTACAACAAGATCAACTCAAGTTTTTTGTGACACAAAGCGAATTATAAAAAGTAGGCTCTTTTTCTATTTAAACTAACAAAACTAAATTAACAATCAAAATGGATTATAAAAGTAGGCTCTTTTCCTAAGTTACTAAGTTTATAAAACTATTAAAACAAAATTAACAAATGTAAGTAGACAAGCATTAAGCCGTAAACAATTAACAATTATCTGATTGAAATATCACCTATTGTGATATTTTTGTGAAATCTAATCAATTAATAAGAGACAACCATGGTATTTTTGTGATTTCGTCAGCTCATCTTAAATATCTAACAAGTATTTCGTTCAGTAATGATGAAATATAATACATAGAACATGGTGGCCTGAATTACTGTCTTCTACATCCTCTCTTTCGTCTCTTCGACTCTTGCTCAACTCGTCTTAAGAGACTTTGACTGCTCGGGTACCACCAGGAGGCTGGAGCATGTTCATCGTCCAACCGCAGGCTTCTTCGGCTACCTGTACCATGGGAAGTGAAAAACTAGAAACAAAAAAACCTAGCAGAAGACAACGGACAATATTACTTTGTAATTAATCAATTGGCATTGGCTAGGCTATAGGAAAAAATAAAAATAATACGGCCCCAGTAAAAATAATGGCTCAAATATGGGGCTTAAAAAACTTAATATAGCCCGGCCCAGTGACGCATTTTAGTGTGTAATACTGTATATTTCCTGATACGTATTATAAAATTTTTTAAAAACATTTATTTCGCTCCCTGAAAAAAAAAAAATTTTCGGCCCCCCCTGAAGTTTCTGTCAAGCTCCGCCATTAGCCCGGCCTGACTGTTTAGTTTTAATTAAGATGTAATTTGTTTTGATATACATTTAATCAACATATGATAAAGGTTACATGTGTTGGTGTAGAATTGTAATGCATGTGATTGTAGGTTCGCGTAGTTACCCTCCACTCATTCTGAGCCAGTTGTCATCGTAATGTGCATTCCTTGGCTAGCACTCAACCCGTTACTTGCGGGGACCAGATTAATCCTAGTGTCAATATTTCTTTTATTTAACGTGATTTATTTCAAACTTTATGTGTTTAATTTCATTGATTCGTCATAGCCTTAAGGGCCGGTCCTGGACATGTGCAAGATGGGCGACCGCTCATGGCCCATTCCAGGGACCCAATTACTAAAAAAAAGTTATGCATTTTATATATGTGTCTCTCTCTCTCTCTCTATATATATATATAGTTTTTTAGATAAAAAACCTATAACTAATTTTAAAAACAACATGTTTAGTTTTAGCCTATTCTCTTATTAACTAACACTTAATTTATTTTAAGTCCACTTAGCATTTAAATATCTTTAAACTAAATTCATGTACAAATTATCTAATTACTATTAACCCTTTAAATTTATAGGCAATAAAAAACCATATCAAAAAATTCATTTAACAATTAACATTATCTTTTGTTTATCTTTTCACATTTGATTTATTTTAAGTATACTTAATATTGAACCATTGATTTATATATTTTTATATCAATTATCTTCATACTATTCATTTATTTTATAACAATGTACCAAGCTCATATTTTAAGAACATCGTTTTCATTTGTACCGAGCCGGCGAGCCCTGGAATTTATAGGCGATATCAGGAACGACCCTAGTAGACTTTATAACACACTAACATACAAAAAATCGTTAAATTCAATTTGAAAAGAACTTTTATTTCTTTTAAAAATATTCGAGTATTTTAATTTCTTAATAGAACCAACATCAAGTAGACATGGGCAAAAAAACCAGTTTGGGTTTACAAACCGCTTTCCAAACTGGTATTCCATGGTTCTCAAACCGGTTCCCAAACCTGTCCGAACCGCCGGTTTGGCATATGTTTGACATCCTCATCTCCCAAACCGGTTTCAACCCCTCCAAACCAGTTTCAATCCCTCTAAACCGGTTTCAAACCTATCTAAACCGGTTCTATAGGTTTGACATCCCCATCTCACAAATCGGTTTCCAAACCGAATCGGTTCTCAAACCGAATCGGTTTGGAGAAAAAACCGGTTTGTGCAACCCTAACATCAAGTTTATAGTTTTAATTTGAGAAACTAATTCTATCCAAATAATATTCTTTCTAAATTTTACCTAGTTAGTTTGATAAAATCTTGAATTCTTTTATAAAAAATTCGTCATTAATGTAAATATAAGTGTTTTTTATATATTGATATATGAGGGGTTATTTATTTTGTGCTAAAGTTCAAAATATTTCTAAATTTTACCGCTTGTTGAAACTATGTTTTAGAAACTAATTTAAGGAACCGGTTTTTATTGCTTGATTTTTTTTGGACAGTTATTTAAAGGTTTTTTTAGCCGTTTATAATTTTTTGTTTCCAAATTCCTATTATCCCTTTTTATGCCCTTGTTAAAATTTTAACTACACTCTGCGGGTACTAAATTTGATTATATACACAAAAAATTCTTAAATCGATTATAATTGAGATAAGAAAACAAAATTATTATAACAAAATTATGTTTTTTATATAGCAAAACTATGTTTTATTTAAAAATAATTTAATATATAAAATTCATAATTTCTGGCCCCTAAAATATTAGACACGGTGTGATCGCACCTCCGACACTTCCTAATGGCCGGCTCCGCCTTCTGCTCTTTATGTATAGATATTTTGTACGTTGATTTAATCACAGCATTAAAAAATACTCTATGTTCTCATTAATCTAAAAAATGTTCTCAAAGGCTTGTCAAAGTGGACAATTTTTCTCTTGTGTAACTGAATTATTATAAGCAACTGAACCCTTGTTATGGTTATATGTACCTACAACAAGGAACCACACTTTAACAACATTCGGAGTTATTAAATCTAGAAATTAACAAAAAACTATAAGTTAGAGTAATAAACATTAAACAAGTCAACCCCGCTCACAGACTGTTTAAATTCAGCTCGCTAAAAATCCGTATTAAATTGCGTTTAAATGCGTTTGAGCCTAGGTTTTTCTTTAAGCTTGACTATTAAACAAGCCTAAGTTTGAGTGTTAAATGTTGTACTCAAGTAGGCTGGTAAGCTTAAAGTTACATGATATTTACATAATTTTATGCATCTTCTTATTCTAATAAATAAACATCTCACTTAGCCACATGTCATCCTATAACATACATATCATCCACGTGGCAAATTCTGAGACTCCTTCTTTCAGCTTTTCACCCATACCCGATTTGTTTTTACACCCCGCTCCTTTATCTCCACACTTCAAGGGACACCGGAAGTTTTACCCTCTTCATTCTCTAAACCCTAATCCCTCATTTCCTTTGACGCCGCCAATTGATCTTGTTTGCTATGCTACGGTTCAACAAAAACGCAACCAGAATAGGATCCTCAGCTTGGCTACTTTTACAGTCTCCTATCTAAACCCTAATTTATCATTCCCACACACACCAGATTGATTTCCCTTTCGACCATTTATAATATCTTATTTCTTTCCCCTTCATTTCCACAGGTAATTTTGGTTCCACATACAGAGGAATGCTAAGTTAGTGCTCAACGAACTGGGTGTCATACAGAACCATATAACGATTGTGAATCGCAGTCGGGATGGGAGTTCATGGTTGCTTCGTTTTACCGTCTGGTATGTAAATCTATTAATACTTGAAATCCATGTTCCTATTAATTAGAAAAATATTGGGTTTTACTAAACAATCTGGTGTGCAACGTTCACATATAAGGCACTACAGAATCTGACCAATAGTGCCAATCTTATGTAAATGAAGCTGGTATTCATCTATGAGTAGGTCGCTAATTTGATAATTGTGACAACTAGTACCAGACCGGCCTGCAAGTCCGTACGGTGTGTGTACTATCTACAGTAACTATGTGTAAATACATGTGTGTAAACAGTACTTGTATTAACAGGATTCTAAATACAAGAAACAGTTGTACGTATTCTCGTGTAAACTTAAATACTGTAAGTACAACGTACATTTGAAACATTATTTGTGTTTATTTAAGTGAAAACTTATGTACAGTTAACACAACATATCATGGGAAACAACAGTGTTCAAGCAATTAACAGAAACAAATCGGTTGCGATCTGATATCCATAGATGACAGGAATCAGATGGCCGACATTTCAATGTGAAAACAAGGTGAAAACATGATGTTTAGTTGAGTCCGACAGTGAGGAAACACAATTTAAACATAATTCATAGTGTCTTTTCAAAATAACGAACTGACAGTGTGTTTGCGTGGGTGACGATTCACACAAACATATCTGTGAGTTTAACGTTCTGAAATGATGACTGGAAAGTAGAAAACAAAAGTCGGAAAGCAAAACCATCATCGTGTTCGTTTGAATGACGATTCGACCGAATACGCGCGATGGTGACGCAATCTGACGAAACGATGACGAGACACGACACGAACGAAATTAATTTAATAAAATAAAATAAATAACATTTTACAATTTTGAAAATCATCAAATTACTTAAATTAATCTCTTTTATTTATTTCAAATAATTTACGCGTAAAATTCCGGCTACGCGACGAAAACGCGAACCGAGCAACCGAAACGAACCCGAATACCCTCGGGGTATAAAAGCAACAAATGAGGCAATTCTCCTCATTTTCATCAGCTCTATCTCTCTCTAAAAGCTATTCCCGAGCCTTTTCTCTCTCTAGAAAATCACCATCACATTCAATCTTCAAACAAGCATATCTCCTTCAATTCTCAACGAAATTCAGTGATTCTTGCATCCACGCGTAGCTCTCGACCCTCTCTAGGTGAAAGTACATCGGATCTGAAGCGTAGACCACCGAAATTTGAGGTATGATGCTGTGAAAACTCACGAAATTAGGGTTTCATACACCCTTCAGTCGATACACACACAAAGCCAACCCATAGCACCACCCTTCGAATGACCATACCTGTGAAAACCAACCTGCGCATGTTACTGACCTTAGACCAGCTTCGCAAACAGAAACAGGTAGGTGAAGATGATGGCATGGAGCACAGGTTGCGGTTCTCGGCCGAACCCTCATTGGGTCACGAACCCTGGATGCATCCTGATGTGGCCGAACCTTCTGTTCTCTACATGCGACTCACGAACCTTCGCATGAGGGGCGAACCCTGTTTCCTTTACGAACCATCGGTAGATAGCGAACCTTCTACTCAGGCCTAGACGAACCCATGCACTACAAACAGCCGAACCTGTTGAGGAGGATGAGCCGAACCCTTGGGGTCTCACGAACCCACATGTAGCCACACCAACCACCAAACCTTCGAGTTGCCTCCATGGGGACGAACCTGTGGTTTACTTTGGACGAACCTTCACTGATCAAGCCGTAGGGTTCGCCGGACCAGGATAGAACCGAACCTTGACCATGTAACCCTAAGGTTCGCTGGAATGGAGCCACATTTCCCTCTTCAATCGGTTAAGGCCTATTTTATTGGCCCGTGTGACATATCATTGAGCCCACGAATTGTATTGGCCCAAATCCTTCGACCCAGGTCAAGAACTCAATCGATCCAATGACCTTCGGCCCATGTCCAGCATAAACGACCACAAACACACCTACACGGGCCAAGTGCTTCTTTCGGCCCAACATCAATTATTTGGCCCACTTGACATTTCGGCCCATATGGTTTAAATTGGACTCAACACATGAAACCTAACTACAATGGATAATAATGTATGGGTTTAATGAGATACATAAAGCCTAAAACATGATATTTGAATATGTTAAACAAAAAATCTAAGCTTTTATACTTAGAACATTTTTGTTGTAATTATGATTCAAATGGAATGTAAATCAATAAGCAAGGCATGCTAGTCTAACTCAAGTAGGTCAAGTATTAGTGAATCAATAACAAGAGAAATGGGGCCGAATAAAGACCAAGATGGAGACTCCCAAGTGGTAGCCAACTTTGGGCTAACACATACGTATACACCAAAACAATTACAGTTCATAATTATAAGTTAAATACGACATGAAATCAATACAGGAACGTGAACACAACTACAAGAACAGACAAGAGCGTGTGCATTCTTTCTTTTAAGCTAAGTCAACCCTACAACAACAAGTGAGTTCATATGCCCCTTTTACTTTAATCTTAACTGATTTTAAACTCTCGGGGCTGAGAAACATGTCTACTTTTATTTATTTAAAAGTTTTGCTTAACATGTTATTTATACTTTGATTTAGATAATACTTAATTGTTTATTATCGCTTATCATTGTATGCATGCTTGTATGATCAAAACATGACAGGGATATTCTATTGAATAAGATAACATATCTTATAAATTCATCAACACATTAGAATAATATAGTTATAAGAATTTATCTTATAACACTCAATTATTCTCACATAAACAAACATTGGAACAATTACAGGCAAACACATGAATGTTATAAAGATATTACATATCTTTGTAATAACATTCGACACAAGAGTTAAGTAAGTGTAACAGGATAAATCCTTTTAACACTTAGCTTTACAACTCAACACATATTACAAGAGAACATTGAACATAGAATGATAATCATGACATGATAACAACATCATTCACTCAGATAATTAACATAATGTAATAAGACAAGTTCTTATTTAACCTTGTTAATAACACAGAGAACATATGACAATGAGAACAATAACACAGATGAACACAATTACAATTAATTACTATTGACCTGTTGTATTATATCACTTCAATCATGTGCCAAATTGTACAAGTTGATCATGTAAGACCCTTTAATTTGCTGACCAGTTAGTTTGACGTGACTAAACCGACGATAGCATAGTGGTACCATAGGTTTGACAAACCTCTAGCTTGTAGGGCTAGTATGTTGATCGTATTGATTTATTGGCCGGTAACGTATGACCGGTGACAGGGCGACTTCAAGTCAGGTTCTGGTAAGCGACACATGGTGATATTAATCTGCAGTGATAAGTAATTAATCCATCGTTTCTTGTTGACTAGTAGACTGAGTAATGTATATTCTCAGGTCATACTACTAGTAACTGTTTCGATGAGGTCTATGGTTTACAAAGTGGTAGAGGTAAATCGGATGCATTGAGGTCTGATTACGTGAGGATGTCAATGGATTCCTTTTAGGCTCTATGCACTATAGTTCAAGAACAAATTACAAGTGGTTAACTAACACTCTTAATATTTAAAAGTGAAACAACAATTAACCCCACAAATATAGAATAATACAAGGAACATATTTGATAAATCTAATATCCTTAACATATAATGGTTATCTAAACTTCGGTTCGATAACTATAATTACATCATTATATTATTCTATACAAGTTACACAGGTGATTCAAGAATGATATGGACATGTGGATTGGGAATGGAAATCAATAGTTGTATTGCAAGTTGTGTGGAGTTCTAGTAGTGATGTGGTGGGATGTTGGCTAGGGCTTAGTTCCCTTACATATGCCCTATATATAAGCATCATTACTAGGATGAAATATTACTAGTAAATATAACTATTGAGAAGCCATATGGGTGAACAAGTGAACAAACGACATACAAGTAACAAAATACATATTATGATTGTGCATGTGAATGAATCAAGGTTTTCAATTAACTTACTTATGAACTCACCAACCTAGTGTTGACTTTGTTTAAATACATGTTTCTCAGGTGATGAACAGGTGTAGATACATACATGCAAGGATTAAGCTAGTGGACTTTTAGAAGACCTAGCTTTATTTTGTGTTGCATGCTTTTGGTGACAAGAACAATGAATCATCTTTTGTGTATCTTGTACATATACAAGATATAGGGGCTGTTTGTTAAGGTCTATATCATTAAGTGCTGAATCAATAAGAGGTATGAATGAAAAAGAGCCTCTGATTCAGTTAAGTGCTGAATTGATAATATTGTTTGGTTGGACCTCTGAATGAACATACAGAATGACTATTTTACCCCTATGTAAACAAAACTAAAATTTGTATTTATAAACAATTGCTATATACATATGCAAAAAATGAAGATAACAAATTAACAACCTCGAAATATACTCGCATACGTGATCAGAACAAATCAGAAATATACATAAAATAAAGAATAACCCAGAATATAATATCGTAAATAATAATAATAATATCGTATATACATTACGTACACTTTTTCCTCAGAATCGCAGGGAAGAAACCCCACCAAACCTTCAACCTTAATCCTCATATTTAACTTCAAATCAATCTCATAAAATCTAGTAGCCCTTTCGAAATCATACTTCGATCTGTCACCGCGTTGAGAACCACCGGTTGTGGTAAATCCCGATCCGGCAATTAGGGTTTCGATCGGAGGTCGTAACTGATCTTCGCTGAAGATGGTTCGCGCAGGGGGCTTCTTCTCACCCTGTTGCGCAGTTGTTCACGTGGGTCGCCGGAGAGAAGGGTTCGACGCTCTTTGCACAGACTGAGAAGGGTCCGAAGAAGAGGAGGAGTCTGACGGTGGTGGCGATGCGTCGGAGAGCAGGATCGCAAGAGGGGAAACGAAGAGGGCAAGGGGAGATGTGTGCGTGAACAGGGGTGGATTTGGAATTAGAGCATCAAGTTTTCATTCCGATTGTCTCTGATGCTGAACGATTCAGAGATGAATGGAACGATTCAGAGGCTCTCTTTTACCCAACCAAACACACTTACCTCTTACCGATTCAGAGGTAACCTCTGAATGGAATCATTCAAAGCCTACCAAACAGGCCCATAGTTATATTGATTCTTTTTTACTCGATTAAATTATGAACGATACATTGTAATTTAATCTTGTAATTCTATATCATGGATGTGTTAGCATTTCTCATTTATATTATCATGTGCTATGTAAACAATCTGATCAATTGATTATCACTCAAGATATCGCGCCCCGGGAACCTTCCGCCCGACGGGAAAACACGATCCGTTCCCGCCGGCTCGGGGTGTGACAATAATGTTTTGGTTGGACCTAGGTTTGATTATTTTTTCTTTGTAGAATCATGTACTCACTGAGAAAATTAGCATAGTGAACTTAGGTTTTTAATGTTATGTTTTGGATTTTAAGCAATAGATTGTTTGTATCTCTTTCATCTTTCTTTAATTCATTTGGGATGAAATCTAATCACAGTTAGTCAAACAAAAAGTGAACCAATTTTTAGGAATCTTACGTGTATTAAAAACTTGGTTATATTGCAATTAACTTGATAAGTGTTCATGTTTATGAGAATTTGTAGCAATGACAGATGAAATGTACAAGAAAAACAACCATCAAAATGGTATTTTTATGGTTTGAAATTTGAAGAGAGTTTGATTTTATGTTAATATAGAAAATATATCATTGTCAACCACATCCATATTTAGAAACACATTTTACGGAAGCTGGGTAGTCTAAATTCATAATTCACTTGAAGTCCTCCACTTATGAACACTAAACATTTAAATGTATAATCTCTTTAACTTAATCGCTTATTAGAGGTTCTTCAATATAGTATAGTACTAATGATTCATTGGTCAAAGTATTATAATTAATCATGTAATTCTATTGTAATAGTATTCTGTTACATATAAATATTCTAAATATGTAGTTATTCTTTTGCAGTATAGAAGAAGTACTTGAAAGGCGTAGCTTGCATAAAAAAAATCTAGAGATGTTAAACCAGCCTTCCCTTGAGTTGCAGGTTATCATCGTATGGAAGAAATACTTGCAAGGCTTAGCTTGCATAAAAAAATCTAGAGATGTTAAACCAGCTTTCCCATGAGTTGGAGGTTATCATCGATTTTTCTCTCCGTTTTTTTTTTGCTATGTAAGTAGTCTGCTGTTGTTTCCTTTATTTCTTTGTTTTTTATCGAGGCTTGGAGCAACCCATAAGGTTGTGACTGCGGTTGAGTTGGGTTGAACCATATAATGACCCTTCACACAATATAGTTAAAAAACTGCAATACGGAAACTACTCTCCACCTCAGTTTGCTTTATTTTAATTCAATTAATCACATAAATAGGATGATCAAGTCTTAGATCTAAGGACATATATGGTCTTGATTGTGGAAAGGGATTTAAATTCTCCTTTTTGGTACAGTGTAACATATGTTTAAACTTGTAGACGACTTAGAGGGGAGGAGCTGCATGGTTTGAGTATTGATGATCTACACCAACTTGAGAAGTCTCTTGAAGCAGGATTGAGCAGGGTCGTTGCTAAAAAGGTGTCGTTATTATGTGTTATTTATTATATTTCATTGTGTTTTTTGAAATTTGCCAAAAAATTGTTTGTAAAAGCTTTCAGGTTGAGGTACCTTAATGTTTATTATCGTTTAAATGGAGTTTTACATCATTCTTTAGAACTTTCGCTATGTACATTATATTTTCAAATACCGCAACCATTCAATTTTAATCACATTCTTGTATGTGTAAATTCATCTAATTGTGAACATTTTAAACATATTGATGACGTACCTTTGCCTTTCATTTTATGCTCTTTTTGACACGAGATGAGGAAATACATTCTGCTTATTGTTTTTCATATGCTAATACGATAATTTTGAATCGATAAAACAAGTACCCATTTCTCCTATATACGATTTCATATGCTAATACGATAATTTTGAATCGATATAACAACTACCCATTTCTCCTATATAAGGTGGAGAAGAGCTTAGCACGAACACAGATAAGAGATGTTTTCATTTTTTTTATGGTCTTTTGGAATTTCTGGCCAGCAAGACAGAGTTTCGTGTACTACTTTTTGGAATTAAGAAGGCTGGAAAAACAGTAATGTTCTCACACTATTTACTTTTTAATATGTTTTTTTACCTTCATATTGAGTATCTGGTTGAGCTTCATGTACAAATCCATATAATGTTAAAACAAAGATATTGATTTTAAATATGTGTGCAACCTGTTTATCAATCTTTATTATTCACCTAATTTCTTACCCATGTCATCATGGTAAGGTACTAGGGTTTGCTGTATTTTTTTAAAATGTGCTAATTCTGGTTTTCATTTCATGTGTAGGCCTTACTAGAGAAATTGAAGGCACAATATTCAAGCGTAGAAGGTCTCTCCTGATCGAATTGTTCCTACTGTTGGGCTGAATATTGGTAGAATAGAAACCTCAAATTCAAAACTTGTGTTTTGGGACCTTGGAGGTCAGGTTAGATTAAATCCTTACTGAATATGGAATATGTTACTACGTATATTTCAATGATGGAGAAACAAGTATCGATATACCAGAAGATCTTTTAATTATTGATTCATTTGATCCAGTATCTTCCTTGATTAACTTTGTATATTCTTCTATTCTTCAAAATTTCAACAATATACATTTCTTTCAAGAGAGAGCAATATTGGCACCAACAAATGAAGTTGTCCAAGATATTAATGATCACTTGTTATCAATATTTTATGGGGAAGAGAAGGAGTACTTAAGCTGTGATAGTATTTGCCAGTTAGATTATGTTCATGAGAACTTCGATGAAAACTTATACTCACCTGATGTTCTAAATGGACTTAAACTATCAGGTTTACCAAATCATCAATTACGTTTGAAGGTTGGTGTTCCAGTTATGTTACTAAGAAACATTGACCAGAAATGTGGTTTATGTAATGGTACTCGACTACAAGTCATTTCTCTTGGTAATCGTGTTATAGAAGCGAAGATTATATCTGGAACCAATATTGGTACTCGCACTTTTATACCTAGAATTACGTTGACACCTTCAGACAAAAAAAATCCTTTCAAATTCAAAAGAAGACAATTTCCACTAGCCGTTTGTTTCACCATGACAATAAGTCAATAAACAAGAGTTTTGGACAATCATTATCTAAAGTTGGTTTATATTTGAAACATCTAGTGTTTACCCATGGTCAGTTGTATGTTGCATTATCAAGGGTAAAAAGCAGAGAAGGTTTAAAAATATTAATTATAGACAAAGATGGAATAATTACAAACAAAACAACAAATGTTGTATACAAAGAAATATTTTGTAACTTATGAAATATTGTTGTAATTTTTCATTATCTATTGTTGTGTACATGTAATTTAAATCAGGGAGAAGTTTATAAAATAGTAACCAAGTTTCACACTTGTTCTGTTAAAGTCACTAGGACTTTTTTTGTTCTTTTAATGTCATTCAAGTTTCATTTAGTGTTTTAATCTTGTACAATTTGTTTTTTTTACCAAGGTAGGGGGTAACCAACTGATGACGTGTCTGGTTAATTTGATGTGTAATTTAAAAGATGATGACATGGATTTTTAATTAAATAATAAAATTATAAAATGACATGTTTTATATTTTAAATATTAAAAAATTGATATTGTTGTTTTGAGCGGCAAAAAAATATATTTTTTATTTAATTTCAAAAGTAGCATATTCAAATTACGAACAAAAAATTAAAACAAAAAAAATAATAATTATCTAACATTACTTCATTTTGCTCACTAAATGTATAACAAATACGAAGTGAATAACAATACTTTTCATCATATCAATCATTTAAAAAACCAAAATACTAGTTAATAGTTTACCATATAAGTCATCATCAAAAACATATAAAAAAAATCCAAACCAAGAATTTCGTTAACAAAAAAAAAAAATTTGTTCTTAACCAACATTCTCATCACCAACCGCACTTGTTGCCTTTGATCTTTTAGGTCTTCCTTTTGTCCTCACCTCTTTAGGTTGCGGGTCTTTTTTCTCGTTTGTGCAAGATCTAATATTATGCCCAATTTGTAAACAGTTTTTACAAGTCATGCTTCTTCTAGTTCCAATCTTTGGGGTTTTTTTCTCTTTCTCAGAAGGATCTCTTTTCCTCTTTATTGTTGGTCTACCAGGCATTCGTCTTTCTTTTGGAGGTAGAGGTTTGATATCATTTGTCTTAGGCCAATATTTACTTCCTCTTAATGGTTTGATAGGGTACTTGTACGTCTCTTTGAACATATCCTTTTTCAGCCAATTACTCACATAAGTTTCAGGGTCCTTGTTAATGAAGACTAATGCTGCTACTGTGTGAACACAAGGTATACCGGACAACTGCCATGATCTACAACTACAAGTTTGTTCATCAATGTTTACTACATATGCATCTTTCTCATTCCTTATTTCAAACTTGATGTTGCTACTTGGAATCACCTTCCAATGCCTACATACTCAACCCAAAACTTTATCAAAATTTTGAAAAAATAAAAGATAAATATAAAAATTTTCATTACCTTTGTTTCACTTTAATGTCTTCCAATTTTTTTCTGATTGTTGGACATACATCATATTCCATTTTTTCAGCTTTTGTTGCCATTAGAAAAACTCTCTGCATCACAAACAATCTGATTTCTTCTAGCATAGTTATGATAGGCATCCTTCGTGCTACTCGGATGCGGGAATTGAAGCTTTCACTCATGCCATTCTCATATGCATCACATGCTCTGTTAACCTCAAAAAAAGCTCTTGACCAAGTGATTGGATTTCTTTCCATAAGATGATTATATGCTCCATTACTAATAGTTTTCAACTCTTCTATTTTCTCCTCAAACTGTTGCTCAGTTGTTGATTTTGCAGCAGCCCAAAATAAATTTTTAAATTGAAGCCCACGATATTTTTTTTTGAAGTTAGCATATATATGCCTTGTACATTGCCTATGCTCAGCATAAGGAAATACATCCTTAACAGCTTCTATAATTCCCTAATGAATAATAAAAAAAGCAAACACATAACATAACATAAGAGTAAATACACAACAAACATATAATATAAGGGCCATTACATAACAATAAATGCATAAGAAATACCTTGAGTTGATCAGAAATTAAAGTTAGTCCAAATCCATCTTTTATTTCAATGTCATCTCTTAACAAATCAAGAAACCACATCCAATTTTCTTTATTCTCAACAGACACAACAGCCCAAGCTAACGGAAAAATATGATTATTAGCGTCTCTTCCAACAGCTGATAGTAGTTGACCACTATTTTTTAGAAAACACCCATCTAAACCAATAACTTTTCTGCACCCATTGATCCACCCATCTTTGACACCCTTAAAACAAATATAGAAGCTACTAAAGTAAATATCTCCATTCGCCAATTTATTCACATTCATCTTGATAGTACTCCCTGGGTTTGTTTTTAATACTCAGCTTTATAATCCGAAAGTCTTGCATAATGCTCTTTCAACCCACCTTCAAACTCATCTAATACCTTCTTTTTTGCTCTACTACATTGACCTGTACTCACCTTGCATTTGAACTTTCTCATGACATCCTTCTGCATTTCCCTTAAACTAATTTCAGGATTATCAATTATTTGTTTAAAATATCGCTTTGCAATCCAAGAATATGTAACAAGAGAACCCAAGGAAAACTTTCTTGAGCATATGTGTTTCTCATCTAATGATTTTATTTGGAATGAATCCTCACTTGTCATTCTAGATGCCCAAAGCCTAAATGGACACTTTCTAACTTTCCTTTTTTTTCCCGCACCATCATCTTCTTCAGTTTCTTTGCCACATCTCACCAACAATCTCTTGTGGTCATTTACCGGAAACTCTAATTGATAACCATTTGAAACACCATAGTCAATTAAGCTCTCTTTAAGTTGTGCAAGACTCTCAAATTTCATTCCTACCATAGGTTTCTGCAATTTCCAATTAACAGTTGAGCCATAGCTAGGGTATACAACGCCATGTTCTGTAATTTTTTCAACACCATCACTATCATCATCCTTTTCATTTGAACTCCAATCTTCAATAGAATTTACCTCATCCTCCTCTTTATAATCATCTATAGTGCCATAACAAAGTAAACTCAAAAAAGAGTCATTCATTGTTTGATTCAGAAAACTAATGTCATCATCATCCACTTCCATGCCAGAGATAAATTCAATATTTGTTGAATTGTTCATTGTTGTCACTTATAAGAAAACAAAAGAGATATTGAAGACTGCAAATAAATGGGCTGTAAATAAATGCATATAATATGAATATTAATATAACATCAAATAATAGTTTGCAGGAAACGAAAACTATCAATTTATTACTTTTTTTTATTGGGGTTCTCAATTTATTCACATCAAAATTTGAACCAAAAACAATTTCAATACTAAAAAGCAATAATTATCATTAACAAATAATTCTTACATACAAGTCAAACAATCATTCTGATAAAATTTTCTTGGAGAATTTCTTTGTGTTTTGGGATATGCTTCATCTAGCGATCGCCGTCGTCGTTTTTTTATTAACCTAAATGCTGCCGTCGTTTTTGGTTATTGAATTAAACGATATGATTTACCTAAATGATTTTATTAAGCAGATAAGTTTTAATAAATTTTTAAATCCACGTCATAATTAATTTTTCCACATCAGCGTTTAAGAATAAAAAATTAAAATTTACCTGACACATCATCAAGTGTAACTTGTTAAACAGGTAAAAACCCTAAATTATGCAAGATTGAAACGGTAAATGAAAGTTGAATGACTTTTGAGATACAAAATAAGTTCGAGTGACTTTGATGAAACATATGAGAAACTTGGTTATTATTGTACGAAGTTTTCCCTTTAAATCATTATCAACTTCACTTTTTTTAATATATTTTGTTGTCGCACCTTTAATGTATGTGAATGTTAT
This sequence comes from Mikania micrantha, assembly GCA_009363875.1. Taxonomy (NCBI): domain Eukaryota; kingdom Viridiplantae; phylum Streptophyta; class Magnoliopsida; order Asterales; family Asteraceae; genus Mikania; species Mikania micrantha. The sequence goes on from CM018690.1 coordinate 42,191,722, forward strand.
ATGTGTATCTAATTCTTTTAGTTTTACCTTTCAAACCCGTGTAATACACGGGTTGTAACCTAGTTATATAATATACAAACACATTATAACTATCATTATTTATAGAAGAGTAATAAAAGGAAATGTTTATATAACTTTTATGATTATTAATGTACAAAATTTATTGTGTGTGTGTATATAGACACTCACACATAATATAATTAATAGTTATAATAAGTCCAATTCCAAGTTAGAAAAGCTACTTGCAATTAGTGCTTGAGCTTTAGGAATACCGCTTGGAACAAACTGAGCTTAAGACTTGACGAGCTTAGGTTTCACTGGCTCGTTTAACCGTAGTATAAATAGGTATTGGAATCAATTCTCTTGCAACTTAAATAACTAAACCCCCACCGGTTTCAACTCAACCATATTTGGTTCGGTAATTAAGTAAAGAAATTTGAAATCGAGATATGGTTTACAAAATTACAAACAGACAACTTATTATCATCATATTATTGTGTTGAGTAAACCTTTAGATCTTACTCAAAGCTTATAATTAATATAAATTTTAATCGACAAGTCAATCGGTTCAATAAAAATTAAGAAATAAGAATCATTTTCAATCTAAAGAGTTTGATAATCGATACCCCTAGTTTCAATCCAGAGAATCAACATTGTCCAAGTTTGAATTGACGGTGTCAGCGGAAGGTTTGATTTATCCTTTGAAACTTGAAAGTTTAATAATATTTTATCAAATATGATATTCTTATGTTATATGTAACTTATAAGTTGGTCTTGCTTGTGTTTTATGTCGCCATCAATTCTTTGTTCTTTCAAATATGATCCTAATCTAATGATATGCTTAAACTAGTACATTTAAGGACCTGTTTTGTGACAACTAGTACCAGATCGTCCGACAAGTCCGTACGGTATGTGTACTTTCATTATGTACTATGTGTAAATAAATGTTTGTGAACAGTGCTTGTATTAACAGAATTCAAAATACAAGAAAACAGTTGTACGTATTTATGTGTAAACTTAAATGCCGTAAGTACAACAGTCATTATAAACAATAGTTGTAGTGTTTAGGTGAAAACTTAAGTATAGTTAACACAACTAATCAAGAGAAACAACAGTGTTCAAGTGAATAACAAGAACAAAATTGGTTGCGATCTGATATCCATAGATGAAAGGAATCAGATGGCCGACAAATCAGTGTGAAAACAATGTGATAACAGGATGTTTAGTTGAGTCCGACAGTGAGGAAATACAATTTAAAACAATATTGCAGTATTATTTCAGAATAGCAAACTGACAGTGTGTTTGCGTGGGTGACGATTCATACAAACATATCTGTGAGTTTAACGTTATGAAATAGTGACTGAAAAGTAGAAAACAAAAGTCGGAAAGCAAAACCATCGTCGTGTTCGTTCGGGTGACGATTCGAACGAATACGCGCTAAGGCGACGCGTTTCGACGAAACGAAAACGAAATACGACACGAACGAAAATAAATTAAGAAAATAGAATAAATTTTGTTTTACAATTTTGAAACTCATCAAAATAATTAAAATAACAATCCTTTTATTTAAAACAAGTAAAATACGCGGTTCATTCCGGAAACGCAACGAAAAAGTGGACCGAGCAACCGAAACGAACCCGAATACCCCCGGGGTATATAAGCACCAAATGAGGCATTTTCTCTCATTTTCCATCAGCCAACCTCTCTCTAAAACCCAATTCACGAACCTATTCTCTCTCTAGGAGAACCACTCTTCAAATCGCGATATCTTGCTCATTTCTTGACGAAATCGGGCGTTCTTGGTGTTAAAACGAAGCTTGGGAGATCCTCTACCTAGAAGTACAACTGATCTGGAGTTTTAACCGGCCAAATTCGAGGTATGATCCAAAGAAAGTCACGGGAATTAGGGTTTTTAGATTTTGTTCGACCAACCTCTCAACCGGTTAAAACCGCAGCTTACACAACCCTTAGACCTTTGTTCGAGCGCCACGAAGGTTAGTATCGACCAACAGGAAGGAGGGAACAAGTTGGAGCTGCTTGGTTCGTGGAAGATGGAAGTGATGAACCAGGGTTCGTGAAAATCCAATGGTGGCCGAACCTTCTGCCAGTAGCTAAACCTATTCTGCTCACGAACCAAGGAGCCACAAACCCTCACCAAACGAACCTTCCTGCTAGCAACCAACCCCGCGAACGAACCTGTGACCTAGAGACGAACCCATGCATGACCGAGACGAACCTACTCTATTGCCGAACCATGCAATGGATGTATATAGACGAACCCTCATGCTTAGACACCCTCAGCCGAACCTGCACATCAGCCGAACTCACTGGAACCACCGAACCTTTGGGTGTACATGATGACCGAACCTTTGGGTATACATGATGACCAGGCAGGTTCGCTGGTCTGTAGCCGCACACCACCCTCGACAAATTTAACCTTAGGTCCATTATGGTTTATTCGGCCCAACTTCACTTATTCAGCCCATGCAATCAGCCCATGTGAAATCCATGAGACCCACCTTTACTCGGCCCACATGATAGTATAACTAGCCCATATCATGTTGCATGTTTCAACCCACAATTTATCTAATCAGCCACCCAGTAGGCCCAATAGTTGATATTCGGCCCAATAGGATCCTCGGCCTACTAGGGCTGTTCTGGCCCAGTTCATTCGACCCAAAGTTGGTACTTGACCCACATGGGTGATGGTGTAGCCTAACACATAAACAAAACAATGATCACGAATAATATGTAATTAAATCATATCCTAAGTATAATTACTACAAAGATGGTAAGTTGGAGGTGTTGATACAAGTTGAGAAATTATAACACATAGTTAAACTTAAGACATTAAAGATCGATAATCTTTCATGTAAAACCTAAGTATTATAATTAGAATCTTTAATAATAATAATACATTGAGTTGGGATGAGCATAAAATCAATAACAAGTACACCGGGCCGAATGAAGACCAAGACCGAGACTCACGGGTGACATCTAAGTTAAGTTTAACACACACACACACACACACACAAAACAATTACAATCAATACTCATAGGTTACATACAACGTGAAATAAATACAGGATCGTGAAAACAAACTCAAGTTCAATCAAGAGCGCGTGCATTCTTCGTTTAAGCTAAGTCAACCACTCCAACAACAAGGTGAGTTCATATGCCCCTTTTCTTTAATCTTAACTGATTTTAAACTCACGGGGCTGAGAAACATGCTTACTTTTATTTATTTAAAAGTTTTGCTTATCATATTGCTTATACTTTGATTTATCTAATATTGAATTGTTTATTATCGTTTATCATTGTATGCATGCTTGTGTGATCATGATAAGACAGGAACAATTAGATGATTATGATAATATAATTTCATAACCCATCAACACAATAGAATAATATAGTTGCAAGATTGTATCTTACAACACTTAATTATTCTTACAAGAACAAACATTGAGATAATCACAGGAGAACATGATGACAAGAACAAAACACAAGAATGATATGAAGATAACACATCTCCTTAGCATCAGTTAACAATAGAGTTAACTAAGTGTAATAATACAAGTGCTTATAATACTTAGCTTACAACTCAACACATATTACAAGAGAACATGGAACGAGAATCATCCACCACTTGAGTCGACTAAGGGTAGTAAGACTAGTTCTTACCACAGCTTAGTGATAATATGGTGACTACATGGAATAACAAGGAATGATAATCATGATAATGTAACTTCATGATAACAACATCATTCACACAATAATTAACATAATGTAATAAGACAAGCTCTTATTTAACTTTGTTAACACAACGAGAACATATAACATTGAGAACAAACAACACTGATGAACACGCAATACAATTGATTACTATTGAACTGTTTGCATTATATCATTTCAATCATGTGCCATGTACTCAAGTTTGATCACTCTAAGCCCCTTTATAAATCGCTGACCAGTTAGTTTGACGTGACTAAACCGACGATAACATAGTGGTACCATAGGTTTGACAAACCTCTAGCTTGTAGGGCTAGTATGTTAATCGTATTGATACATTGGCCGGCAACGTATGACCGGTGACAGGGCGACTCAAGTCAGGTTCTGGTAACTGACACATGGTGATATTAATCTGCAGTGATATTGTAATTAATCCAGCGAGATCCTATTGACTAGTAGGTTGAGAAATTGATCTTCTCTCATGTTCCACTACTAGTAATGGCTTCCGTTGAGGTCTATGGGAATACAATGCGATAGAGGTAAATCGGATGCATTGTAATCTTATTACGTGAGGATTGCAATGGATTCCTTTTAGGCTCTATGCGCTACAAGTTGAGAACAAATAACATTTGGTTAACTAACATTCTTAATATTTAAAAGTGACTAACAGTTAACCCCACAAGTAATAGAATAATACAAGGATCAGATTTGATAAATCTAATATCCTTAATACATAAAAAGGGTTATCAATACTTCGGCTTGATAACTAATCCCTTATTATTATATTATTCTACACATGATTTGACAGTTGATTAACATACGAGATGAACAGCTGAAATGGAAATGGATATTGATAGTTGTATTGCAAGTAGTGTGAAGTTCTAGTAGTTATGTGGTGGGATGTTGGCTGGGGCTTGGTTCCCCTACATATGCCCTATATACAAGCATAACTACTAGGATGAGATATTATTTGTGTATATAACTATCGAGAAGCCATTGGGTGAACGGGTGAATCAAACAACATACAAGTAACAAGAATTATGTTGTGACTGTGCATGTGAATAAATCAAGGTTTTCAATTACTATATTTATGAACTCACCAACCTAGTGTTGACTTTTCTTAAATGCATGTTTTCTCAGGTGATGAACAGTTGTAGTTACTCATATGCAAGGATTAAGCTAGTGGACTTTTAGAAGAACTAGCTTCATTTTGTGTTGCATACTATTGGAGATGACAAAACCATGAATCATCTTTTGTATATCTTGTACAGATACAAGATATGAACTCATTGATTCTTTTGATTAGATTTACTTAGTTAAATTATGAGGAAACAATGTAATTTAACTTTGTAATTCTATTTCATTGTCATGTTAGCATTTCTCATTTATATCTCATGTGCTATGTAAACAATCTGATCATTTCGATTATCGAACAATATCGCGCCCCGAGAACTTTCCGCCCGACGGGAAAGTCGATCCAGCCCGCCGGCTCGGGGTGTGACATGTTTGGTAGTCTCTTAATCATGGATGATTCTTAAAAAGGGCCTGGGGCCCTGGCCCCCACGTTTTTCTGTTAAATGGTTGATTTAGGAGTATTTTGTCGGAAAACCCCTCGGTCTTCTTCATTTTCTTTCTAAAAATCCTTCGGCTCCCTCCGTTTTATTCCTAAAAATCCTTCACCCTCCTTCGAGTTTTTTTTAAAGCCCCGTCAATGCTCCTAATGGTTACAATATAACCTTAAATCTGAATGATTAAGTAACCTTAAAAGATAGTCTCTTAACCAATCAAACTTAAGATTACATGTGAGACTATAAATCGCTAAAAGAAAATCTATTAATGACTATTAAGAGACTAACAAAATTGGGTGTTGGAGGATAGTCCTGAAGACTTGACTCTGTCTAACTGTTCAATTACAATCCAACTATATTTAATTAAACTAAAATCATTTACACTTGTAAATGTTTATCTTTTATTTAGATCTTAATTGTAGTAGAGACGAGCTTGAATAATGAATGATCTTCTCCTCGCATAGTCGCATACCAAGGCCCAAGTTCAGCTATGAGATTACGATCAGGACCCATGTAACAACATGTCACATGATTTGATTTTACAAAATAAAAAATAAAAAATAATTAAAAAGATAAAAAGATAAAAAGATAAAAGAAAAATGAAAAATCATTATGATCCACCATATCTAGGTGTAAATGTGTTGGAGTCAACTCAACTTCTACAACTTTATAGTGTCATTACATGAATATGGTGGCTGACCTGCTCGGTTTGACTATGAAAGTGGGTTGGTGTAAATAGAGTAAATAGTCATGAGGCCAGATCAGATAATTCTTGATACGCTCTAGATCCCCATCACTAGTATTGGTTTTCAACGATTGGATGCTGGTTCGCGGACAATGATCAGGGTTATCTAGACCAAGGACGGAGTTAAGAAGGGCCTGAGGGTGCCCGACCCCTTGTTTTTTAGATCAGAATGATCGATTTAGTAGTGTTTTTGTCGGAAAATGCTTCGGCCCCTTCGTTTTCTTTCTAAACATCCTTCGCCCCCTCCGTTTTCTTCCTATAAATCCTTAGGCCCCCTTCGTTTTTCCGGTCAAGCTCCGTCTATGGTCTAGATCAGAAGTCTAACACGTGTTGAACAGAGATATTAGATTTAACCTCAAACCTTGGTCTTTGGTGGCATTCTAACTCATATTGCCTCCTATGAATTTTTGGGCGACGGTTCGAAAATTTCGTTTCTTTTTATTCGGTTTAATAACACTGAGAATGAGAGATAGAGCTTGAGAATTTTGAGGTTATAGGTTCTACTCATGAATAAGGGGAGTTTAATCATAGTGATGAGTTTCCTTCTGTATTGATGAGATTTAGGTGATATGACTGATATACAAGCTTTCTTTTGAAAACGTGTCAGCAAATTGTACGTTAAAAAAACCTAACTAAATATATGTGAATGTTTTAAAATACAATTTGAACGATTCTTAACTAATCACACACCTCAAAACCAAACGTTTGATTCCAAATTTATTTTTATGAGGCTTTCCCCAAATAGGAATCTGTAGATACAAGCTTGTAGAACAAACAGAGCAGGTTTCCGGTGATCAACTCCGACAACCGGCAACCGGACGGTAGTTACCAGAAGCAGGTCAACATGTTAACGATGATTCTGAACAAAAAGTCATGGCGATTGAGCAATTCATGACGGATCAATCGCCGTCTCTGTAAGTCTACTGTAAGATCGTGAGGTAGGAGACGACTGCAATGGAGTATGGTGGTGACGGTGGCCACCGGATGAACCGCCATTGCCTTCATTTGTCTTGCAATTGATCCAAACAACAATGCTCTCAAACAATGCTGCATGCAATCCCAAAATTACTTCAAATTTTAGTTATAAACGATGAAGATCGCAGCACAATTAAGGAGATGATCGATGAACATGATCAAGTAACTTACCATGGCGATTTCAACAGGTACGGCGTCGTTTTCTGTGCGAATTGAAGGATGAAAATGGGGGAAATGTGGTATAAATGATTTGTTGAAAGGGAGAATCCCAAGACAAACCAAAACATTGGGCGTTTTTCTTGGCTCGCATCTTTGGATTTAACGAACACCCAACCAAACTAAACCCCTCCATTTTGACAATAACAATTTGAATAATAAAATAGAGTATTTTGAAAATACTATTTATTTTTTTATAAATTATTTTTATTTGTTTGTTTTTTGAACGACTAATTTTGGATTACCGTAGTATCATCGTACAGTCAATAGTATCATCCGATCATATCAACTATGAATCACCAGTTCTGTAAAAAACTCAATACTTTCAGAAAACCCTCTTGTGAGATTCAAAGCTAGGACAATTTGATTTCTGAACCTTATCTCACCAATAAGATAACGTTATGTTGTAATGCCTTTGGTTTGAAGTGTTTTTAGTGTAGCAATATTATGATGAATCTCATGCAAATTTTGGTGAATTTGTTTTAAATATTTCGTTCACCAAACAAATTTAAGGGTAAAATTGTCCATTACTAATAATAGATATTTAATGATTTAATAACCTACTTTTTTTTTAATTCATTCTTGAAGACATGTTTTTGGACTATCAAGTGTTTCTAGCGTTGTGCTTGAGGTTGTTGAATAAACGTAAGAAAACATGAACCATGTTGACGGTTTTTAGGTAGAAGGTAATCTTGTGGGCTTATTAACTTATGTTCCAAAGCTAATAACTTTTTTTTTTTGAACGGCTTGATACGACGACTATCAAGACGAGATTTCAACCATCCTCTCGGATTTGAAGCTCTGGGGCATACGCACCCCAGAAAGAAACTCATAACGGGGTAAATTTCCTAGCCTTGTCTCAACAAATATGTTTCGGCTCATATTCGAACCCATGACCTCTCATACAGAAGTCAAAAGTGTACGAAAGCTAATAACTATTTAACAATTTTTATATATGTGTGTATGTGAATGTGTTCCATAAGAACTAATCTCAAGTAGAGTGTATATATGTCTGTATATCTGTATGCGTGTTTGTGTGTATAGATCCTCCTCTCAATCTATGTATTACACGTCGTCAAAAAAATATACTTTGTAATATACAAGTTTTAAAGGATATAAAAGTAATTTCTTTTGAAAATAGGGAAAGTTACTTTTATAGCCTTCAAATTTGTGGCTAGAAATGGTTCTTTTAATTCTTAACTTATATTGGCTCTCATTTGAACATCCCCTTGTAATATATATATATATATATATATATATATATATATATATATATATATATATATATATATATATAGGGGAGGGATATTTTAAGAAGGATAAAAACCGTGAGAAGCGTGAGAAGCAATCTTGTCCCTTTATCTGTGGTGTTTTACGGTCAAGATCGCGCGGTGGCAATTATGTAAATAATATGACGTTTGAAAGCGCGGGATGGGCATAATAGTAATTTGGTGTTTTTTGAATTAAAACTAACCTCCTCAATTTCTCTCAATCCCGTAAAAAACGCATGTAACCTAGCTCGGTGGTGGATATTAATTGGTATTATAATGTATTTTCTTATTGATATGTCTCGATATATGGTGTTGAACCTTTGTTATGGTGTTTTAATCTGAAAAACACCGTAAATTCTAAACTACGTATATAACCTGTATAAAATCAAGAAACAGAGCATTATTTAAAAAAAACACCATAAAATTTTAAAATGTAATGGTGATTAGGGCTTTTGGATTCAAAATAACTTGTAATACTTGGATTCAAAAACACCATACAATCCAAAAAAACACAATACAATCTGAAAAACATCAAAAAATTTGAAAAACACCATAATATCAAAAAACAGAGCATCATTTAAACGAAATATCAAACAACATACGAAATAACACCATACAATATGAAAAACACCATAAAATCTGAAAAACACCATATAATATGAAAAACATCATAAAATCTAAAAAACACCATACAATATGAAAAACTCCATACAATCTGAAAAAAATATCATACAATTTGAAAACACCATAATATCAAAAAACAGAGCATAAAACATACGAAATAACACCATACAACCTGAAAAACACCATACAATATAAAAAACACCATAACCTTCTGTGTTCGATTCCATCACGACGTTACCCTCAATCTAAAAAAAACACCATACAATTTGAAAAACACCATAATATCAAAAAACAGAGCATAAAACATACGAAATAACATCATACAACCTGAAAAACACCATACAATCTAAAAAACACCATAACCTTCTGTGTTCGATTCCATCACGACATTACCCTCAAAAAACACCAAACTAGCATTCGCGAGATGAAATTGGAATCATCAAATCAATTGCAATCTGTGATTTCTTCTTGTAATCGGTAATTGATTTGAGTTTTGAAAAATTGTTTAGCGACAAACACGATTATTTTCCCAAAATAACCGCAAACAATCATCAGACGAAATTACGTTTATATCCATATCTTGAAAACTTATGAAAATACACGTGTATGGCTGAGATGGCTTCTCACACTTCTCATGGTTTTAAACTTTCTAGCCAAACCTCAATCTAGATATATATATATATATATATATATATATAGATAGATAAGAAGTAAAATAATTATACGTAGTTGATGTCACTTATACCATGGTATGGAGAGAGAGATAGAGAGAGTATATGTCTGTGTATATGATAGTGTTTAAATAATAACATACTCTTAAAACATTAACCCGTATAATTCAACAAGATCAATTTAAATATTTGATTTTTTTTTCGAGTATCATTGTAACACATGTACAACATTTTTTTCTTTTATGTGTATCTGTAAATATATAACCGTTTAAGAGTTAACATCGTTGTAGGTTTTTAACTTACATTAGTGCAACTATTTAAATACAAAATCTTATAATGATATTAACTTTTAAATGGTGATGAATTTACACATACACATAAAAGGAGAAAGTTATTAACATGTGTTACATTAATGTTTGAAAACCAAATTCAAATATTTGGAGTGATTTTAGCGAAGTTAAACGAGTTATTGCTTTAAGAGTAAGTTATTATAAGATCACAATCCTATATATATGTATGTATTTATTTTAAATAAAAATAAAGTTTTTAGAGCAATCAATAATCATGACTAATTAGTAAAAGTGTTGGTTTTTAATAAAAATCTTCTCATATATTTAGGCCTGTAAACGAACCGAACGAACACGAACACTTCATTTAAACTTAACCAAACACGAACACGAACATGAATTTTGTGTTCGTGTTCGTTTATTAAGAAAATGAATATGTTCGTGTTCATTTGTGTTCGTTCATTAATAAATTAAACGAACTGTTCATGAACATAAATAAACACAAAAGAACTAAAATAAACGAACAAACTTAAATGGACATTTTTTTAACACCATTGAACAATCATAAACGAACATGAACACTATTGAACAAACACAAACGAACACAATTAGACAAGTATAAACGAGCACAAACGACTAGTCTCTTAAATGTAAATACATATCATTTGTAAATTAGTTAGTTAACAGGCCTACATATATTTATCTCATGCACGTAGCGAAACAAAGATAATAAATTGAGAATGTTTATTTGTCTTACACAATGTTCTCGAGATGCTTTTAATTTTACGAAGGGAATAAACGAAAGTGGAAAAAAGTATAAAATATTTGTTTTAGTTTTATAATGAAAAAAGTGAAAGGAAGTGTATAATTGTTTTTTAATATTCATTTCTAGAGGTGTTCACGGTCCGGTTCCAAACTGTGAAACCGCCCAAACCGTTCATCGGTTCGGTTTCACGGTTGGTTTTTCCAAACATTCGGTCGGTCGGTTTCAAAAGTTTAAAACCGTAATAAATGGTTTGGTTTACGGTTTTCGTAAAAACCGGTCGTAGAAAACTTGACCGGACCGTATATGTGTGCACGTGTATATATAAATACATGTCTACGTATATACACATAGATATATCGATATATACATATAGTGTTAGGATAAGTACAAATTGATAGTTTTGTAAAAAGTGTAAAAAACAAATTGATATTTTAAATAACAAAGTATTATTATTAACAAGGAACTGTTAAATATTATAATAGCACTGTGTTAATATTATAATAGCACTTTGTTATTTATAATAACACTTTGTTTTTTACACTTTTTACAAAACTAGCACTTTATACATTAATCTCACCCTATACATATATATGCATATATATATATATATATATATATATATATATATATATATATATGTTTATATATGTTTGTATGCACATATTGAGTTCTTCATTTATTCGTAATTTTAAAAAAAATACATATGGACCTTGTGTAAATAGTTCGTGTTAAACTATAAAAGTTTCGTTTGATTCGATTTTATTATTGACGGGATCAAAATCCCAAACCACAAACCAAACCGGAACCAAATCTTTGATAACGGTTCGGTTATGGTTCCACTTAAATACCGTAAAAACCGGGTCGTGAACACCCCTATTTATTCCTACTAACATTCCTTCAAAATGAAAGAAAGTGGAAATAAAGGAAGAAAGACGTATATTAAATTTTACCATTTATAATCTTAACTTTTTATTTAACTTATAATAAAGCCTAAGACTGTCCACAGCGCCAGCCCCGCCCACCTCCGCGGCCTTGCCCCTTCCGCAGCAACTAGCGGGAACACCGCCCCTCTCTTGCGCGGCTCCCGCCCGGTGCGGCTCCACGGCTCCCGCTCCCCGTGCAATGCCTCTCATCCTATTGGTCCATTCAAAAATCAAGTGGAGAAGGGTTTTCAGTGGGGAAGGGTTTTCAGTGGGGTGACCACTGTGGGGGTTTAAGGTTTTCAGTGGGGTGATGACGTGGCAGAAAATTTCGGTGGGGAGGGATTTTCAGTGGGGTGACCGCTGTGGATAGTCTAATGATAATATAAGTTAATAACACGAGATGTGTATACGTTTTCTCTTCATTTCAACTTGAGAACATGTAAAAATTTTACTTTCTTTTCTTTTTTTTTTCAAACTATTCATTACGAAATAATATTATAATTTTTTTCATTCATTCCTCTCTCTTTCTTTTCTATCCTTCAATTCCTTTTGCTTCTTTTATTATTATTTTTGTTTATAAAACACGAAAACACAAAGTTAATGTAATTCGTAACCTGGTTCGTTTCAAACCAGCATTTATTAGTTCAAAAATATCTCCATTCTCTATGTCTAACGTTTCTAGAAAAGATCTTCAATGTCAATATAACGTTTCAGAAAAAGATCTTCAGTGTCGATATAGGGGGGTCCGGGAGGTTAGTCCCTAGTTGCAAAAAGGAGATTGACATTATGTGCCTTAATAATTATTTATTACTATACTAGGTTAATAACCCGTGTATTACACGGACTTAAATAAAGATAAAACAAAATTTTATTAACATGATATAAATAAAATTGATATAGAAAAATGCAAAATCAATTATATGACACTGTCGTTTACAAAAATTTAAAAGAATCATTACAATTGTAGTCAAAAACCACTAATTCTTAGAACATCCATATACAATAACAATCATAGATAAATGCTACAAAATTGAAGCTTTTGTTTCATGGTTTTATTATCGTAGTTTTGCCTTCTAGATTAATCAGAATGTAGCAATGAGTATTAAAAATATGCAACTCTCTTATGTGCCTTGAGGTTAGTCCCTAGTTGCAAAAAGGAGATTGACATTATGTGCCTTAATAATTATTTATTACTATATATACATTTAAATTTTAAATGTTAAAAGGAACAGTAATAATTTTTAATAATAATAATAATAATAATATAATACTAATAATACTAATAATATTAAAATAACAATATTATTATAATATTACTATATATGCATTTAAATGTTAAAAGAACAGTAATAATATTTTAATAATAATAATAATATAATATTAATAATATTATATAATAATAATAATAATATAATATTAATAATATAATAATATTAAAATATATAATAATAATAATAAAATAATAATATTATTATTATAATAAATAATAATATAATATTATAATAATAATAAATATTTTATACTATATTATTATTATTATATAATAATAATATTATTATAATAAAATAATAATATAATATTATAATAATAATAAATATTTTATAATATTAGTATAATAATAGTTATTATAATAATATTATATAATCTTATTTTTTAATTGTTCTCGTTTCTTTAAAATATTACGGATAAAAGAGACTTATATATAATTATGTGATCCAAGTTTAAGCAATTTTTATTTATCTGCAATTACTTTTAAAATGTTATGTGTTTTGAGATTTAAAGTTTTACGACGTATAGATAACTTTATGTTATATGCGTTTCAATTTTTAAGATTATGTTTTTAATCCAGTTAATTATGGGGTTACCGCCGCAACGCGCGCACAAAATTAAATTTTTTCGAAAATTAGCCTTCTCTAAAGATCTCTGGGGCCTGGGCCGCTTTGATGGGTTAGCCCAAATAAAGAGGATGCACCCAGCCACCCAGCACCCATATGCAATTTGATTACAAAACCATCTTAGTGATGTTTATTTAAAAGTTAAAACAACGATTGATTATTTAGGTTGACGACTTGACGGTCAGTGCCAGTATATGCATGGTTTTTAGAACCGGGCTGGTACGGCCAGCCAGACCAGGAACCAGAGGGTTGGGCCGGTCGGCCGACCCAAAACTAGCATGTGAACCGCCTTCAAATGAATCAGCGGATTTAAGTTTTTTTAACAAAATTTTTAGGAATGTAACATTAAAACCAAACCTTATATTATTTTAAAATGATTATGTTTTTTTAAACATTAATTATGTTTATAATTCTATAATTTTTTTTGAATAATTTATATATTTATTATGTCACCCGGTTCTTGAATCTGGTCCGACCGATCTGAACAGTGACCGGTAAGACATGCGGTTCAACGTTCGGTCCAGTTTTGAAAACATTGTGTATATGTATGTGTGCATTACACAACATCACATATACTCATGTGGACACTAATGCTAACATATTGTAGGGTAATAAAGGACTTTAATGTTATTACATCGTATACTTGTATGTGTGTAGATTTTATAGTTTCGAATTGGCTGTCATCTCTCTTAGACCGGCCGCAGCGTGCACGAAGGAAGCCAATGTTGGCTGCTCAGCCGCCCAGCGGATGGGGTGGAGGGGAGGAAGACGCCCTACATATAGCCTCTTTTGCACGTTGGAACGTGCGTGGGAATGGAGAAACTTTTAAAATCATTTTTTTTAAAAAAACGGGTTACGGTGTTATTTTGAAAAAAAAAATTAATTTTTTTAAAATTTTAACAACTATATTTAAAAAAAAACCGGCTAGTTTTTTTTTTCCTCTTATAAATACCCACTCAAAGCTAGTCATTTTCACCCAAAAATCTTATACAAATTCTCTCAATTTTAATTATTTAATTATATTTTATATAATTTATTAAATTTGTTTTTACATTAAAAAATCATTTGTTGGAAAGAAAAATAGAAAACGAAATGGTGATGTGAATGAGAGAGAATGCATGTGGAAAGGATGTGTTGCAGTTAAAAAGAGGAGAGATAATGCATGTGGAAAGAAACAGTAAAATGCTGATATAGCAGTGATGACTAAGACGCATGTAGTAAATGAAATCTTTAGTAATGCGGGTAGTCTTATGAATCATTACAAGAATGAAATATGCGATATCTTTTGTGAAAAGGCATGCTAAGTTTTGACCAAAGTTCATCCTCATATAGTTACGAAACCAATATAACGAATTGTTGCAAACGTTCGTGAAATTTCGTCTTATATCAATAGCTACTAAGGCCTTGTTTGTTTTTTCAGAAAAGGTCTGCGCAGCCTTTTTTGTCTGTGCCACGCAGACCACGCGCAGACGTTGACATCTGCAGATTGTTTGTTTTTTCGAAGACGTCTGCGCGAGTTCTTCTTGGTGCAGATGTGGACCAACCACTTCCAGGATCTTCTAAGGACTGCAGAGACTACCCACCATCACCCACCCCCGCCGGTCATCCCAGCCGCCCACCTCTTCCGGCCACCCCCACCGGCCACCACCGTCGGCCACACCCTCCGGCCACTACCGCCACCCACCACTGCCGGTAGCCCCCACCGTACACCACCACCAATTTATTTTAAGAGTCAACAAACGTTAAAAAACAAACACTCTTATTCTTGCAGACTGCAGACATTTGGTCCATCTCTTCTCCTACATATGTCTGCAGATGTGGTACGCAGACTGGAGACATTTTACCTTTTAAAAAACAAACACCACCTAAAGTTCTTGGATGTTATCCACCCCTGATCGAACCCTCGTGGCTGAGAGGCGGTAGCATCAAACACACACTGGAGTGACAAAACTACCCTAATACGTGGTAAGGTCAATACATGTGCGGTCACTCACACTCGTCGAAAATGCTTGAAGTTGTAGCATCAATTGATCAATGAATTCAACATGTGTTCTTTGGTGTAACGAGTTCTAACAATGATTTTCATGTTTTGGTGCATTAGCCTATTTTCAACGATATCATCGATGAAATTGTATCGACTTTTCATTTCAATTCAGAGGCAAAGAGTACAAGTATTTATATTATCTTACCAGTGAAATATATTCTGAATATTTTGCACTTGTTAAATCATTTACATGTCCACATGCATGATGACAAATGTACGCTCGGGTACGTAAATTCAAGAACATAATGCATGTTTGGTTAATTTTACATAATACGATTTTAAAGATGAGAGACAAATGATTCGTAAATACTAAGTACAATGGATGTGATATTAAATAGGCGTTTGTAAAATTTGACGGGGACAAAAAACAAGTTAATCGTCTTGAACCGGCCTAGAAACGCATTACCATCTTCGCTAATGTTTATAAATTTTGAAAGAAGTTCTTTTAAGTTTTCAAACATTACAAACACGATATTTTCTCTCCTAACTTTGTTAAGCATTAACAAAATAGGGGCATAAATGTTAAAAAATTATACAAGTAATTGAGAAAATTTTACTTTTATCCCTTTATGTTTATATAAATTTTCAGAGATAGTCGTTTATTTTTATAAATTTTGGTCATATTTTTTTAATACTTAACAAAGTTTATGAAACAATGACCGAGTTTGCAACGTTTGGAAACTAAATAAAATTGTTTTTAAGACCATCTCTAAAATTGTATGTAGAATAAAGAAAAAAAAATAAAATTTACCCCCAAAATAATTTAGTGTGTATATACATACCTGAAAAACTAAATATGGGAAAACCTTCGATTGAAACCACTTTTTTAATTTAATACAATTGTTAATGGAATAACTGTTTTTAACGATAAAATAATAAATATAATATTACATCGTTATTTATTGTAAAAGCGTCAGCCACAACCATATAAGATATATAAGATAAATGCGATGTTGAGTTCTACTAGTAAAAGAAAGTCTTACAGTAATAAATATTATTATCAAATTACAATTCTTTATTATAAAATTACAATTATTTTCATGGATTTTGATTTGATTTATATAATAGGACCATCTGCAGCGATTGCACCGCGAAACCAGCACTGGGTAAGATTTCAGCGAGGTCCGGCGGAAACACCGTCCCCTTCCCCGGCGGCGACCCACAAGAGCCATCCACGGCCCCCGCTCCCTACTTTCTCCTCTCGATCGTGATTGGCCATAAAAGATGTCACTACAGGAAAGATTTTTCAATGGGATAACTACGGTGGTGTTTTTATTCTCAGTGAGGTGATTATGTGACATAAAATTTCGGTGGAAAAGAATTTCAGTAGAGTGACCACTGTAGATGATCTAAGAATCATGTTATTTTTACACCCATCCACACCCTCTGTATGTCTCGTATAAGTATATATGAGGCGTATAGGAGACAATCATTATTTATTAGAATTTCTCAGTATTAATAATTGGACTCGTATACGACTCGTATATGCATATATATGATGTATATGTCCTATAAGATGCACATTAGAGAACGATCATTGTCAAATCAATGGGTGTAAGAGGAAGCTATACGCCTCGTATAGATCTATACGAGACGTATAAGGTTGGTTAATGTTAAAATAGAAGAAGTTGTGTGTGTAAAATAACCAAGCCCTATAATAATTGGTTGAACGAAGATTAGGTATAAACTGCGATTGGGAAGATAAGAAACACTGGAATCTAGTCATCAAACCACCTTACTTTTCATAACATACATCAAAATCTAATATAAAAGAAAATTTTAATTCGTTAGAAAAAAAAATAAGTAAAATAAAATTGGTTTGAGTACTTCATTGGCTACAAAAATTCAGTTAACATATAATGAAACAAAAATAGATAAACTGTTTATAAATGCCTCAAACAAAATTCGCAAGCATCAACCACCTATGCTCATTTGTTAAATTAGACTCCAATTAAAAAACCAAATTCAGTTTCGAATATTTGAATCGACTTAGTATTAATATCAATTTGAATTTATGGTTTTCGAATAAATTTAACTTGTAGATTCAAATTGTAACACCTTAAAAAAAAATTTTATCTAAAAAAAATATACGTAACATATAGGCATATATTATACGTATAAATTTTTAGTTATACTTGTCATATAATTATATATGAGACATATCATGGCAACCAAATTCATGAAGTTGGATAAATTAATCCTGTAGGTGATGCCGTGATGCATAGGATATAATTCACGTATAATCTAGTCGCTAGACAAAAGATGCGAGTGTGATTTAAGGTTGTCAAAACACATATGACCGTTTGTGCTAAATAAAAAAAAGCTGGTTGTGTAATTTTTTTTTTGAGTAAATTACCAACATGGTCCTTGTGGTTTGTTAATATTTTACTTTTGATATTTAGGTTTTAAAAATTACTCATATGGTCCCTAACTTTTAACATTAGTAACTCATATAGTCTTTAGATCACCATATTACCCTCATATAATTGACCAACTTACCCTCACATAAGGACTATATTGTTACAAATGTTACATGTTAGGGACTATATGGGTAATTTATGAAACTTAGGAACCAAAAATGAAATATTAACAAACCACATGAATCATCTCGGTAATTTACTTTTTTTTAGATAAAAGGATTTTACCTGAAAATTAGATAAAATAAAAGGCACAAAACCACCACTAGAGAGGGGTACAGGTGGTAATTTTTACCCATATCAAAGAAAAATGGTTGATTTTGGTAAACAATTGTAATATAATGAGTTGAAATGTATAACATCATAATATTAAATGGGTTGAGATGGGTAGTGCTTAAACACAATGCGGGTCAAGATGGGTAACCAAAAAACTATGTAAATGCAATGGATTCAAACATTTAAGAATGATTAATAACATATTTGATGAGAAAATCACTAAAAAATATCCAAATGGATTATTTGTTTACTTATTAACTAATTTTGCTTATAACACGTTCTGACCCGCACCCGTTCTGGCCCGTTACCCAACCTGCCCCGCCCATTTTGCCGGGCATAGAAAGGGGTATACCCCTCCAAAATATCAAATAATTGTTTTTAAAACATCAAATAAAATGCCATCGAAGAACCAAAGCTCGCGGTGGTTTCAGATAGTGGCCTACCTTGAAGCCGAACTTTGTCGTCTTATTCTTCTCTTTTTTCATTGTTTCCTGTAATTTATTAAGGCTCACAACCCACAACCCACGTCCAAATACCAACAAAATAGCTTTTGTTTTGACATCACACTAACACACGCAACATCACCATCCTTTTTCCAATTTTCTTGGTTTTGTGAATATAGAAAACATGCTTAAAAAAATCCCTTCTTTCAGTCACATAACCTTTTTTTTAAAATAGTAGATCACCTGTCAAATATATCACCCTTCTGGTCGAATAACATAGCGTGGTGACTGAACCTATCCGTCCAAGATGAAATTTACAACTAAGAAAACCTCACGGCTCAACCCAGAACAATATTTACTCTATTTAAGACTCCAACCCTAGACATCTTATAGAAGAAGTCAAGGATGTACCATTAGGCTGGAAGCGCTTTGTACATGACCTCTTCAAAGTAATGTTCTTTTCATAATCTTTTTAATATAAACAAATAAAGAGAAGGGAAAAAACAAACATAAGAGTACGAATTCAGAGACCCGTGAGCAAGTTTACTCCTAAAAGATAAAAAAGATAGAAGAAGAAAACATTAAATTCTGTCGATCATATATTCATATGACAAGTTATATAAAATTAAAAAAAATATATATTTAAAATCACTCAATTTTAATATAAAAGTAATTTTTTTAGAGTAACATCCTTATCCTTGTATATATACAAAGAGAGAGAGAGAGAGGGGTAAGAGAGAATACCTTCATTGTTTTGTTTATGGTCTATCAGAATCTGATGGATGTTTCGTAAGGATCAGAATATCCCTGTAAAACCAATAAAAAGGGGGATCATGCATGATACCAAAAGGGTTTGTGTGATTTGATTCTTTATATTCCTCAATCTGCGACAAGAAAAGCTTCAAATAAGAACATGGATTTCTGGCCAGAGTTTCTTGCAAGCAGTTGGGGTAAGGAATTTGTTGCCGGAGGTTGTGGAGGGGTCGCCGGAATCATGGCCGGATACCCGCTTGATAGCATCAGAGTCCGGCAACAAAACTCCCCCACCGGCTCTGCTTTTAACATCCTCCGGAATGTTGCAGTTAATGAAGGACCTTTTGCCCTTTATAGAGGCATGGCTGCCCCTCTTGCCTCTGTTACCTTCCAGGTTATATTTCATACTTTCAGTTGCATATTCTTAAATTAACTCAACAACAAACATACCTAACAAATACTCATCATCAAGGGTCTAGAAAAAATGAATAATTTATCATCTTAGTGAGAGTTTTTTTTGTAGGATTACTTAATTATTATGTTTCTTGATACAACTAATCAGATAAACAGTTCAGATTAACAATGTTTTGTTGCAGAATGCTATGGTTTTTCAAATCTATGCTATCTTGTCTCGATCATTTGACTCGTCTATTTGGTCAGACGAACCACCATCATACAAAGGTGTTGCTCTAGGTGGAATAGGGGCCGGGGCTTTGCAAAGCCTAATGCTTTCCCCAATTGAACTAATCAAGATCCGATTACAGTTACAAACCCGAATCCAACACAAACTTATGGAAAAAGGTCCATTAAGTGTTGCAAAAAGCATAATACGAACCGAGGGTTGGCGAGGAATGTACAGAGGATTAACAATCACTGCTTTAAGAGATGCACCATCACATGGTTTCTATTTCTGGACATATGAATTCATGAGGGAAAAACTTCATCCGGGATGTAGGAAAAGCGGTCAAGAAAGCTTTAATACTATGCTTTTCGCAGGCGGTCTTGCGGGTGTTGCTAGTTGGGTTTGTTGCTACCCATTAGATGTTGTTAAAACTAGAATTCAAGCACAAACGCCTAATTCTATAGTTAAGTATGATGGTATTATTGATTGTTTCAAGAAAAGTGTTACAAATGATGGATATGGTGTGCTTTTTAGAGGATTGGGAACTGCAGTTTGTAGAGCTTTTGTGGTTAATGGAGCTATTTTCACAGCTTATGAAACAGCACTAAGGGTGTTCTTCAACAACAATGGTAGCATGAATACCCTTCAAACAGACAATCCTATATGATCAGATTTAAAGAAAGATATAATCTTTGCATCAAAGATTAAAAGCTCAATTGAGCTACTAAAGCATAGATGCAATTCATGTTTATGATCATGTAAAGAATTCCAGAAAGATAGATCCATATCGTTAAAATCAGATTGTACACATGAATCTGGCAATTTAGCATTTAAACTTAACTTGCTTTGTTAGATGACTATATCATATAATAGATTAAGTGATTATATAAAGTTTTGATTTTAGAAATTAATAGCTAGCTACCTTCTGTGTCTGTAAGATTGAGGCCTGTGAACATATGAGCATCATTATAATTCCTAATAGCTTGCAGATGTGAAGAACTGTAAACTACAGTAGCAAAATGTATCACTGGAAGCCTACCCATTTGCTTGATTTTTGCTACAATGTTATAAGTTGCACCCAAATCTATTTCAATTTTCAAACGTCAACACTTCGTCTTCATCCATGTTTGAAGAACCCTAATTTTCCCCAATATTTTTCTCACGTTTTTGCCATTAGGGAATCATAACAGACCGTTGGATTTGTTTGATAAAGGCCGGATCGAGCATCTCTGAAACACCGTGGAGGTGCTGGTTTTGACACAATCACACAACAAGCTCCGGCGGGTTCCGCGATCTTAGCATGGTCAACGCTTGTGACATGAATGATCGCTCCGCCACCGAGTCTTTTGGGACCTTCACTGAGAAGGGATTTGATATTTATGGTTGAGATCAGATATGGTTGTGTTTTAGTAAACGGTGAAGGCAGAGTCGAGAGTCGTCGACCATCTGTTAGGAAACTGGTCCGTAAAACCAGGTGCATGATGACGCCCATAATCTTTACAAGTGCTTTTCTTTCATTCTGACGGTGAGGGTTTAAATCTTGACGTGTGGTTCGAGACTGGTCGTTCTTATGGCTCTTTTCTTGCTCAGTTGTGCCTACTATGCTACAGGGTGGGTCAACCGGTATAACCTTTGTAACCTCATGGCATACCCGTTGATAGAGGTGCTCAAACGGTTAACCGGTTCAAAACCGGTTTTAGAATGACCGAACTGGTTAACCGGTTTTTCAAACTCTAAAACCAAAACCGATATAACAACCGAAACTGGTTAATCGGTTTGGTCTCTTGAAACCTCAAAGTCTCAAACTGATCATAAACAGCCGGTTTTTTCAAAAAGCTAAAACCGGTTACGAACCGGTACCGGTTCATTTAACCTTAACCGTTTTTTTGTGCTATCAAACATGTTTTTTTTTTTGTTTTTATTTTTGATATGAACCGGTTTCGGTTTTAGCGAGTAAAAAGAACCACCAAGTAAGCAATCCCTTCCGATTAGGTTTGCATTTTTAGATCTTGTTTTAACTGGTTTTTTGTCTTCTTGAAACTTTGAGCTCGAGTGACTCTCTCACACTACTTTGATGTTTTTAACTAGCTTAGTAGCTTATTGTGTTTTTTTACATTTTTTAAATAGAACACACATGACACATCTAACTTTTATGTCCACGTATTAACGGACCACACATCCAAAAGAACGAAAAGAAGTAGACTCATTCAATCAGGAGTTGGGTTGAGCTGAAAATGAGCCCAATTCACAAGCTCAATTTTCAGCTAGAATTTAAGATTATGGGCCGACATCATGTGTGGTATCTTCTTTCCATGGGTAAATCCGTAAATATAAGATTTTCTTGACATTTTCCAAATTTTAGCAGAAGATTCTCTCTTCATTTAATTATTGCACTATTTTAAGCCTTGTTTTTTTATAAAAGGTGTCCGCAGACAAAACGCGCAGATGTTGACATCTGCAGACTGTTTGTTTTTTCGAAGACGTTTCATTAAAAGAACGTCTGCGCGAGGTCTTCTTGGTGCAGATGTGGACCAACCACTTCTAGGATCTTCTAAAGTCTGCAGACACTCCCACCGCCAGCCACCACCACCGCCCACCCCCTCCGGCTCAATAAGGAGGCTGCTTCATAGGAGCCCGGCTCAAAGCTCCGATTTATTATTATTATTATTATTATTATTATTATTATTATTATTATTATTATTATTTATTTGTTTATTTATTTTCTTGTTTTTGTATTTTAGTTAACCAGTTACATAATATTAATAAAAATTAAATAATACAAATAAATAAACGTTTTTATTTTTGTTTTATTTGTTTGTTAACAATTAAAATAAATCAATTTTTTTTTGTTAGTCAACGTAATAGGCTTCTTTTTTTTTCAATGCTAAAGTTTGAATAAAAAATTAAACTTTAATTTACTCTTTTTCAAGTATTTTTTTTTCCCTTACAGCTTTATTTACTGTTTTAGTTCTATGATTTTATAACTAAACATGCACTTTTTTGGTTTTGGTTTTAACATTTTTTAACATTGTGAACTTATGTTTGGGTTCATGCTCATGGGAGTGACGATTGTTTTTACAATAGAGTTTTGTTTAGTCTTTTATGGAAGATTGTAGTTATTTTTTGTTCGTGTTTTGATATTCATGATGTTATTACCGCTGTAGTGATCGAGTAATCATATTGAAAAGTGGTATGACGCAATCTTTTTTTTGAAAAAATTTATTTGGGTAACATTGTATGACACGAGTTTTAAGACTTTACTATTCTTTCTACTGTTATTTTTTAAAACATTTTTGTGTAGTCTTGAAAATTTTACGAAAGAGTGACAAGTTTTATCTTATATAAGTTTTGATATTCGAGATTATGTTTTTATTTTAGTTCAATATGGAACTAATGCTACTAATTATTATGAGTTAAGATTTAAGAGTTAAGTTTATGCTGGCTTAGCTCGCACGTGTCAACGACCCTAGTGTACCTTGTGTTAAAGAAATATCTATACACTATAATAAAAGAGTAAATTTTTGCCACATGTCACATTCACACACCACTATATGCCACATGTCACATTCTCACACCATTATTGACATTTGTCAATTTCTTATTAATCCACTTAATTATCTCTCCTATTAAATAACTATACATATTCTCTCTCTTATTAAATAAATTATTTCTTTTATTAAATAATTATAATACTAATAGCTAATATATTATTTATCTTTTTATAATAAAACACACTTATAATTTTTACAAAATGCATCAAAATTTTATAAAATCCAAATTTTTTAAAGAAAGAAATATTTTATTTTTTTAAAAAACATAAAATTTACGTAAAAAACAAGATATCTTATAAAATGATTTTTTTTAAAAAAAATATACCATAAAACGAGTTTTAAACAATGAAATTTTTATAAAAAATGACATTTTTTAATTTATTTAAAAACTGAAATGATAGAGAAAGTTACATTTTTGTTCTGTTATGTTTAACGCTATTTTTAAATTGGGTTGTTTAACATTAATAATTACAAAAAATATATTTAATATTATTGATTTATAAAAGTTAGTTTTTAATATAATAGAAATTGAAGTTTTAATGTTAGTTATTTCAAAAATATGAATTGTTGTACATCTTAAATTCATATATCATTTGTATAGTGATTAAAATTTTTAATTATTTATTTATTACTTAAAATATTTATTAGTATGTCAAATATCGTTTTATAATTGCTAGATTTTCATTACTAATTATTTAATACTTTATATTAAACCCGTGTAACACACGGGTTAATTACCTAGTTTACAATTAAAACAATATTCAAAATTTCTTGTTTCTTACTCTTAACTAGGGTTTTTTATGTCGCGCGTTGCGGCGAGTTATTACAGTGCACTCTTGATGATGAGTATAAGATATCATCTTTAGAAACATAAGTTACATTGCAAAATCATATCTTTCATCACAAACTCTATACTAATTCTCATTAAAACATAAAATCATACAAAATCAATACAAATATGTTACGAAAATAATAAAAAAATTACTCACAAATACTTCTCACTAGCAACCAATTGTATGAATTAAAAAAACAAAATCTTTAAGCAAACACTGATTTTATATGAGAACAGATAAACCACTGTTACACCATCGAAACCCTAAAAACAACCACATTTTTTTCCAATATATATATATATACTATTCATATTGTTTAATAATATATAGGGTTATTGGATTAAAATACTCCCAACTTTAACGTTTTGGCCGGCAATACTCCCTACTCAGGAAATGTTTCATAACACTCCGTACTTTAAACTTAATTTTTGCTGGCATTCCCAAACTAACGGAAGTGTAACTCTGTTAACACTTTTGATGATTATCCCCAATTCTACATAAACCCTAGTTTTGTACCCCGATCCAAATCGATCAAATGATCATCTGATGATCAAATTAACCATAGGGCTTTCGTTCTAGTCCTAAAAACGAGGCTAATGGTATCAATAATTACATGGATCATATTCGAATTCCTTGAGTTCGTTTATAAATGCAGTCGTGACTTTTTCTTAGATTCAAAATCGATAGGAAGGATGATGTTTGATCAAATTAACCATATGGCTTTCGTTTTAGACCTAAAAACGAGGCTAATGGTTTCAAGATTACCTGGATCGGATTCGATTTGCTTGAGTTTCCGTATACAGTAGCCATGACTGTTTCTGGTTTCAAAATGGATAGGAATAATGATGTTTGATGAAATTGAGGCCACGATTAGGACTGAATGAGTGTCAACTAAGTTTATGTCAGTTCAATTTTTGATTGAGATAATGTATTGTGATTGTTAGGTTTGATTTTGCGATTCAAGTTAACGGAATTATAGTTCTGTTAGGACGGGAGTGCCAGCAAAAACTAAGTTTAAAGTATGGAGCGATGTGAAACATTTCATGAGTAGAGAGTATCGCCGGCCAAGAGGTTAAAGTTGTGAGTATTTTAATCCAAAAACCCTAATATATATATTTACTATTTCAATATAATACTCATACTTGCACTATTCATTTTAGTTGCATTTTAATATATATATTAATTGTATTCTATTACAATATTTTACTATACAATCTTAAAAATAATTTATTGAAGTATAAATAATATTGAAGATGTGTTACATATCCTTTTTATCTACCATTTTTATTCAAAAATAATAAAAGCAAACATACAAATTACGCATACTCACTGTTGCGAAAATCGGCCTACAAGGCCGAGTACTCCTTGAGTACTCGCTCCAAAGAGTTATTCCGAGGCCAAGTACTTTCTGAATATTACCTGAGTACTCCCGCCTAGGGCTCAGTACTGTCCGATTACTCGCTCCAAGGAGCTATTCCGACATAAGAGCGCCTAGCGACTTTTGCAACCTTGCGCGTACTAAAATTGCTAATGATATTGCATCTTTCATTCTTTCTAACACATATTTAACCAACAATCCAACATGTAAATATTGCTTTTATTGGTATATTAAAAAATTTGCAAGAATATAAAGATTGTTTATAAATTGTAGCGCGGAAGATTTAGTTGATCTCAATAATATTTTTTTCGTCACATTTGTTTATTTTTTTCTCACCTTAATTTTTGTAAACAGAGACCTGAAAGATTAGTGTTATTTATTTATTTATTTATTATTATTTTTTATTTTTTAGTTACTGATATTTTATAAATTGGGTTAACCATTGTAGTCGGCTTTTACAAAAATAATAATAATAATAAAATTGAAGCCAAATTAGTAACTACGATTTCGGAAGACGACAATTAAACCGTCTGGTTAAATGGGTCAACATGACAAACCCGTATAAACTGTTTGAATGTTTGGACTTTGGTTCCAGCTTATTGTTAATTAGTAGTAACGTTTTTAAAACAATAAAGATGATTAATGACTCAATGAATATAATTTATATAATTGTAAGTCCGACTCAAGATTTGCTGAGACTCAATGAATATAATGACTCAAAGATTTGGTAAAGTTGTTTACATCTTACACTCCTTAGATCATACCATAACTTTGCTAACGGTGAAATATACTGAGTACGATAATGATAATGAATTGATCGTCTATTTATGTTAAAATACATGGACAAATATATACAAACAAAGCCTGTTCACTTTGTGTAAACATGTAGCTGCATAATCATCAAACATCACTTTATATAAATGCAAAAAAGGTGATCAAGAAAACACACAAATTAACACTCAAATGAACACAATTTATAAATCAACTTAGTAACATATGTAGGAAGTGTGATCAAACCCGCGAAAGATCGCATCGTCGATGATCTAGACGTTCAACGGGCCTAATCTCCTTCTTGAACTACTGAAACTGTTGGTTCTTGCTGGTTTTTGTGGAAGATTGAAATCAGAATACATATCTGTGAAAAACTTATCAACAAGATCTTGATAAATTGGACTTGTAAGTAGAGAATAATAGTGTAAAACCTCTTCAATATCTAAAACATGTTCTTCATCCCTCACATCCATCATCTCCAATTCTTTCATTTTCTGCTCCAAACTATTGGTTTGATCAACACCATTAACATGTTTTGAGCACCCAACATCTTTCTGTTCTTCAAGGTTGCTACTTGCTGATGGTTTCTTATATTGTGAGTTGATCATGCTTCGGTTTGATTCGATGTCATGTTCTTCTGAAACTTTGATGTTTTGGTTGGTGTCATTGCAATTGGTGTCCCACTGCTCACAGAATTCTTTGTAGAACTTGTCTAGATGTTGCATCTTTGTGTTGCTGACATTTTTTGGGGAAAAAAGGGTCAAAGAGGGGGCTTTAGATAGCTTTTTGTACCCTACAAAGATGAAGGATTTGAAGTTTTGGAGGGTTTTGTTGAAGAACTTTTTGGTTTTATGTATGGTTTTCCTGAGCAGCATTTGTATCTTTGTTGTTGTTTTCTTCTCAAGGATGTTTACAACACAAAACACACAGAGAGTGTGAGAGAGGGATGGAGATGTAGAAAATGATTTTAAGGTGACAACTTGAGGGGCTATTAACCTACTATTTAACCCTAAAGATGATGATTTTGTATCTTATTGCCAAAGGGTAAAAGTACGCGTTAAAACAATTCGGGTCATAATTAGTGCGGGTCAGAACGGGTTTTAAGCAAAATCAGTTCGGGTCTAAATGGATTGTTCTTAAAAAACATTAATTTAATTTAACTTCAGATGTGTTATAAGTAAACAAATAGTCCATTTGGATAATTTTTAGTGATTTTCTCATCAAACATGTTATTAATCATTCTTAAATGTTTGAATTCATTGCATTTACATACTTTTTTGGTTACCCGTCTGGACTCGCATTGTATTTAAGTGCTACACATCTCAACTCATTCAATATTATGATGTTATCCATTTCAACCCATTATACCATAATTGTTTACCCAAACCAACCTATTTCCTTTGACATGGGTAAAAATTACCACCCCTAGGTAAAAGGAAAATACAGTCAGAAAATTGATTTCACAATGAAAACATTCTGACCTGTTATCCGACCTCATATAAATCAATATTGTATGTTTTACTCATATGAGGTCAAAAATTTGTTTTTGTTAGTCCATGGATTGTTTCAACTCATTTGAATTTTGAATGTCAAGAAAATTAGTATTTAAATAAAAGATTGATGCCAATTGCCAAATTTGTTTCAAAATGTAGCAGGCTTGAAAGTTTAAATAGAAATAAGAATCTTTTATTGGGACAGGAGGGTTTTTCTTTCTTTTTGTTTGCACACTAATAAAAAAATAATTTATGTGAATTGAAATATTGTAAAGATATGAAGTGAATATATTTTTAAAGAGAAAAGGGGAGGTGTAATGATAATGTACACTTGAATATTTGACTATATATTATCAAAAGCTTATTGCCACTGATTAAGGAGCAAAGTTAAAGATGTAGGGTACCTGCTAAAATTCATTCTTGTGATATTTTGTGTCTCATAACCAAATTTAACCCCAAGGTACCTATTAAAACACCATAGTATTGACTTATTTGTCTAAAACACACAAATCACATGTGACACAGAACCAATGTTAACTAACTAGACCTTGGTTACTAGACCTGCATACCAAAGGGTATTTGTCCCAATGGTATCAAGGTGTGTTAAGGTGTTCCTATGTAAAATAGGTTCAGGGTTCTAGTCCTATAGTGGACAATGGTGGAAAAATATGTTGTTAAAAAAAAAAAAACTACTAGACCTGCATATATCTACTGCTTTAGTTGTAATACAATTTTTATGTGTAATAATTGTAACACAAAAGGTGATTTCTTAACCGCATAACCATCTATCTTTCTTTTTTCCAATTCCAACTATATCTTGCAAGCACCAAGTACAAGTGTTTATATGAATATTCTTACAAATGTCTAGCCCATATTGGTAATATGGGGACGAATAAATGGTGATGTTATATCCTATTGACATGTATATTACAAAAAGTTGTCAAAAAATAAACATAACAAAACAATCATTGATAAAAAAATAGATATACAAATCACGGATAATTTTTAACGTTTTTTTTTTTTAAGAAAGAATAAAAAGTTTTATGAATATCTAAATACTTTTTTAAACAATACAAATAAGAACTAGGAATTCTGAATTTTTGATTTTTTTTTTTGCAGAAATTTGAAAGTTTGAAATAATTGGATTTTCATTAATATTTAAAGAAAATGAACATTATTTTTTTTTAAATTTAAAAGTTTGACTCAATTGTTTTAAATGAAATTAATTTTTAAATTTGTGAAATATGACATTTAGATAGCCTAGAAAGTCGTCATATGACAAGTATGATACGGAAAATATAAAATTACGTCAGTTGACATATTATTATTCTTTTATTATAGAGTATAAATTGGTAAAAAGGATATTAATCTAGATACAATTGAAGAAAGGTGCTTTCCAGTTTTCACTTATTGTATTTATTAGGAGCTTAGCTGTATGGACCCTTCAACAATCTTCGAATTAAGTGACAACAGGGTATTGGTGAAAAAAGAGGATAATTGAAAAAAATGCATTAAAAGCAATGCATATGGCGTACACGTTTTTGACATCAAGATAGTGAAGTCTGTTTCAACTGCTTTAATTAAATAAGGGTTATTTTTTTATAACAAAATGTATTTAAATACATCTTTTAACTGTAACACCATTTTCAATTTATACCATATTATATAAGCTAACATTCTATAACAAATTAAAAGTTAAAAGTTAGATGGAAACATCGGACCAGTTTTTTATGCGTGAAATCTAGGGCTGTAAACGAACCGAACGTTCAGCGAACAGTTCGTGAACCGTTCGACGGGAAGTTCGTTAATGTTCGTTCGTTTAATAAACGAACGAACACGAACAAGAAATTCCGTTCGTTTAGTTAAATAAACGAACATGAACAGAAGTCGTGTTCGTTCATTTGTGTTCGTGAACGTTCGGTAACATGTTCGTTTACGTTCGTTTATGTTCGGTTAAGTTCCTTTATTATATTTATTCATTAAATGTGTTGCTATTTTTAATTTTTAGTTTAATACCATAATACTTAAGTTATTTTTAGTTTAATACTATAATATCTTGATTTATATATTTATAAATGATTATCTCTATTGCTTGAAATTAAAAATGTTGATTTTTCTTATTTAAATAATATGTGTTCATTAGCGTTCGTGAACCGTTCGTGAACAAGCTAAATTCCTTAATGAACGAACACGAACAAGAATTTTCGTTCGGTAAGCGTTCGTGAACCGTTCGTGAACAAGTTAAAAGTTAAACGAACGAACACGAACAAGGGCTCGTTCGTGTTCGTTCGGTTCGTTTACAGCCCTAGTGAAATCTCATAAAAAAAGTGGAAGCAGAAGTAGCATTCAATGGTAAGCATTAAGCAAGTAGAAGTAGAAATATTTTTTTTTTCACTTGCATACAATCACAACTACAATAATATCAAAATTACTTATCTATAAAACCTTATATGAATACTGAATTAC
The DNA here is from genome assembly GCA_009363875.1 of Mikania micrantha. NCBI lineage: Eukaryota > Viridiplantae > Streptophyta > Magnoliopsida > Asterales > Asteraceae > Mikania > Mikania micrantha. Next base: position 42,222,439 of record CM018690.1, read on the forward strand.
AAAACGTAACTCAAAAAACATATCGTACAAGTGTTTTATGCATGTTTTCTTTTATGATTTGTTTTTTTCAAATATGTGTTGACGTGTTGTTAAAGGTGAAGTAATTAAACAAAGCGTGTAGTTGACGTAATGGTTTAATACCCAACACCCAACCTTCAGTTTTTCTCTTCTCAAGTACCAGTCTCTTCGACTCTTCTAGCTTTTTATTTTGTTTTTGCATGTTTTTTTTAATTAGTTTAGAGCCGATCTATAAATTCTCTTCTTCTTTTGGGTTTGACAAATAACAGTGTTAAATTCACGTAAAAATTCACAGGTAATTTTTTTTTTTTTTTCCTTTTGAAATTATTCCCAAAACAAAAAGAGAGTGTAAGCATAGGATACAATCAATTGATGCATTTATCCATTAATTTTTTTCATTTTTTGAAATAGACGTATTAAATTGACATGAAAACACATAAGTAATTTATTTTTATTTTTATTTATTTTTTATTGACCTAATATTAGTTTTTTTTATCATATATGTTTATCAACTAATATTCTTTTGTTATCTTTTAAGTTTAATCTTGAACAGAAACAATGATGTTCAATATACGTGACTAAGGCCACACGGAGTGGTCCCAATCTTCCCTACTTTTCCCCATTATCACATCAGCGTCACATAATTTTTCCTCACTTTGCATGGTATCGTCCCACTTTTCTCCACATTTTTTAATCTCCCCATTTTTATCATTTTTCCCAACTTTTTCAACGGTCAACCTTTCTCCCACGCTCGGCCTCAAACGGCTTCCACTCCCTGAGATTCCCCAAGCCGATTCCGGGGTCTTCCTGTGCTCCACTCCGTGTGACCTAACACCCGTGGTGTGCCATCTAGTTAATAACAGTTTGCCATTTTGGTATAAAGAAAAAAAAATTCTCTCATACATACAATCACTGTTTTGAAAACCGGACCGGCCGGTCGGACCTGCAACCGGTGGGTGAACCAGTCCGGTTAGGGGTTCTGGACCATTTTGGGCGGAACCGGTGGTTGAACCGTTTTTTTATTTTTTTTTGATTATATATATATATATAGAGAGAGAGAGAGAGATGATGGGTCGAATGTTAACCCTTCCTTATTGTGTTAACCGAATAATTACATCTTATTACTTTGTGACCTACATTAAAGTATATCTAAAGGTTTATCATTTATGTTTTTTCTTCTTTTTTTATTAATGTAAGGCTTATTTACATTAATTTAAAAAAAACATACACATTTAGATTTACTTTAATATGGGCCCCAAAGTAATAAGACATAGTTATTCAGTTAACGCAATAAGGAAGGGTTAACATTTGATCATCTCCCTATATATATATATATATATAGGGATGTTCCATAGAAAACCTTCATATTTGAAAAAACGTAAAAAACTAATCACAATTGTTATTAATCAATTTCGTTTTTCGTTTTTTATTTTACATTTTGTTTTATTATAAGGTTATATTTGTTAACAAAAAGAAAAAAATAAAAAATATATGTAACTTATTAATTACATATATTTAGCTTGTAAACTACATATATGAGTTACATATACGTAACTTTATTGGTTACATATACGTAATTTCGTGATCTACATATTTTTATTAAAAAAAAATTTGTTTATAACATTTTTAGCTAATAATAAAAAATCATGAAAAAAAAATTTAAAAATTGATTGGTTAGTTAAAGTTTTCTTGGTTTTCTCCAAAGTGAGAAGTTTTCTTTTAAACCCTCCCCTATATATATATATATATATATATATATATATGAGATCAAATAAGAACCCACCTTAATTGAGAAAACCCGATTAACTCCGATAAGATCAAGCCAAATCTTTGGTTTTTCGTTTTCATGATATTTATTATATATGTACAAGAATATGTTATTTTATGTGTTAATGAAAATTCATCATCGTTTGGGATCTTACGTCAATGTAAGTGGTCGCTACAATAAATAAATATTTACAGCGTAACGCAAACTTACACTTGCTTTAAATCTCAAATGGTAATGAATTTGCCAAAACACATAAAATAACATATTCTTGTACATGTATAATAAAGATCATGAAAACGAAAAACCAAAGATTTGGCTTGATCTTGTTGAAGTTAATCGGGTTTTCTCAATTAAGGTGGGTTAATAACGGATCCTTACCTTATATATATATATATATATAATGTTTATAAAATCATCCGGTTTGACCGGTCCGACCGGTAAGAAGACTGGTTCGATGTCCGGTCCGAATCTGAAAACATTGCATACAATTACGACAATATAAAATAATTAACATTTTGCGATTTTGAAGGGAAGCCGAAAATCATACACGTAACAAAATATAAGAACACTGATTTGATCCACCACTAGATGGGAAAAATACAAAATTTAGGGTCTAAAATCAAAATATATCTACAAGCTAAGCTGACCGACTTTTGTGAAATTTAAAGAATTGATGAAGTAACCGGTGCACTTCTCCATAACTACTGGTTTTAGAAACGAGTCGGTTTTTAATCCAATGTGGAAGCTTGTTTGTCGGGTGAGAGAAATTCTTTTTTATGGAATCTGATGTGTAACGTGTGTCTACCAACAGGATTGCTGCATAATCATTGATGTGCCTAATTGCTCTGCCTGATAAACAACTCCAACATAAACCAAAACTTTATTCCGTAAAAATAAATAAATAAATAATCAGTTACTTGAAACACTTTCTTTAACCGAAAGGCTTATAGCCTAGTGGTTACATTCTTAACTTTCCCATCTTAGATGTATGTGTTCCAAGCCGTTTTAAAAAAAACTTAAAACACTTATGAACACAATGTTATGACGCTACATCATCCCAGGAAGCAATACTCTTTTAGTTTTTAGTAGACATGGTAATTTTGACCCATAACAAGATAAATGAGTAGATATGGGTAAACAAATAGTGTAGTTTGGGTTGAAATGGGTAGCAATATGACATTGAATGAGTTGAGATAAGTAACATCTTAACACAACACGAGTCAAGATGGGAACTTAAAATATATGCGAGTATAATTGATTCAAACAGGTAAGAATGATTAATAATATATTTGTTAGGGGTGTGCACGGTTCGGTTCGGTTTTTGGCTAAAACCGAAACCGAAACCGAAACCGACATGGTCGGTTTTTATTTATTACAAACCGTTCGGTTTTCGGCAATGTTGTAAAAATCGGCCTAGGCGGCCGCCTAGGCGCTAGGCGCCCATCTACTGTCTAATTTTTGGCCTAGGCATGGCCTAGGCGCTAGGCGGCCCAATCAGATTTTTATTTTTTTTCACTTTTTTGACTTTTTTTTGACTTTTTTTGACTTTTTTATGGTAAAAAGGGACCAATTTCATGATTATTTAGACATTTCTCAACAAAAATCTTTAATATGTCTCTAAAACATCGAATCCAGACAGTTAACATCGAAATTTATCTCAAAACTTTGAACTCAGTGTTTAAGTTTGCACTTTAAAGTACTTTTTTTAGTATATTTAAGTATATTTTTTAAAATTATTTGAAGTATTATATTAAATTATTGATATTGATGTGTGTATATAATATATATTTGTAAAATTACATATAAAAATTCCAATCCGCCTAGCGCCGATTAATCCCGATTAATCCCTAGGCGGTACCTCGCCGCCCGACTAGCGCCTAACGACTTCTACAACCATGGTTTTCGGTTTTTCGGTTTTTGGTTTTTCGGTTCGGTTTATTTGTTGTGGAAAATCATGAAAAATTACTAAAATAAACTATTTGTTTCATTAAAACTCATTTTAACATTAAATAAGTTAATACTTTTAAAATTAGCCCATTTAAACCCAAACTAATTTTGCTTAAAACCCATCCTAGCCCGCACCCATCCTGGCGCACCCATCCTGACCCGTTACCCAACCCAACCCAACCCGCCCATTTTGCCGGGCATAGTTTTTAACAAGCCAAGCTATTGTAGGTAACTCCTTTTATTTTATTTTATATATTATGAAACGGAACTCTTATCAACATTTTTAGTGTTTCCAAAGTTCAAAACTTTTACCCCAATTTTTTTAATTCAAAATTCAAAATTTTAGATGATGTTTTGTTTAAATACCAAGCTAAAGAAACCAGCACATACCGATTGACTGATTTACGGCTTTCATGCAAAGATTTTCATAATAGTCCCTTCCTCTATGCTTGCAACTTCGTAAGATCTCAAATCCTGCTTGAGTATCTCCATTGAAGCAGGCAACATTGGAATTTTTTATCGGGTTACCAATACTATCAATATGTTTGACCCGTTCCATCAACTCAATATCAGATGGGCTTGGGTATGGCAACCCAACCATGACTATACATCGGCCCAACCCGTCACTAAAATTAATACCTTCTGAAATCTTTCCTCCAACTACAGCAAGCATCACTGCACCACTATTTGCAGCAGACAATGTTGCATCAATTGATTCCTTGTATTCTTTGAGAATCATTTCAACTTCTGTACTTTTTCTAGGCTCTCTGAATACACGTTTCTTCTTCATAATCCTACCAAGAATTCCAGAAGCTTTCCATGCATTGTAGACATGTTCTTCATAGTCAAATGAAGAGAAGAAGACGATAATACCTTGTGGAACTACTGTTACTAGATTACAAAGTAGAAGTCCTAACTCCCCAACCTATAATTTTATGCAACTTGACGTGCATTAGTAAAGTTAGAGATGCATAAAACAAGTTGATAATGAGAAGGAAGGTTTAATTTGGGGATGCTTTATATCAAAGTATCAAACAGTTTATATCAAAAAGTTGAGCTATAAGAAAAAAAGATGGAACATGTAAAAAGTCTTGGCGGAAGTGTAACTTTTAATGCATACAAGTATACACAACCTCCTAAATGATTTATTAATATGCACAGAGTACTGATGAAATATTCTATAGTCAAGATTAGTGCATGAACTATTTATAAAATTATAAGAAAACTTAAACAAAAAAAGGTTTGCAGGGAGGGTCACCATCCCAGCCCATTTCAACATGCACCAAAAGTACATTTTAAGTTGTTACCCAACCCACCCATCTTTGCCACCTATAAATGATAAACACTAAAAGTGAGATACTGACCATGGCTGATGTACTTCTAGAGCTGTAGCTGAAATCAAAGGACTGACCCGAAGGCCCAGTTGAAACAGATATAGGTAAAATATTGTCTGATGAGATTATATGATCACATGAGAAGAAATGCAGCTGATCTGGCAGTAACCATGGAAAGAGCCGCACTCGGGTTTCTTCAATTGGTTGCAGAGTCCCACCAGCCAATACAACAGCATGTGCTTCATTAACAATCTGTCAATAGTTCAAAGTTAACTATATCTGAAATTCTAACTAAACCATATAAAATACATTTTCCCCAGTGGTAAATACAACAACAAATAATAAGACATTTTAAGCAAACCTCATGGAAAATTTTTTCTCCGGTGAGCATAACATACTTTAGATATCCTCCTTGTTGTCCAGATTCTGTTCTTTTTCTTGAGATTATTATCCTCCCATCACTATCATGATTCGTTAGTGAGAGTAATATTCCAGCTAATGCACGAAAAGCTGATAAAATGCTTGTAGTATCATTTTGTAAACTAATAATTTTATCACCATATCCACTAACCTAGGAGACAATAGCAAGACCATGAGCAATTTTGCAAAAAATAAATATGCAATCACAAACCACAAAAAGAATGAAAGTTACACACCTTGTGAATCATATGACTGTCTTTAATATATTGCAGCAATTTCACTAAGTTTATGTTGTCAATGTTGAGAGAAAACACAAACTCATTGATCCACAAAGAGCACTCTGAGCCACTAGAGTTTACCAAATTAGAATCATCCTTGTTGGATATAGTTTGTATAAAGGCACGAGTGAGAACCAATAATGTTTGGATGTGCCTTCTATTTCCTGGTCCTAAGAGGTTGTGAAACCGTTGAAAGTAGCCCTCTAAACTGGAATTAACAAGTTCCAACTGTTATATGATTTAATAATAAGGTTAGAACTATACGAAAGACTCAATTCTATAAACATGACTTACAAGAAAAGACATAAGATCCGACTTTTATAGAAAAATAAGAAAAACAGAGAGCAAGTATTACAAGCATTAATTGCATAGACAAAGCAACCAACTATAGACTGATTTCTGCTTTAATCAACATCTTATTTAAGGCCAGAAAAAACCATTAAGTTTCAAAATTTGATAACTTAATACACGATAATTGCCTAAGAAACCTGGATGATCAAAATTTACTCATACGTCAGATGTCGGGCCATCAATTTTTACAGTGCACTGGGTTGAATTAGTTAAATTAAGAAATTTGAAATATTAACAGAAAACACTAAGTTGGTTACCTTTTGTGCAATTACCATATGCCCGTATTACAAAGTAGCAACTAAAAGTTACTCATTTTACCTGGGACAAAGTGATTTTAGAGTCATACATGCTGATGAGGGAGTCAGCAAGGTTGTGAGCTTCATCTATGATAACAACACTATTTTTCAAGCTTAAACCAAGTGATTCCCTTGAAGATTTAGAAAGAAGAGATTGATAAGGAAGAACCACAAGATCAGCTTCAGGAACCATACTTCTAGAACCATAATATGGACAAGTTCCTAGCTTGCTCCCAAGGCGAACAAGATCCTCAATATCTAGGGGGCCTTTCTCAGTCATTTCATTTCTGAGCTGCTTTTGAAGTTTACGCTTGCTAAGCATTGGGCATCCACTTGAAGCCTTTGTTTGGCGTTTTCTTCCCCCAGCACCCAGATTCTGATAACCAGGATTAAAAAAGTGACATCTTCTGCCAAACTAACTGACTTTGCCATTATTTGAATTGAAATTTCAATAACATTACATACAATTAACGCATCACAATATATAAATCCCAAGCAAAGGAAAAGGTGATTGGCGCATCAACTAAGTTCATAACTACTTACATGATATATCCACATTTATAAGTTCAGGTAACACATGAAAACATAAAAGACAATATGTAACAACTATTACAAAAACATTTAAGTAGATGTGAATAAAAATTAATTCCACAAAGTGATGACATATTACCACCCTTTCAATAATAAGTTAATTACAGATTTCATTATTGGGATAAAAGCAAAGATTCACTTACCTTCATTTTAGAGGCCTGCTTTTTCTTATTTTTTTGAAGATGCAAACATCGCTCATTAATGAGACTGGAATTCCCAAGCTTCAATGCTTCTGCAAAATTTCAAACCAAACAAATTGATCATATTCCTTTAAGAGGATTAGCAAAAAAATTAAATACAATTTACCTTCATTTATGCAGAAGTTCTTCCTAGAGCCCAAACATGCAACTTTTAGCTGATTAGAAAAAACAGTCTTCCTCAATTCTTTCACAAACTGTGATAGCTGTGAATGAGTTCTACTACAGAAATAAATTTTGAAATCTGTTTCTTCTTCTTTGTCACTGAATTCTTTATCTTCTTCACCATCACTCGAGGATGAACTGCCACAAATTCCACCCCCCTTTCTTTTAGAACATCCATTCTTCTCATCTCCACTCTCGTATTCTTCTACCAGGAACTCTTTATCATCTAACTTCTCTCCATCATCTTTCATTCTAAGATTATTATGCTCCAAATCAACTTCAATCTCTCTGAATTGATTAAATAAATCCCTGAAACTCTCCTCGATCTCAGTTTCACCACGATTTTTATCACTAAACCCGTATCTTTTCTTCAGCTTAACCTTCTTTTTGGGATTATCAACCTCTTTATTCGTTAAAATATTTTTAAACCAATCAGGTTCGTCATCGGATCCAACATGATCGTCATTCAATCCATTCTGGTGCGTATCAACTAAACTGTCATTAATCCGGCCTTCCTTTCGATCTAAAAGCCATTGTAGAGCGCTACAGATTATACTTAGGGTTTTTCCTGTTCCTGTAAGAAATTAAATGTTCTAATTTTCATGAATCCATCATCATTCATTGCCCTGTAATTAATTCAACACGCGCTAAAACACATAGAACGAGAAGTAAGATTACCGGTAGGGCTTTCGAGCATAGCGATTCCCCCTTTATCAAGAGAATCGTAAAGAGCGTTCATAAAATCGATCTGAATCGAGTAGGGTTCGAAAGGAAAACCCCCAAATTTCTTCTTCGTTTCTTCCCCCATCTCACAGTTCTTTGCCATCGACATTTTCCCGCCAGATTTTACAGATTTTTTATAGTTGAAACTAGGCCTGTAAATGAACCGAACGTGTTTGTGTTCGTTCATTTAAACTTAACCGAACACGAACACGAACACCTTAACGAACATGAATTTTGTATTCGTGTTCGTTTATTAAGAAAATAAATATGTTCGTGTTTGTTCATTAATACATTAAACGAACTGTTCATGAACATAAACGAACACAAACGAACTAAAATAAACGAACAAACATAAATGTACATTTTTTAACACCATTGAACAATCATAAACGAACATGAACACTATTGAACAAGCATAAACGAACACAATTGAACAAGTATAAAGGAGCACAAATGACAAGTCTCTTAAATGTAAATACATATCATTCGTAAATTAGTCAGTTAACCGAATAAAAACTAACATTACATAGTTAACGAACATTAACGAACACAAATAAACGAACATAACCGAACTGTTCATGAACATAAATAAACGAACATAATCGAACTGTTCATGAACATAAATAAACGAACACAAGGTATGTTCATGTTCGTTCATTTAATTAAACGAACACAAATTTTGTGTTCGTGTTCGTTCATTTATTAAATAAACGAACATAAACGAACTTCTTACCGAACAGTTCATGAACTGTTCGGTTCGTTTACAGGCCTAGTTGAAACCTGGGCCTTTTATTAATAAATAAACTTGGGGCTTAAGTGCTTAACTCAGAAGTACGACCGAATGAGTCGAATGACCGATGCCCATATTGGTTTTTCGTTCAAACCGGGTTTTTTTTCCTAAACATATTATGCAACGAATCGGTTTTTTTTTTGATCAGTTAATAACCTGATTTTTTTAAAATGATAAATTTAACTTACTCTTAAACTAGGGGCCTGTTAGGGAGACGCCAGGGTGGATCACTGGACACCAGTCAATACGGCCCGTATTGGGCTTTACGGGTCGTATTGAAAAGAATATTCTGACAAATGCTGACACGTCAAATCATAGGACTGACGCAGGTCTGACACGCAGTACATACGGCCCGTATAGGGCAATACAGGTCGTATTGGATTTTAAAAAATAACATATTCTTCAAATATTGTCTGACACCCTAAATCGTATGGATATTATTTTTTTTAATCACTGCAAAAGGCTGCAATTTTATTGAACCTAAGGTGTCAGTCTACGTTTCTCGATCCTTGATAGCCTACATACTTGATATAAGACAAAACCAAGAAAATATTATTATTAAAAAAAAAGTATTACAGCACATATAAGACAAAAGTCTGAGACTACATCCTTGATAGCCTACATCCTTGATATAAGACAAAAGTCAAAACACGACAATTGTCTACCAGGCTAATCGATTAGAGAGAGAGATAAAGCTGCAATAAAATGAATGGAAAGAGAGAAAGTCTGAGACTTAGGACATGAGAATCGAAGAGAGAGATAAAATTGTTTTGCTTGATTTTGGTTTTGATTTTGGTCCTATACGAGCCGTATAGGACCATACGGCTCGTATGTACTTTCAACCGTCAGACAGTAACCTGACAAAATCTGACACTCATACGACCCGTAAAGGGTAATACGACCCGTATGAACCTAGGTGGTGTCAACTGATCCATAGAGGGTGTCCAAATAACCTGCCCCCTTAAACTAACCCCAAATTTAATATAATTTTTGCTTGGATATAAACCAAAATTGATATTTTTTTGTATTTTATTACTTTTAACTAACCTCAAAAATATAATAATAAAGACAAAGACTTATTTTGACAAATAAAATTCTAATTACATCTATTTAGTAAATACTTTTTCCAACAGTTAAAAATGTTGTGACAGTACTGTAATTTACATATATAGACTCGCGAGAATCTCTGAGTGTTCAGGCATTCAATCACTATTAGATTGAGATGGATAATTTACTTTTTTCTAGAAAAGAAAAGGCGGAAAATTTTTTTTTGAAACTCCTCGTCAATAGTATAATAAACTATCTCTCAACTCCTTCAGAGAAACAATCGGGAAAAGGTACGTATTAGATCAAATAGGAAAAAGTTTGTAATAGATAGCAATTGATCTATTTTTACTTTGAAGGGCAAGAAAAAAGGAATGGACCCTCTTATTTTATTACTAGATGTTCCATTAGTAACATTCATTTGTAGTGTGATTGTTTGTTTTACTTGTGTTTAGTCTTTCCCGATTAGAAATATAAAATTTTGAAATGTATTGATTTGATTGGTTTATCAATAGTGTTCAGCCAGAATCCATTTTCATGGAGATATATAACATCATATAAGTTATCATGCTTGCATATCCATCATTTGAGTCTCCAACAATTATTCCAATAATGGCATATCCGATTTGACCTATGGTCGAATATGCTAGCATACGTTTCATGCTTGTTTGAGTAATAGCAATGAGATTCCCCAATATCATGCTAAGAATATCTAGGATTTCCAGAAGAAGATGTCATTCATTTAATGAGAAATAAAAAAGAATATCGAAAATTCGAGTTGCTGAAGCTGAAGCAGCTACTTTCGAAGTAACAGAAAGAAAAGCAACGACTGGAGTGAGAGAGTTATAGTCTAAAAGAGGATTCCTCACTTATTTCTCTCATTCAAAACCGTGCATGAGACTTTCATCTCACACGGCTCCTAAGTGATAAAAGAAAGAAGAACTCCTCTTCTTTCTTTTTTGATTACCTTCCTCGCATATGTATAAGACCGAATCCATTCGATTTCTAAAAAATATTACTAATCCTTAACTTTTCAAGGAATCCTTCATCAGTGGTTGTGAATGACTGATTTTTTCAATCTTTTCGATCTTGGTTCCGTAGGAGCAAGTCAGAAAGTAGAACCATCGGATTTTATTCGTTCTCAATAGCCATGAGATGATCATCTTAGGGTGATCCTTTTGTCGACGGATGCTCCTATTACACTCGGAGTCTCTGAAGGATGAGAACCAACTATGCAACATCTACACCAAGAATTCAAGTATTGTATACGTCATTAGTCTGATCCTGTCACACCCCCAAATTCCCACTCGTGGTGTCAGTCCACGTAGGTGTGACGTGGCCAGAATCACAGCTCAATGTCATATAGAACACCTCTATATGCGTTTACAAATCTCATGTTTGACACATACACATAATCAAACAGTTTGCAGCGGAATAATAATTGTTAAAAATGCAGCGGAAAAGTAATAAGTTTAAATATTGCAGCGGAAATAAATGTCAGACCAAAACACTATTTCATACATAACATAGATAGATTGTTTTCAAATAACACAAAAACAGAATGCATGAGGGTCCTAGTTGCTCATCCCTTAATCGTGCATTCCTGTTCTAGGTGCCTGTCAGTTACCTGAGAATACAAGTTAGAAAAGTGTCAACACAATGGTTGGTGAGTTCACAGGTTTTGATATACATATAGTAAGAAAGTGTGTCATGTTGTTTATCAAATGTTAGTACCGAGCCCTAGGCCCAAAGTGTCAGTGCGTCACTATCGAACTAGACTTGTTTGTCCTTGCCTCCGCTATGTCTTGTATACATAGCCAGTTAGGTCAGAGTTTGCACGGGTTATGACATCCAGTCAACATAGTGCCCCGTGGGGTTAGTCATTCCCTAATGGATCCATCCAAATCTACCACGTTGTTCGTACATTAACGGTAAGACTTTGTGAGGGCTTAATACGAGTTCAGCACTTAATGTTTGTCCAATAAACCAGCACACACAATAAAATGTTTGTAATAGCAGTAATGTTTGACTCGATGCAACTAGTATTCTCCCCCTATTTAAAAGCGTTTGAAAAAGAGTAAAGAGGGGCCGTAAACTCACCTTAGTGATGAAAGTAGTATGCAAGCGTAAGCTCCTGAAGTAGTAGTGCGTCGGTCACCGGCAACCTATATCGTACACCGTACGTGAGTTCGTGTAAGTGACCGTGCTAGTGTTCGTGTTAGTGTTCGTGTTTGTGCCCAACAACCCTTGGTTGTTCATGTTTGTCCGTGTCGGTCCACAATGACCGTGTTTGCTCGTGTTGGTCCACATTGACCGTGTTTGACTGTGTTGGTCCACATTGACCGTGTTTGACTAGAGTTGACCAGAGTTGACCGTGTCAAGTCAACGACCCGTTGGTGAACCGTGTGATGGTTTGTGAATCGTGTAGCAATCGTGTAAGTGTTCGTCGTGTGCAAGACGCGCATGTCGCGTCTATGGACAACTTACTATTTATAGTAAGTTTCCATCTTTGGAAAGTTCACAAAGCATAATAGTTTTAAAGTTCTAGCATGCTCATTTGTCCTACGTGATCATGTTAACACATAACACATCATCATACGAAGTCACATAAGTCGTTTTCATCATGTTAGCACACAAAAGTTTCCTAAAATGGAAGGTTTCCATTTTTAGCATATGTGACATCGGAAACCATCTAACTTAGCATCTAATCATCATGTTATAACATAATAAGCCATCTAGCATGCTCGAATCATTCAACATATTCCTAAGTCGGTTTTTGTAAAAATAAAGTTACTAAAAATAGTAACTTTGTTGTTTTTGTATAAAATGACCATCTTAACATATCTAAACCAATTTTCATATCACCAATCATCATTCTAGGTCATCTAGCATCATATAAACATACAAACATGGTCCAAAACATCATCTAACAACATCTTGACCCGAAAAGTTACTAAATATAGTAACCATGTCGAAATGACCATAACCAACTTCTAAATCACATTCTTAGCATCAATATCATCCTAAATACATTCAAATAACATATCTAGATACATGCATGTTCATATTTTCCGTCAAAACATCCATTTGTAACTAAAAAGTTACTATAAATGGAAAGATCCATAAAAATCATGTTTTAATCATCAAAATCACGATCTAGCCTTGCAATATCACTTGTACATTAGCAATAATCATTTATACATAACCAAAATCATTTAGAATGCCTTAGATCATACATGCATGGCATCTTTTCAACATTCTATGAACAAATCATGAAATCCTTACACACACATCATCATGGATCATCACAAATCATCAAAATAACATCATAGATCATTATTAATAGTGGATTTAACCATAAACCCAGATTCAAATCACAAGAACTCGTGCATGTGGTGCTAGGATGTGTGCATGTGTGTTTAAAGGTGGTTAGAGTGCGTGTTAGCCATGAAAACTACCTCTCACGGTCTTGAAACTCTTAGATGTTGTAGTAGCAGCTCAAGAAATCCCCTGGACAGCAAGCTTTTGCAGGGAGATGAAGGTGAAAGTGGTGGTCAAGCCTCCTAAGTCCTCTTCTTCAAGTTCTTTGTGTGGTCCTAGCTTCTCCTCTTCAAATTTGAGCTTCAAGATGCTCAAAAATGGCTTCCACAGGCTGTAATGATGAAGAGGAAGTGTGTTGAGCCGAAATATAGCTGGTAGTTTCGAGAGAAATGAGTGGAGATGTTGTATCAAGTCCCTGGTTGGTCCTTTTAAGATTTCTGCGATTCTGACACCCCAGGCGTAACGCCTGACGTGGGCACGTGGTATCGTGCGTAGCGCGCGGGTGAGCCAGATGAGGCGCTCCTTATTCCATCCGTGCGTATCGCCTGAGGTTAAGGTCTCGGGTCAGGCGTACCGCCTGGCCCAATTATCAAGCCCAATAAGCTTGTTTTGATGTTCTGGGCCCATTCTTGCCCGTTTCTCGACTGTAGAACATCGTTCAAGCGTCGTTTGGACTCTAATAGTCAATTACTAGCCATAATTGACTTGTGAAGTGTTTATGTGCTCAAGTGTTGTGATGTTCACCAACGTTCGTGTGTTTTGACACGTGTGTGCAGTTTCTGATAATCCCTTGGATTATCATGTTGTGTAACAATGTTCGTACTGTCGTGCCACGTGTCACACTAAATTAATCTAATTCTAGTGCCACGTGTACATAAGGCAATTAAATAAACATTTAAATAAATGAAAAGCTGACCTGGAAATTACGGGGTGCCACAGATCCTTTGTAGGAACTACCCGTAATAACGAACTTGCAAAACGGATCTGTTTATCATAAAGAGATTCGTCGTTCCTGACCCTGCTTCACCTTAATTGTTATTTGAACAAGTAAAAGTTATATCTTGGTCCGAGTGGGGATATCATTTCTCTCCTGCATGTCCATAGAGTTTTGAAAAATCCAAACATCTAAGAGATAGATAGAGAGGTAGGAATTTATCAAGGGAAAAAAGAGTAATCAAAATATCTGGAGAGAAAGATTTAGAGAGAGTGTAGTCAAAATATCTTAGAGAGAAAGACGAGAGAAAAAAAAAAGGAAGGTTAAACTTTCAAAAATATTTTTTTATAAGTTTGATTATTTGTTTAAAAATAACATATCCAGGTTGGTTTTTTGTGTATTAACGTATCATAATGATAAAAATCTGATCGATATTACAATTAAAAATCTAACTAAAATTTACAAATGTTACATCATTTTACACACATCAAAAAAACAAAAGGAAGTGGCGGTTTGGTAGAATCTGAATAAGTCTGAATCTGAATGGTTCAGATTCAGACCGTTTGTTTCGTGCAAAAAACCACATCGGAATGGGGTGGAAGGTCTGAATGGGGGTCTGAATGATTCAGACTTGAGAACAAGTCTGATTGAGAGAAAATGAGGCTACCATCGTCTGAATGTGGGACAGCATCGCCTCTCAACCAACGCTCAGCCACCGCCGCCGCACCACCATCGCTCAACCACCAACTTCGCTTTCTACACATCTCTGGTTCGAAGATGCTCGAAATCGACGGGGGGCGGTGATGACGGGAGCGTCCGACTGGGGAACCTCGGTGGTCCAATATGATGAAGGGGCTGGGGCGATGGTCGAAGACGATGAAGGGCCGGTGGGGCGGAGAGGAGGTGGAACCTCGATTGTTCACGACGGAGGTGGGAAACCTCGATGGTTCACGACCGCATCTCGCACCGGCTGGGAAACCTCGATGGTTCACGACCGCACCTCACACCGGCTGGGAGACCTCGACGGAGGTGGCAACGGGCATAGACGGGCGGGTGAACCTCGATGGTTCACGACAGCTACGGTTTTTAAGGTAAAAAAAATCATTCAGATGTGCAACCAAACAATTAATTATTCAGACCCTCTTAACCATTCAGACATCTTAAACATTCAACACTTAATGATTCAGATCCAGCCAAACGGCTTTAAGTATGTTAAATGAACTATTTTAAATATATGAACTATGAAAAAGTGACGTCAACCGGATCAAAAGACTGCTATATCAAAATGATTTAAAAAACAAATGAGTATTATAAAATTATTTAACTACATGATTATAAATCGAATTCTTTCTAGTTTAATGGAATGATGCAATTCAAAGTTGCAACTCTACTTCTCATGATTAATTCAAAAAGTAAATGTAAATAATTTAGTCATTAAAAATAATTCATATTTTTTATATCTATTTTTTCTTTCCATTTATATACAATTATATCTATTCATTGTTATTATTAAATATTTATGATAATCGAATTAAGTTTTGATGTATTTTTTTAGTTATGATTTCAATTATTTAATTTTAAATGTTTTTCATTTTATCTTATTTTGTGTTTATCTTAGTCAATTAAATACGTAATCATTTGAAATTATTTGATAAATTTAAATCTTCATTATTTTTTCTATATTTCTTTTAACATTCATCTATTCAAATGGTCTAAAATTGAAAATAATTTTAGGTGTTTTCATCCTATTTTTATTTTTATTCAGTCTCAATAAAATTAATTATATTTTTTTAATTAAATTCCTTCTACAACTTAATCACAAAACTTTATCTCGCAAAATCATTTTACAATTCTTAAATATTAATAATAATCTGTATTTATTAATATATTTTTTTTGAGTGAATTACGTTTTTGGCCTATGTGGTTTATGTGTTTTAACATTATCAACTCAAAATATAATTTTTTTTATCAATTAAACCCATGTCAATTAAATAATTATTAGTTTAGGCTCATGTGATTTAAGTTTTTTATTGTTTCTATATATGTAGGGTCAATATCATTAGCGGTTTAAACAACATTGACATTGTTGTTATAATATTATGTTTTGGATCGAATAAGTTAAAATAACCAAACCACATAAACCAAAATCATAATTTACTCTTTTTTTGTTGAATCAGTTCGTGTAACACACACATAAATTACACGCGAATTGAAGAAATGTATCTTGTAATAAGCTAGCCAGCTAGGAGAGCATATGCAATTAAAAAAAAAAAAAAAAAACAAAACTCTAAGTTTTACAATAATAGTCACTCATTTATGAGTTTACAACAAAATCTTAAAAAGGCCTCGCACCTTCTCTAAAACCACTTGCAATTTCTTTAGCTAATAGATGGATTTACTTTATACGTTATTGGTCGTTTGCACTTTAGCTTTTGAATCCACTTGTGATATTATAATTATGAGTTATACAACTGATGACGTGGTCAACTTAGAGACAAGTGAATTTTCACATGAAATTAATATAGGATAAAAACATAACCACTTCTAGCAACATATAATAATTCATTAGTGCTCATGTCGGCTAAATTTATATCTTTTTGGTAACGTGACACAACATATTACTCATCTATTTATTTTTGGCATTTACTTATTTCTGTTTTGTAAGACCGTTTATTATAAATTAACTTAAATTAAAAATTAATTACGTACTTTTTTTTTTCTTGAAATATATTTCCTGAATTTTCTCTTTCAAATAAAAAATCAATTACATATTTTTCATTTTAAGAGAAAATATGAAATTGACTTTAAGAGTCGGATAAATATGTAATAAAAACTTTTAATAAGAGGATATATGTAAAAATCTTATTTATTTATCATTCAATGACTATAAAGTTTATAAATCTGGTAATATTTTAACCTTTTCTTACTTATACATCAAACATTTGTTAGAGATAGCCTTAAAGTTTATCATACATATAGAGGTAGCCTTAAAGTCATACATATAAGGAAATTACAACCAAATCAAACAAATACCATATTTCTATTACCTTGATAAAAGTATTACACAATCAACATGTATAAATCTGAAACCGCAACTCATAGGGCATTTTATTACCATACCAAACAACATATACACATTTTCAACATATCCAATATGGCTAATCTTGACTATGGGAATCCAAAAACATTTTTTAGCCATCTTCAATGGCAAGAAACACATATTTGAAAATTAACTCTATTTTTACAAATAACTATTTATCGTTTATTTGTAGTTACAAGAACTCTTTTTGAATCTGATTGGTTTGATTGTGTTTGATGGCAATGTTATATTGCAAGAAATTTGCCTTCGATGCTTTGTGGTCACCAATTTACCAACAACTTCTCCTTTTGATCGAATCTCAAACTCTAACTTCAATGGGATTTCAAAAACTCCGGTATCAGAGACAACTATGTTAGAACCCGCGCCATATAAAGGTACTTTTATTGCTTCTAAGTTCACAATGGCAGTCCTTCTACTCTTTCTTCGTTGATAATACTTCTTCAACTGAGATCACAAAAACTAAGTTAGCATATCATTACAAATAAGGTTGAATATCGCCGTTTGAATTGTGTGTTTTATCTCATACATGTTAAATATGTCAAATCCCGGGCATAAAACATGTTAAATGGATTGAATAGTAAAAAATGAGACATCAAGAATTCATTTTTATTGCATGTAACCTCTTGTATTGTTTTTGTTAAAAAAAATTGATCATTAATCGTAACAGTTTTGTAATCATAACTAGTAGCAACAAAACATTTATATTTTTTAATTTGTTATGAATCAACCCAACCCGAACCAGGAGTTGCAACTACATTAAAAAATGACCCTTTTAGATGCTATGATCAACTAGTTTCCACGTATTCATTAACTAGAATTAGTACCCAATGGTCTAATGGATCATGCATTGGTTCTAAGTTCTAACCTGACCGGTTGCAATCACAAAATCTGAGTAGACTAGGTTCACTGGGGTGGAGCTAACATGGATGCCAAAGAATGTAGCCGGATTATGAACACCAAGCCGCAATGAACCATTGATGGTCAACAACTTTGTTATGACCCCTGATGAGTCCGAACCCTGCCCTATGTAGAGGCTATTCACAGCCAAACTCTGCAACAAATGCATATCTTTCATCACCAATTACGAATCAAGTTAAAACCCAATTTCAAGATTTTTACAGATTATGTGTTACAGGCAACAACAATACGTGCCTGGTAAAATCCCACTTTGTGTGGGTCTGGGTAGAGATGAAAACAAACATTACCCCTACCCAATAAGGTAGAGAGGATGCTTCGCAGGAGTCCCGGCTCATGTGCTACAGGATATGGAATAAATCAAATGTTTATTTCAGAAATCAATGCCAGACACCACCCAAATGACAGATTGAGAAAGGTTACATTTTTATGCATTTTAACACCATGATGTTAAACGAATACTTAATGAATGAATAACTTTACATGCAAAATCCGGTTTACACGGATCCAAGACCCGACCCGTTTACCAAAATAAAATAAGGATGAATCTAACAAACCTTGACAGTGATCTCAGCTTTATAAGGTCTGGCTGCTCCCCATATAATCAAGCACAAGATAGTGAACAACACAATAAAACTGAGAAGAGCCAATAAAGCTTGTAATCTTCTAGTAAGCTTCTTTTCATCATCATATTCATCATACTTTCCTTCTTCCACGATCACATTACACTCCGGCCACCCTTTATCATTCCTTTTCCGGTGAACTTTCCTGCCGGAATGTGACCGGAAAATCCCAGAAAACCGACTTGATGACGAGTTCCGGGAGTGCCGACCCACAGAAGGGTGTGATGGAGACTCTATGGGGCTCCTGAAATTAGGTGTAGCTTGGATTGAATATGATTTATCACCATCTTGAGAGTCCCTTGAAGGGCTTTGCACAAAGTATACTGGTCGTTTTGGTGATCTTGACGGTGAAGATGGGGCTAAACTCGTAATATCAGACTCTGATTTTGTGTGCAACATGTTTTTGTTTCTTGAAATTTCAAGAAAATGTTTCACAAAATAAAGATTTAAGCTTTACACCACTAAATCTTTAGAAAATTTGCAGGGCATATGAAAACTGAAAATCAAAAAACTCCCACAAATTATAAGTTATACACATGAATAATTCTGTACTTAAAAAAGGGAAAATATGAAGAACACCAAGAAGCAAAACACACAGTTTGTGTGTGTGTGTGTGTGTTTATCTTGGAGGTCTGTAATGGAGTGGTGGTGTGAGTTTTGTGAGTGGAGACAATGGTGAAGTGGGGTTGCAATTGCAATATGCATTGGTGTTGGGTAGGACCAACTAATGAGCTGTGAATAAGGGTTAACCGACGCAGAGCCGATGTTCACCAGATGAATGATTACCGAGCCACCAATAATCCTCAGCTCAAGTGGTTGAAAGAAAGTCAGTGTCGGAGCTTGACATGTAAGCTAGGGAGGGCGAAATAAATTTTTTTCAGGGAGGGCGAAATAAAGTTTTTAAAAAATTTTACACTATGTGTCGGGAAATATACACTACTGACGAGTCTGAACTAAGCTACGTCCATTGAGAAAGTATTTGTAGCTTCAATATTGAGGAGGTCACGGGTTCAAGTCCTGACATGGATAAAATAGGAGTTTCATGCTAGAATATAAAGTTTTCTCACACTTATGGTAGGTTTCTCCTATCAGGTGTACATATGATCGGATGAGTCTATGATTCGCTATTGATCCAAATAGTCATTCGACAAAAAATGATCACCGAGCCTTAATAAGAGCCTGACTCCATGCCTACAAGATTTATTGCCTCCAAGTTTATGGACCAAGATACTTGTCTACAGTGTCGGCAGCCAACAATAATTTTGACAAACTTTTAAAAAATTATAAGAATTTGATATCGCCTGTCAAAAACAAAATAAAAATGAGATTGTGATATGAAGCCTATTTTTTCAAAGTTTATAACAGAAATATGTCATATATTGCGTATATATATTGCAAATGTATCGAGCTATTGCAAAAATTTTCTTATTGCAAAAAAATTGAAGAGTTATAAAATTAACATTTAATTTTACATCCTTTTAACTGAAAAAAAAAAACATTTTGGTTATTATGTTTTGCATTTACAAATGTTGTGTAATATGTATTTATCATTTTGTTTTATGTTTACTTTGTTTCGTGTTATATTGTTGTTTTTATGTATTACATAAATATGTTATTTTATGATTCTATTTTTATATTAGAGATTCAACAATGTGTTTTATGTTATTATTTTCTATGTGTTACATAAACATGTTATTATTTTATCATTGTATTTTACATATAAAAATATACAATAATATTATTTCACTATTATGCTTTTCAAAAATTATTATTTTAAAAAATCAATATAACACGATGACGTACAACGATAAAAAATATCCAATAATATTATTTCACTTTAATTTATTTTGTACAACGATGCTATATCCATTTTAAAGATAAAACGCGCTCATTTTTGTGTTATATTTTTAAAATAATGTCATATATAAAAATTGTGAACATTTAAAAATGTGAATGAACTTAATAAAAAATACAACTATTTCTCTTACAATTTGATATTAGTAATTAATTACAAATCTAATTGTCTTGAAACCTGTTTTTTTTTTTTTTTTTTTTTTTTTTTGAAAATAAGAGGACTATTTGAAACAACCTCATTATATTGTATAACTAGGTTTAATATACCGCGTGTTGCAACGGGTTATCACAATACACTCCCGATAATGAGTATTATATATTAACCATAAGTTACATAACAAAATCAAATCTTTCATAACGAACTTTATATGATTTTTAATAAAAACTTAAAATCATACAAAATCCTCACACATATATTACAAAAATATCAGAAAAATTACTCACAAAATCTTTATCACCGGCAATCAATCGTTTGAATTAAAACAAAAACCTAAATCTTTAAGCATATATATCAAATTAATAAAACCAAAACTTGTAAGGAAATATCTAAAATTTAATACACTCATCTCTATTTACTGCATTTTAAAGTTAAAAAAATTCTGGTTGTCCAAGTCTATATTATCAAAATGTCACTACATGGAACATACACCTACAATAAACCTGAATAAAAATTTAGGTTTTTAATAAATGAATCAATTTTAATGTGGGTTAATATGAACCACAATACCACATATTTATTTTCAAAATTTCAAACGGACGGCCTATATATGGTTTAAGGGTATTCTATCTAAAAGCGGATTTTCACATGATACAAACCCTATATATATGTGCGTAGTGTGATCTTGGGACCCACTGTAACTATTTTACTATGCATATTATTATTATATATATGCCATAAAATTAAAAGAGTAAAATTAAAGCTAAATTGAGTAGTGGTAAAAGTTTAAAAGAGTAAAATTCACCAATTCCTTTCACCTTCGTTTTTAATATATAGTATATAATATAGTATTTTACAAAAAGCGGATTGTCACATGATACTAACCCTATATATATGTGCGCAGTGTGATCTTGGGACCCACTGTAACTATTTTACTATACATATTATATATATATATATATATGCCATAAAATTAAAAGACTAAAATTAAAGCTAAATTGAGTAGTGGTAAAAGTTTAAAAGAGTAAAATTCACCAATTCCTTTCACCTTCATTTTTATATATAGTATATAATATAGTATTTTACTAAAAGCGGATTTTCACATGATACAAACCCTATATATATGTGCGTAGTGTGATCTTGGGACCCACTGTAACTATTTTACTATGCATATTATTATTATTATATATATATGCCATAAAATTAAAAGAGTAAAATTAAACCTAAATTGAGTAGTGGTAAAAGTTTAAAAGAGTAAAATTCACCAATTCCTTTCACCTTCGTTTTTAATATATAGTATATAATATAGTATAGGGTTAGGCTAAAAATGGTTAAAACCTTAAAAAGTGTATGAATAAATCTTAGCCATTGATTTTTAAGATGAATCATGAATAGTTGTAAGGATGCCACCTCATTTGAGAGAATTAAGGGGAATTTAAGTAGTTGGAGGGGTATAATGTGTATTGTAGCCATTGTTGACTTTTTAACAACTCCCCCTACTTTTTTTTAAACGTTTATAACTTTTTGTACGTTATTATTTTTTAAAAAAATTACACCATAAAATCCAGCATTTTTTTATCTTTTCAACGAGTATAATATTGTTATATAAAAAAACGACCTAAATTGGTGTATATGAATGTTGCATTTTATGGTGTTTTTTTCATAAATATGAAACTGAACATTTTATGGTGTTTTTCACTGAATAAAAAAAAAGGATAACAATCGTTTATGGTGACTTTTTATATGTTTTTCAGATGTTCATGAAACTAAGCATTTCATATTGTTTTTTCGAAAGTTCATAAAAACGAACATTTTATGGTGTTTTTTTTCCTCTAAATAAACAAAAAGGGTGAAATATTATTGTTTTTTTAGTGTTCATATATGAAGTTGCTTAGTTCGGAAACACCGTTTACAAACTTAAGTGTTTATGGTGTTTTTAGTTTTCACAAACTCCATAATTGCCCAGGTTAGTTTCAAAAATATTCGAACACCATAAACATCATAAAATGTTAACACCATAAACACAATAAAATAACTTGAAAAAACACCATAAAACGTGAACACTATAAACACAATAAAATATCTCGAAAAAACATCATAAAGCTAAGTTAAAAAACACAATATACGCACTTTAAGTGTTTATGGTGTTTTTTAGCTTTTTAAAATCACCATAAAATGTCCTGTTTTAGTTTCATTAATACCCGAACACCATAATATATTTCGAAAAACACCATAAAACGTGAATATCATAAAATGTACAGATGCGTGTTAAAAAAACACCATAAAAGTCTAGTTTGAATAATATTTCAAAAAAAACGCCATAAAACTTTAAACGCTATTTTAATTTTTTTTAAAAATATATTAATATTATACTCATTAGAAAGATAAAAAAACGCTTAATGTTATGGTGTAATTTTTTTTAGAAAATATTAACATATACAAAATTTATGAACGTTTAAAAAAATGAGAGAAAGTTACATGTGACTTGCATGTGCAACCTCTTTTTTTTATTTTGACATATATACATTTTAACCTAATGTACACATGTCACTTTCTTGTTGTTTCTTACACTTTTTATGGTTTTCCTCCTTTGTAGAATATCCCTACCCAGTATATAATATGTCCAATAATTTATTTAATTTTTCTACAACTATAAAAACAATTATATTTTGGTAATAATTTATTTAATTTTTTCTACTACTATAAAAACAATTATATTTTGGTACTATTTAAACATGTTAAAAATATATGTGTGTATATTTTTCATAAAATTGTAAATTTCTAACGCAACACGACCCTAACTTGAAATTCATGAGTTCGGATTTATTATAAACAAGTTTAAGTCAATTTTGGCTTCAACCATAAACCTGTTTAGCAAAATGGTTCATGTTCGTGTTTTTGAGCCCACAAATATTCGTAGTGTTCAAGTCTGATTTCCGGATTTGGATCGTGTTTGGGTTGACCTGTCAACCCGCAAATACAATTTATTTAATACTTCTAATTTTTAAACACATGACATGTTGATTAGTTGTAAACATACCTCCCCCCTCTCCCAGCGTTGGAAGAACTAAAATCATGTAGATTGACAAGATTATGCCTGACAAAATAGGCGGGTTATGTAACAGATAAGAACGGGTGTGAGTCAGGATGAGTACGAATCAGGATGAGTTTTAAGCAAAATTATTTTGGGTTTAAATGGATCGTCTTAAAAAATATCAATTTCGCTCAAGTTAAAATGATTGTAACCAAACAAATAGTTTATTTGAATTGTTTTTAATGTTTTTCTCATCAAATATATTATTAATCATTATTATCTATTGATATCTATGATACTCACATAGTTTTTAAGTTACTAATAATAACCCGTATATTGTTAAGATATTACTCATCTCAACCAATTTTATGTCATAATGTTAACCATTTCAACCAAAAATGCAATAAATGTTTACCCAAATTTACCTATTTATCTTGTTTGCTAGTTATCGACATGATGTTACACAAAGAAAACAAGTTTGGTTTGATTTTATTTATGTTTAAAGGCAGGATAGAAATTTGATATCCTGAAAATGGTACCAATGATGTATTGCCATAGTGGTAAGATAAATGTATTGGGGGAAGTGATAGGAGATCTAGGTCCTGGGTTCAATCTTTGATCCCACCCGGTTTTACCGGCCTTCCGCCGTCGTGCCTTTGGCCGGCTGCTTGAATCGGCTTTCCCCAGGAATTGGTGGTTGGTAGGCTAGAGGCTCAAACCGTCTGGAATAGTGGCTAGCTCGGGCATCCTATAGCCAATAGGGGCCACGTACGGTGTAATAGACAGTTGTTAGTTGGCTGTTATATATATATATAGGATTTGAATCAAATGAAAACCCGATCTTAAAGAGAAAACCCTTAAACTCAATCTCAACCCTTAGATCAAACTTATTTTATATTTCAATTAATAAAATAAAAAGGGTATAATGGCATTTTCACTAACTATCCTCTCTCTTCATTAATTAACCAGATTCTCTCTCATCTCTCCTCTCTCTTAATTAATTAACCAGATTCTCTCTCCTCTCTCCTCTCTCTTCATTAATTAACCAGATTCTCTCTCCTCTCTCCTCTCTCTTCATTAATTAACCAGATTCTCTCTCCTCTCTCCTCTCTTCTCTCTCTTTTTTTTCTTCTCTCTCCTCTCTCCTCTCTCCTCTATATATATATATATAATTTATATATTTTATTTTCAGAATACTACACATGTGTAGTGTTTTATTTTTTTGGTTAAAAAATATTTTTTAAAATATTACAACTACAAAAATGTATATTTTCATACAAAAAAAAGTCATTATTTTTTTTAAAAAAAAAAAAAAAAAATGTGGACCACATGTTTTTAAAAATGTCATTATATAAAATAAAACACTACACATGTGTAAAATAAAAATGTACAAATTTTACAACAAACAATACACTTGATTTAAACACTACTATAAGATCTGAAAAACTACACATGTGTAGCAATAAACATGTACAAGTTTTACTACGTAAAGTACACTTCGTCAAGCAAACATCTATGATATCTGAAAACTACACATGTGTAGTTTTAAAAATGTACAAATTTTACTGCCTAAAGTACACCTTGTCAAGCAACACCTATAAAATCTGAAAAAGTACACATGTGTAGTATAAAAAATGTACAACTTTTAGTGCATAAAGTACACCTTGCAAAGCAATACCTATAATGCGCATATTTTTTGTTTTTTTAATAAAATATGACTTTTTTCGTATGAAAATTATACATTTTTGTAGTTGTAATATTTAAAAAAATAATTTTTTAACCAAAAAATAAAACACTACACATGTGTAGTATTCTGGAAAATTAAATATATAAATTATATATATAGAGAAGAGTGGAGAGAGAGGAGAGATGAGAGAGGAGAGAGGAGAAAAAAAAAAGACAAAGTCAATTATACCCCTTAAAGGGTAAAAGAGTAAATTTACTCTTAAAAACCCCAATAAAATATTCACCTTTAATTGTGGATCACATGTTTTTTCTGATTAATTAATTAAAATCTAAAATAACTTTGATCTAACGGTCCACGTAGGGTTTAAGGGTTTTCTCTTTAAGATCGGGTTTTCAAATGATTCAAACCATATATATATATATATATATAGGGAAAAGATAAAATGAAAACACATCTCAATGACAAAACCGCGAAAACCATCCAAAAATCACGTAAAAAGAACGTACTTTTTTTTGAAATTTTTTTTACATGTTTGTAACACTATTGGACACATTTTTATAAAAAAATCAAAAAAACGCCGACCAAATATTTTTAAAAAAAATATATTATATAAACCCACGTAAAACCTACGTAACAAAACGTAAAAATAAAAAAAAAATTAGGTTTTGTTACGTAGGTTTTACGTGGGTTTATAAAATATTTTTTTTAAAAATATTTGGTCGGCGTTTTTTTTATTTTTTTTTATAAAAATGTGTCCAATAGTGTTACAAACATGTAAAAAAATTCAAAAAAAAACTACGTTTTTTTATGTGATTTTTGCATGGTTTTCGCGGTTTTCTCATTGAGATGTGGTTTTCATTTTAACCATACCCTATATATATATACTAGGTTAAATCCCGTGTGTTACACGGGTGAAATAAATGAAATATTATGCTTTTAGAATACTTGTATATATTGCAGTACGTTATATAAAATATTAAATTAAAAAACGACATTGGATGGTAAAAATCTCATTGTTTCAAAAATCATTTTATAATATATTTTATTTTAAAAAAAATCATTTTTTTAAGATAACTTGGTTTTTACATAAATTTTTTTTTTCTAAAATAAAATATTTCTTACTTTAAAAGTTTTGATTTTAGAGAATTTCATATTTTATAAAAAATTTTAAAGTGTGCTTTATAATAATAAGATAAATAATATGTTAGTTATTACTATTATAATTATTTATTTAATAAGAGAGAAAATATAATTATTTAATAGAAGAGATAATTAGGTGAAAGGATAAGGTGTTGACAAGTGTTAATTATAGTGTAAGAAGGTGACATGTGGCATTAGTGGTTTAAGATTGTGACAAGTGGCAAATTTGTTATTCTTTTATTATAGAGTATAGATATCCTGCAAATGGTGCCGGCGAATGTGGCTGAAACATTGGGGGTTTTCCGGAAATTGAAACAATGTATTGATCTACTCAATGAGACAACTATCTCATGTAGCAAAGATAAACGGATATGGAGTGGGGCTTCCTCACGTGAGTAGTCATTTCATTCTCTTACGAAGAAAATCAAAGTACATATATAATCACAAGATTGGATAAATTGGGCAGCAGTGGGGAATTTTCTGTAATGGGCGAAAGCCTGACGGAGCAATGCAGCGTGGAGGTAGAAGGCCCACGGGTCGTGAACTTCTTTTTCCGGAGAAGAAGCAATGACGGTATCTGGGGAATAAGCATCGGCTATCTCTGAGCCAAGAAAATCTAGACCAGTCTAAGTGAGAGACTTAATGACGAATTTACAAAATTTTACAAGGGGTCAAACCATATTGTGGCCAGTTACTCACTTATGTATCGTTAGATATTTAATTTTTTTTTTCTGGTTATTTGAATTGAATCGGGTCAAGTTATCAAAAAAGAAAGATAAAATCAAATTCAATCCTATATACACGGTAAAAATAAATAAATCATCATTATAAATGTGTTTTATTACAATATATCTATAAAGGTTCTCTACAAGTTTTTATTTTTGAAATCTAATATTTACATCATTTAGAGAAACATTTCAAACTAAGTCCTTTTTTTAATATAACAAATATAACTATCATTTAATTTTTTTATCACCAATCTGATTATACAAATCAAATTTGCATACTCATTATATAAAATCATCTCTCAATCCCTCACAGATGTTGCAACGGATAAAACAAGGGCTAATTCAATAGACAGTACAATAATAAATAATAGATATTTCTTTGTTTCATCCATCGATTGTACAAGTTTGCCAACCTTGTATCCCCTTTCAAATTACCAATACTGAACGTGATTTCGTTGAGTTTTCTTTTACCACTTATATAAAAATCATATGAATACATCTCGACTAATCGTAGTATCTAAGATATATCAAACCTAACAAAATTATCACATTAACTCAAAGTGTACATAAAGATAAGTAACGTGCTACTCATTAACACAGTTCCTAAACTCTTGGACTTACATATCAAGGATAGTATTGAAACAAGCATACTCATAATATTGGCAATACATGGCATATGTGACATGCCTTTAGTATTAGTTTTTTTGGGTCAATGTAATAATCTTTAATGTTTATCATTTCAATTCCACACTTTTCACAAAGGAATTAACTTCTTTAAGAAATGAATTAAAACTCTTCAATCTAAACTTCTCGAGTTCTTGCATGGTTGTTATAATCAATTAGATTGCATTCAACAAATCTTGTTTTTTTCTTTGAAAACTTTGGTACAATATTTTTGTGGTCTCTAAAGTATGCTTCATCAAATGCAAGTAAAATACAAAATCATATTCTTTCTATATCCCCTAAAGTCCATCCGCTTGTTTAATGCTAGCAATACTTACGCTTGTTTGTTCAACATATTCAAGTACTTTCATAACAGATTGACATAAAGTAATCCAACAATCAAATGTTTTATAATGAGAATTCCAATATATATCTATGGCTATTGTAACCGCTTTTGATACTAACTAGGTTTATTTCATCAGCGCGTTGCGACGGGGTATCATAGTACACTCCTTATAACAGGTATTATATATCATCTACAAAAGCATACGTTACATAGTAAAATCAAATCTCTCATCACGAACTAAACTCTAAGCCCTAAAGCCTAAACCTAAACACTAATCTAAACCAACAAAACCCAAATCTATAATGCATTTAATTATATATATATATATATATATATATATATATATATAATATAATATAATATAAGTAAACCATAACCATAGGTGTCAAAATCAAAAATAATTTTGAGACTAAACTTCAAAAACAAAAACTTTACTATGTCTTTCTCATTCTTTTTAATATAGTATATAATGTCATCTTTCACGTCTTTTTTTTATTTACAAAATTTGTCTTAACGTTTGAAGGATGCACAAACAACATTCATCAAACACCCTATCATCTCAAAAAGCCTATAAAAGAATAACATGCTACATGACGCTATTATCCTATTCAAATCACATTTGTCACGTGACGTCTTTCTATGCTATCCACATGACATATTTAACAAATTTAAAATTGATTTCATTTAATAAAACAAAATCAAACTTCCAAATTTAAATAAAAAATAATATTCATTTTTTAAATATTAATAAAAAATTCAATCATTTCAAGCTTTTCGTTTTCAATTAATAATTTTAAAATCAGAAATTTTAAATCTTATTTGTGTTGTTTAAAAAAGTGTCTAGAGTTTCATAAAATATACTTTTATTTTCTTATTTTAAAATGTTTAAAATTATAACTTATGTATCTATTTTTCTATTAATCATTGTTTTGTAATGTTAATTTTTTATACAAATATGTATAATACATAAGTCAATAACCTAGTATGTATACACACACACACACACACTTCCCAATGCAAGGATCCGTTGTTAACCCACATTGATTGCGAAAACCCGATTAACTTTGACAAGATCAACCCAACCCAAATCTTTGGGTTTTTTTGCATAACATTTATTATACATGTATAAGACTGCTATTTTATTTTTTGTGCAAATTCATCACCGTTTGAGATGGGGGCGGTGATCCCGCCTAGCCCTGCTTGGCCGTTAGGATGGAAAAGGTGTCTCTCCCAACCCTCTTGAATCTACTTCACCAATCAATAAAATGCCACTTTAAATGAACCCAATTCAACTCGTTAGAGATAGATCGAACTACTCAATGTCTCAAACCCAAAACCTTTTTATAATCTCCACACACACTAGGTGTGTGAGACAGAGAAACCAAAAAAGGGAGCCATCGCCACCAGCCTCGGCCTCAATCCGACACCCACTATGCTTCCTTCGCCAGTTCGCCGTAACACTTGTAACTCCTATAATTAACAATATGAAACATCAAAAGAGAAGTCGATGTTGGTGATACCAAGCGAAGTCGAGCAACAACCAACAAATCTACGATGATGGTTCGGTAGTTTTTATAGTTGGTAGTTGTGGTAGGCCTTCAAGACCACCACTTTTGTTGGCAGCAATGGCGATGGAACGATTATATTTTGCGGCTTCACCCAACATCCAAACCAATTTCTGAAACCAGGTGGGTTGCGGTTATGTTCCTGCCCAACCCATTAAACCCGTGCATGAGCAACCTGGAGGTGGCCCGGGTACCCCTAGTTAGTAATTTTTGCTTTAAATATCCACTGCTGTTGATTAAAAGGAAGAAAAAGAAAAGGCCACAGAAGGATATAACTACTGACTGTAAATTAATTAATTATATAAAAACAAAAACCAAACATGAATAGTGAATATCGCGAGATTTTGATTTCTCGCGATAAATTCATTTGCGTCCTGTTTTTTCGCGCGATCAATTCATTTCTCGCCATATAAATTCATTTTCTTGCGATAAATTCATTTGCGTCGTGTTTTTTCGCGCGATTAATTCATTTCTCACGATTTTTCAGTGAGTAATTAAGATTTGTCGTCAGAAATTCATTTCCCTCATGATTTTTGTGCGAGAAATTCGTTTTTCATTAGAAATAAATTCATCTTCTTGCGACAAATTCATTTGCGTCGTGTTTTTTTGCGCGATAAATTCATTTGCGTCGTGTTTTTTTCGCGCGATCAATATATTCATTTTCATTTTCAATAAATTCATTTGCGTCGTGTTTTTTCACGCGATCAATTCATTTCTCACCAGTTTTCAGTGAGTAATTAAGATTTGTCGTCAGAATTTCATTTCCCTCGTGATTTTTGTGCGAGAAATTCGATTTTCATTAGAAATTCCTTTAGATAAGACATTTCAATTTCTCATAATATAATAATTGACATGTTTTTTCAATTGTTCTATTTTAATTTTATTTTTCTTTTGTTTTACTTTTTGACACATACTAAGTTTGTTTTATAGCCATGACTCTTTGTACGTTAATTTTTTTCTTTTGAGTTCGTTCCCGAGTCAAAACAAGGGTGTTAAATTTGCGCGTCAACGCGCGAAAGGCGCCATCTAGTTTTCCAACATTTTTCATCTATAATTATGTTAATATAGATTAACAAGGATGCCTCTCTTGTAATATATAATCAAAGAGTTATTATTACACACATACATCCATTATCATCTAGTCTTCATTAGTATCTTAAATATCTTCACAGGTTCATACTAATCTTTCAAAATCCCAAATATTTACTTGTGCCAAGACATTTTCACCTAATACTTGGAAAAAGTCAGATTTTATGGGGTAGGGCCCTTATCTGGGACCTCTTTGAACTCAAAAATTATGTAACAAGTAAATCTATATTGTAAGAGTAAAATTACTGATCTTCGCATTGTAAACCTGCCTTGATATTGTTCAGGGTGCCTGAAATAAGTGTGTTAACCGAATCCACATATTCCATACTTAGTTTAGATATGGGCAGGTCATTTGTGAGAATCTGAAATCCAACAGTTAGCAACGACCCATCTTGCCAACTTTGATTACCTGCCTTTGATGTGATCACCATAGGCCTTGTTTCAATCCCATCAGGTAGAATTGAAAAACCCGAGGGTAATATGGCGATACTGCTTGAATCACAGCCAGCCATTATGGATTTCATGGTGGTCACAGCCACTGGTGAACATACCACCATGGACTCGTATGTGTTTGTGCAACTATCTTGGACCATCCACATGTTCTCCTTCCATTTCATTGTCTGCATGAAACAAAAGAAAAAATAGAAGAATAAAAGATCACAGGTAACAAGTGAAACAAGTTGGGGTCAAAATGTATAAATAATTAAAGATACATAGGTAGGGTTGGGTTAATGACATAATTCTCATCCAAATCTTATATAAGCAATCAGTTTGTCAAATGTGACTGCAGAATTATATTATTTAAGTAATAACCTGAATTTTTTTAAATTAAATGATTTCAAGAGGTTTTGTGCACTAAAAATACATCTGGTTGACTTTAGACCATTTCACCATTTCCTATGCATCCAAATTTTTTATGCCCATTAGAGAGATAAAACATCAAATCATAACTTCATAACTAGATAGGTCGATATTGCCACCTCTACAACAATACATCAGATCTTACATGAATGGAGACAGCATTTCCTTGATCTTGTCCTTTTGCCAAGTTGGCAATAGATTGAACTGGACCGCCGTTTGACATAATATCCCACTTGACAATTTAGACAAGAATACAAACATCAACACTCATATCCTTAGCGTATTACTTTGTTTAACATCATTTATAAAAAAAGACCATAAAGGAGTATATGCACACCTCATTTCTTCGAGTTTCATCTCTTAGAAAATCAAAAAGAAGAGTGTGGGAAACCGGCAACCAAATAGATGAAACTGCACATAGTATTACACCTAAAGGTTCACCATGATCATTTAGGTTCTTTCTAGAAGCCACCCTTATGTCATAGCCTGTCTTACTTGGTATCTTTTTCCATGTGTGATAGCTTGAGGCTCCTAGTGCTCTACTAAAACTCCATGTCATTCTCTGTGCCAATTTTAAAATACTTTTCCTCCCTGCTAGTGAACAAATACCTGATTGGATGTGACACAAAAACATTATATGTAAATAGAGTAAGAAAATATCAATTTTAAGGGTTATTACTTAATGCAATTAAAAAACAACACAATTTCCTGTTTACATGAAATCCTTGAACTTGTTAAATTTATACAAACAACAACCTTACCCAATATATTCCCACTTCCCAGTAGGGTCTGGGGGGAAGGATAGATACAAACCTTACTCCTATCCTAATTGGGATAGAGAGGCTGCTCCGAAAGAGTCCCCTGCTCAAAGTTATCGTTAGAAGTTGATCATCCCAATGATTTTAACGTTATTTTCACAAAATAATTGAAACAATGTTAAAATTAGTGCACTTTTACTTTTGCCTCTTATGGGCCACACATATACATTATATGCGTGCACCACAAATGGGGCGTGAACTTGTTAAATTTATAAAAACCTTAAATGTTGGTTATTTGCACAGTCAACACATACGTGGATGCCATGCATGCATCTTTTTTCTAACATGGATGTCACATACTCTTTTGCTGGCGTGGATATTTTTTACTTTTTTAGATATCAGGGTTTCTAAGAGCACTCATTATCATAGACTTTAATAAAGTTTTAAAAACTGCCATGTTTCATCCTTTCTTTTTATACACTTATGACCTATCTCCCGTATCCAATAAACCCATCAAAGTTTTCTAAATAGGTCCCATATAATTTATTTTTGTACCAGTTTTGAGGCTAAGAATAGTTGCAAAAGATATGAACCATTTTGAAATTTTGGACCTCTTCATGTCATTCACGCCATGAAACACAAACCAACTGCCAACTGTGGTTGAAAACAAAATGAACGGTTCTATTTTTGTAAACCTTTTCTTGGAACCAGCATAATAGATGTTTTATGAAATGTTAGTTTGTTAAGTTCATCAAAGAGTCTATGGAATCAACATCAGGGGAAGGTGTCTACGTGGCATCCATGTAAGTGCCAAGTGTGCAAGTAACCAACATTTGCCATTAATTTTACAACTAGTGCAAGTTTAACGAGTTCAAAGACTTTTAATAAATCAAAATTGGATGAGAGACTTTCTCATGCAATATGATGAAGTATGCTGGCTTTTTAATGTTGATAACACAGAATCAAATACCACTAGAATCCTTAGTAGGAACATTTGTTGCAAGGAAGAACACAAGACGCTCGCATTGTTGCTGCAACGTTGCCAGCCAATGCCTTGCTCCAAAAGCAAGACCACTATTGATGATCGCACGAAACATGGTATGAGATATGCTTTTTTGGCATTCCCAATGCTCTATCCATGTTACCTAACACAACAAAATGAATAAATCTTTAGAAAAAGAACTTATGCTACTAATTTTACGTTTACCATTGTTACTAGGCGTAATATTTTGCTTTACCTTACAATGACCATTTGATTTGTCCTCAATGATGCAACCAGATGGACGTTTTCTACATCTAGCTAAGGAGGCATCAATGTTTTTTTCTACATTGTCAATAGAAATGTCAGCAATTGCCCACCGGTCAGCATTCAATTGCTTGGAATATCTCACAAAATAAACTTCTCTAGTAACCACCAAAGGAGTTAGCATTTGAAGCTCAAAAAACATCTGCATTCACATTTGTCCAAAATTTAGATAATTGTCCAGCAGTTTTTTCTACACAGTAATTTTTTTTAGTTGAAGTATGCTACATAGTACATACCAATTGAATTGCGCCATTTCTGTTAGCACCTTCCCCATGAGAAATGACATCAAGGGTGGCTGCTTTTGAGATTATGCATGGAAACATCTCTTCATGTTCTTTCTGTAATAACAGATAAACACACGAAAATAACAAATAAAACCTATCAAAAATTCCAAACATGATTATATAAACTAGAAAGTTCATGCTAAAGACAAAGTGAGAAACTACAATGCTACTAAAGGGAAATTTAAACATTTACTTATCAATGGGTCAATGCTGCCTCTATCTCAAACAGGTCATACAAGTCTAGCCAGTCAAGTGGATTGAAAGTAGTTCAAAGTCTATTTTAATGCATAAAACCTCCTAAATCATTTTATTCAAAGATGTAGATTATTATCTTAAGTAGTAATTTTTTGTGATCATAACTAAAACACATTGTTTATTAAAAAGACTTCAAATTAACAAAAAGTGTTAACACATCAACCCAACCTGGCAGGTCCATTTTGGGCCATACTTAGAAATGACCCATTTCGACCCACTACCCAACCTACCCATATTATACCTCCAGATGTGACCCTGTTTTGTAGTTGGAGATTATGAGTGCAAGTAATCCAATTTATGAACCGTACCACATCTATAAAACTTCGAACTAGCCGTGGGAGATCCGCAAAAACCACACCACTATCTCTAGACGCCTCAATGAATTTCAACTGTTGAACATTGCTTGAATCTACTTTGGGGAACTTGTTCAAGTATTCATCATAATTAAGTATTTCTCGACCCGTCTCAAAGCTCTTCACCCACAAAGGTTCACCTACAGTAGCCATCCATACAAGCTCGTCCATTGCCAGATTGACAATCTCCATTACTTTAAATTTTTCAAGCCCAAATACCCCACTACACAAATCTAATGAGCTTTTGTTTTCATGGCTGTTTCCTGTATAACATGAGTTTGTTGGTGATGCTCCCTGTGGATATTTCCCAATTGATGTTCTTAGCTCCTCAATCTACATAAAACTCCAGCTTATATATAAACATTAGGTGCATAGATTCAGGAAAAATAATGATTAAAAGCTAGGGTTGTTTGGTTTGAAAGCGTAGGTTTGGTAGTGTTTTAAGTAGTTTTTGTTCGTGTTTTTAAGTATTTTTGGTTCGATGATATGTGTTTGATAATTGTAAAATTGGATATCCCTATACCAACCTAAAATGTTGAATTTATAAATCCATTACATCAATATTTGCACCCATTCAAATTTCAGCATATTATCAAACCCATACCAATAGTAATTGTGAATGCAAACCAAACGCCGCCCCATTGCAGGCGAAGAATCGATAACCGAACCTCAGCTTTAAGTTTAGAATTTTCAACCCGAAGCTGCTGTTCATCAATGCAGGTGGTGACATCCTTGCTGGAACTACCAAAACCACAATTAGTGCATGTACCTTTCTTGATTGTCTCCCTTAATAACTTATTTTCTTCACCTAATTTATCCAATTCTGATTTTAATAATGAATTCTCATGTCGTTCTTGTATAGCCTGCAACAGCAACGAATTTTTTACTACTATTTTTAACTTAACGATGAATCGCAGAAAACTTAACATCATGATAGTAGTATGAACACCTTAATTTGGGTACGGCGATTCTGAAACCAGAACTTCACTTGTCTGGGATGAAGACCTAACCGCTTGCTTAAAAGTTGTCTTTGCTTCTCATCTGGGTGAGGCGACTCCTTAAACAGCCTGTAAATTTAATGTCAACCATTAATCTGTAACAAACCATGTATAATGTCATGCTGACCTACTATATAATTCAAACGATAGGACTTGAAACGGGTGTCGAAAATACCTGAATCCGACTAATCCGACCTGCACCCCGAACCATAATAAGCTTAATAGGATCGGGTTATTCGGGTCAAAAATGTTAGTCAGGTTATTCGGGTCAACCCGATTAACCCAAATTGTTAATAGGGTCGGTTTCCGGGCATTTTTTTTAAAAAAATAGTCAGGTTTCGGGTTCACCGAATAAGAAGGATTAATATTTTTTTATATATTAGTTATTATATATAAAACCTATTTGAGTTTGGCCCTCGATTATATTTTCTAGTTATATATGCCCCAACACATTTATCATTGAATTATATTTGGGTCACGTATATTTGTAACAATTTAAAATTATCACAAGATTATAACAAATATATATTTCTGACTGACCCAACCCGACTATCCTGTGAACCAACTAACCCGAACGTAATTAAGGTCGAGTTGCGTGCCATTTTTTTTTTTAAAAACGATTAACCCGAAACCCAATCGGGTTGACTAGATTAACACAAGCTTCTCTCACTTATCAATTACTAACTTCATGCTTTTATGGGTTAGTATCAATAGATGATTCAATCAACACTATGCCTCTATCCAGACTGATATACTTAAGTTCGATCAAAATATTTAAAATTATTATACTTACGAAGCTTAGCCAACACCAAGTTAGTGTATATGACCAATTTGTATATATTTCCACAAGATAAAGGGGTTCTACAAATTTTGAAGCTTAATTAGGCGATCAAAGGGACAATAGAGATATTTTGAGGTAAAGCAATGATTTCCACTACTCCTAAAGTGTTTGACCAACAGTATAGTGAAATCTTTATTGCTTCTGAAAAAGTTGGTCATATCAAAAACTCAAAGGACCAGAATTGTGATTGTACAAAAGATATTGCATATATAATTAGTTATATACACATGTGACAATATTGCGCTTAAATATGCGGACAAACATGATGTGGTTAGTAGTCGCCACACTTTGGTGATTTTGGGGGATTCACTTTATTATCAAACCCTGACGTTCATCCATATATTACATGAAGTTATAAATAAAATATTAAATAATTAGTAATAAAAACTTAGAATTTATAAAACAGTTTTTTAAGATAAAATAAGTTTGAAATTATGTACAAATATATATTTTAAGTAACAAAAAAAATATCTTTTTTTTTTTATTTTTGTTTTTTTTTCTTTAGATTGTTTTTTAACATTTTGTTTTGAAAAACATCATTTTATGCATAAAAATCTCGTTATTTAAAAACTATTTGTTTTTATTTTTAAGAATTTTTTAATAAAAAATAGTTACTTTTGAGCGTATTTTTTTAATGAAAAGATTATGATTTTTTTAATTCATTAAAAACTATTTTTAATATGAAAAGATATAACTAATATCATTAGTCATTATTATTTAATTAATTCTTTAATAGGAGACATAATTATTTAACAGAAAAGAAAATCGGATGAGAGTGTAAAAACGTAACGCATGACAAAAATTGTTAAATAATTTAATAAGTGACTCCAATTAGTTGTTTATTAGAAGTAGATTATTATAGAAAAGATATAACAATGACCTTTATTTAATTATAATTATTAATTTTAATTATTAAATTAACAGTAGCCTTTCCCTTTTCTTTGTTTCTTTGGGCATGAATTAGTGATTCTATTCAATGTATCATCTTAGCCAACCACCTCCATATTCATGAAAGATTCTCTATAGACTATTTTGACGACGACTATCCACCTCTTACAAAATTAACATGTTCTTGACTAGCAGAGATACAAGCTACCAACCAATCACCACCTAATGCTTCTCCTCCTTCCTGGTAGATTTACATGAACAGGTGAAACTAGGTTTCCGATTATGTAAATTTATTTGAATGATTTCAAGTTCAAATCAACGTAAATTCATTCCTAATGTTAGCGATCGATTCTCTAGACATCAATTGCACCGCCAATCTGTTATCAATCCTAACAAGCTTCTGACGAGAGAAAATTTTATGCAACCGATGAAAAAATCTAGATTCGTTCGATCGAATTGTGTGTAAAATCCTTATGATCAAATGCATGTTCAATCGATGAGCATACGCGCGTGTGTGTGGCTAGTATTACGAACAAAAACAAATAAATTAAACAAAAAACGAGAAACGTACGCTTCCATCTCACGGATTTGTTCAGAGGTGTGGCGGTGGTACTTTTTTTCTCTTCTTTCTTTTGTTCTTGTCATCAGCGTCGTCTCCGTCATCGACGTCGGGATCAACATCGAAATCATCCTCCGATCGTGATCTCGCCGGTCCGGAAGTTCGCTACTGATCTCCGTCACCGTTGTATTCGCCGCATCCTCTTTTCGATCATCCACCGCCTCATCTCCGTCGCGAAAAATTCCCTATCGGATTCAAAACCATTAAATAAAACATAACCACACACAAAAATCAAAATCAAAATCAAATAATATAAACAGAAGAAGATAACAGTAACTTAAGAGAGTGAGGGAGAGAGAAGTAGACGGAAAAACGTCTTTGACAGAAGTCGAAGGATTGTTATCATTAGAAGACGACATGAGTGTTTGATAATTTGATTTTCGTTTCTTACTTCTTCTGCTAGGGATTAGCATGGCGTGATTCGCTCGTCTGCTACTGAATCTTACGATGGCGTGGGGTCAGGGTTGAAGAAACAAAGAAGGTAGAGAAGCCGCGACGTTTTTCTTTGCTTTTCGTCTGTGA
This sequence comes from Mikania micrantha, assembly GCA_009363875.1. Lineage (NCBI taxonomy): Eukaryota > Viridiplantae > Streptophyta > Magnoliopsida > Asterales > Asteraceae > Mikania > Mikania micrantha. Next base: position 42,261,202 of record CM018690.1, read on the forward strand.
GAGAGAGAGAGAGAACAGAAAATGCAATAGTGTGTGTGTGTGTGG
>CM018690.1:42861346-43096296 GCA_009363875.1 Mikania micrantha
TAAAGTTCACGTAATAAAAGTATATCGTTAAAAATTATCTAAATACGTAAATTAAATTTAAATAAAATAAATAATTTGAAGACGGCACGTACTGACCTATACGGGCGGTATCAAATAACTCCACACTGGTTGACATCCAAAATGACTTGTAAAAATAATTCAAGGCCTGTACGGGCCGTCCTAAAGAATTTTTCACTAATCCAAGACATTCCTCTGGAATATTTGTCTGTACCCTATGCGAGTGGTGCTGACCAGTACGACCTATCTCAGTGCGCTGGGGTGTTAAAATATAAAAGTGGCGTGCCTAATTAAAAGAGCCCTTTATGAATTATGACTCTAATTACAAGAAAACATAAGCAATTAGATCTCCATGATCTAACAATATATAAGAATTTTTTTTTTGAACGGCTTCAGGCTAAACGACTGATTTAAGCCCTAACGGGCACACATTCAAGGGCAGGCTCAGTCGTCACCCTTCATCCACCAGATAAGCGGGAACCGGATAAATCCATAAACCCTCTCACCTGCTCAGGTTTAATCCTCTGACCTCAATGTGGTGCAGCTTCTCCTCTTCATTACAATACCGCTAGCTAGAAGTCCTTTGTATATATATGAATTAATATATTAAATCCACTATATATATGAGCGCGCACACAACGTGACAACGTGTGCATATAGAATCAGAATAAAATAAAAAATTAAGAAGTAACCATGACTTCTAATTTTTTTTTTTCGATAACAGAGTAAAATCATAACTCCCAAACTCATTCATTTTTCTATGTTTTTAGTGAAACGAATGGAAAAGATTTCAAACAAATTGAATGTTATATGAACAATTCGTGTATTATTAGAGAAAAGTTCTTTTATTTTCATTCGTTTGAGAATAAATGAATATAAACAAGAAATTTCGTTTATTTTGATAAATAAACGAACATAAAAGATGTCGTGTTGATTTATGTTCGGTAATGCTTTTGTTTATATTCAATGATAGAGGATAGCTAGGGCCGGGGGGGGGGGGGGGGGGGCTGTTTTTACGTTTCGTAGTGTAATTTTATGCGTTCGTTTGAAAAGTAATACATGTTGAGTTCGCCCCCTATATTTATGAGTTTGCCCCCCAGTCCCCTCATATTTCAAGGCAAGCTCCGTCCCAATTTATATTCATTCACGTTCATATATTATTTTTATTCTATTAAATGTATTTTATGTTTTTCATTTTTAAATTAATACCTTTCTCTTACTTTTGAGCCGGGAGATTCTAGCGAAGTAGCCTCTCTATTCTACTTGTAGATAGGGGTAAGGCGTTTCTTTATTTTTCCTCCAAGACCCCACTCTATGTGGGATTTTACTGGCTTCGCTTGTTGTTGTGTTGTATTTTTAAATTTATACCATAATATTTATATTAGAAATTTAGTTATTTGAAATTTGTATTTTGTTAAAATCTAGTAATTTTAAACTAAGATCTTTAAAATATTAGTTTAGTATAATTTTCATTACAATTATTATTTCTATTTTTTGGTTTTGCTTTAAGGTAATTATTTTTTTTTTATATTAAGTGTTTAATTTTATATTTACCTAAAATTATTGTCTCTAATGTTTGAGATTGATGATATTGATTTTTATCTTTTAAATGATATATGTTCATTTGCGTTCGTGGAAAAAACTCAATTAATTAATAACCAGACATGAACAAAAAATTTCGAACAGTTAATGCTTGTGAATTGTTCATGAACAAGTTAAAAGTCAAAGGAACGAACACGAACAAGATCTTGTTCATGTTTGTTAGGTTTGTTTGAAGTCCTAGATGAGGAAATAGTTGTTTGAGTTGTTGGTTTCTTCTTTTCAGTATGCATAAACTTTAGTTACAAGTTATTAATTAGTATTTCTTAATCTCCATAGAGAAAAAAACATATTAATTCATCATGATATTATTGATATCGATCTGAAGGGGTATTTGGTCAAATATAATTATTTTGGATATATAATTGCAAGCTTGATCTTAATGCACCAACTGTTGACTATAAATGCATTAGACCCCAAAATAACTACAGTTAATTATTCATATACATATATATATATATATATATATATATATATATATATAGTAGCCATAAGCCTCATAGTTACGTTATATTGAGTTTTATATGAGAAAGATAGAAAGATAAGTCTATCTTTTTTTAATCTTTTTGGTGCCGGTGTAATTAAGGTATGTCAAAATTTATGCATTTTTCAAGTAATATTTCAATTTATGCCAGATTTAATAGTTTTTGGTGTTCACTGAATTGAGGTACGAAGCATGTTCGAATAATGGTGGCTTAATTAGGGCATGCATGCAATGTTTTTTAGTTTCAAGCTGAAATTTCATCTGCATGCTGAAGAATTTGAAGTAGTTCCTATTTGTTTGGTTTGACTATTATAAAGCTCTTTATACAGTCTACAAGATCCTTTGATGTCTTTCGTATTTTTAAAGAATAAGTTACTTAAATTAAGAAAGACTGAAGTTTGTTTGAAGAAGGAAAAAATATTTAGTTTTTTTTTTTAACGGCAATTTGGATCACTAATGAGTCATAAACCTACCCGATCATATCCACATCCAGTATAAAAATCCTATTTTGTCCATGCCAATACTTAAACCTGTAACCTGCCTAATATTAAAGCTACATGTTACCTCTCCTCAAGCTCTTTAACTGAGGATCATTGGTGAAAAAAATTGAGTTTTGGGAACGAATGAAATTTACTAAAATAGACTGATCGACTAATTAGCTTGGGACCAGTTTAACACTTTAACCAATAAGTTTATTGTATGTTTGGTGAACTTATCGTTTTTTTTTGAACGGCCAACTAATTAACTGCCGGGTACTTTGTACGTGGCCCTCAATGGCTAAAGGATGCCCAAGCTGGCTACTAGTTCAAAAGGACGGAGCTCCTAGCCTACCAGACACCAATTCCTGGGGAAAACCAGACCCAAGCATCCGCTCAAAGGCACAACGGTGGCAGGTCGGTAAAACCGAGTGGGATCAAAAATCGAACCCAGGACCTGGGTCTTCTATCACTTTCCCCATACCTCAATCTTACCACTTGGAAAAGACTGTGAACTTCGGTTAAATTAGGCTTTAGACTCATCAACTAATTAGCTTATGTCATTGGCTAATTCTGCTTAGCCGACAAATTTGAAATAAAGTATTTTTATTGGCTGAATTTATAAACGTTTATAAGATTTATATGGCGAAATATGATGTTTATTTATCTTAAAAACACGTTAGTCTAACTTATCAATATACGTGTGTGCATGCTTGGTGTTATTATACAAATTAAATTTGATGGTTTAATTCTATTTTTCTTTTTAACGATAAATTTTTTTTCAACTTTTGTCGTAGAGCTGGTCGTTCTATTTTAGTCTTATTTAACTATATATTTTACTTCAACCAAGGACTTTTAGTCTAATGGTCACTTCTTGACTTTTTTATCCAAGGTCTTGGATTTGAATTCAAGCTGAAATATATTTGTTAAGGTAAGGTTAGGGGGTTTACTCAGTTGTAAGCTAGGTTTCTCCTGGAGTGGGCTCAGGCGTACACCACATAGCGTCTAATCCCAGGAAACGGTTGAAATCCCGTCTTGGGTGTCATCATACAAACCTGTTAAGAAAAACTATTTTACTTCAGGTGTTGCCATAAGATCCGTGTCCCGGGTCTTTGGACTCGTTGATATCCTGGGTACAAGTATTGCTGTTAAAAAACAAATTTGACTATTATAAAAAAAAAACTTTGATTGAGTAATAAATAAAAAAGAGAAATTTAAGTACATTTATTTTAAATAAAAACCAAAAAAAATAAATTAAACTCAACATGACACGAATTCGAAAATTCATATTATTCCAAATGCAACAAACATATTCGAGCAATGTTTTCAAAACCGGACCGTACGTCGAACCGGATGCCTTACTGGTTACCGGTTGGACCGGTCGAACTGGATTCAAGAACCGGATGACATAATAAATATATAAAAAATCCAAAAAATTTATATAATTATAAACACATTTAAACAAACATAATTAATGTTCAAACAAGCATAAACATGTTTAAAAAAATATAATGTTTGATTTTAATGTTTAATTATTTAGATTTTAGTTAAGGGCGGTTCCCTTAGACTATTCATATTAGTGATCCAATCCAACCCAACCTTTTATTAAAAAAACAATTTCTCTCTCTTTTACCTGCACAACCCAACCTAACTTAATTTTCCAAACACATTAACAACCCAACCCAACTTAAGTTTTATTAATATATTTATTATATAAATATGACTTATAATTGTTTTTAAAATATTAAAAAATTAATTTATCTAAAAAAATACTTATTATTTTTCTAAATGGTTATAAATTGACAAGTTGTATATTTTTTTTAGAAAAAATGTTTTAAAAAAAACTCTTTTTTATTTTGAAAATAACTATGTTTTTAATAAAATTTATACCCGGATGTTTAGAAAAAAATAAATAAACAAGATTGGGTTGTGAAAAATGGATTTTTCTTTTGTTTTTTTACAAAAATAGCAACCAACCCATGCTTTGGGTCACTAATGCACATAATCTTAAGGGCAGTTGACATGTGGTTTTTGTGTCGGTCGACTCCCTGGTTCCCGGTCCGACTGTCTGAGAATATATATACACATACATATATAATATGACATTTAGTTATAAAATATTATGTTAATCTCTATCTTAGTTTAAAATTCTAGCGTTAAATACCCAAACAAGTTAATATAGAATCGTCTAAAAATTAAAAAGACATAAATATATCATGTTTACCCGTGAACATGTTAGATGACAAAAATACAACCAATTTAGCTAAACCACTTAGCTTGTTTAACCTGAAATTGACTCAAAAGTAGTTTATATTAAATATGAAACTGTATATAGAAGAAAAAAAATGTTATATATGCGTAATAATGATACTTAAATGCAAAAAAAAAACCAAAGACTTTTGGATTTCATATATTAACACTATAAGAGATTGAGTATAAGGTTGGGTTATTAACTAAACATCGGTGTGTGTGTAATGTGTGTCTAAAGTTTTAAACATTTGAGCCTTATAGTTTATAATTTTTATAAGAATTCCTATTTTAAGTATTTCTTTTTTTTTTTTTTTTTATAGAAAAGTAGCAACTCCCATCTTATTGCATGTACATAACTTAACAAGTCCGTAACCCTCTACGAGCCGGAGGAGGAGAGCACCGATTCAAATTAAGCGTAAAATTAGTATCTTCCTCGAAAGTGAACTTTATGTCTGTTATGTATGTGTTTGTGTGTGTCTATATATTTTAAAATTTATATAATGGAAAATCTTGATCAAATTATTTTCATTGGATAATTTCATGTATCTCTATACAAACATGTTAAATTACATATTTTCTAAGTGACAAATTTTTAATACATCATGTACAATGCTTTTAAAACATTATTTGAGAAAATACGTAATTTTACAAGTTAATATGAGAAAATATGTAAATGTCCCTTAGTATTAAAAGTTTGATATAGATATATATGATATTAGGTTAAAATTTCGTGTATTACACGGGTTAAAAAAATAATGTGTTATATATACATTTTTATTGACAAAAATTTATGTAATTAAAAAGCATGTACATTGCAAAATTTTATTAAACTCATTATTAAATAGGTTGAAGAAAAAATATAATATAATTTGTTAATGCATAAAGTCATCAAAATATGTTTAAAATATTTGATGTAATAATTATAAATTATGTTTTTATATTAAAATTTTTTCCAACAGTGTTTTAATATTTGTGTGTAATGTAATTCATAAATAATTTAATTAAAGTATATTTATTCTCCTTTTAAGATACTTAAATTAACTTTAACTAAATTTTATATTAATATACATAACTTGGATTTTTAAAAATTACTTACTTTTTTACATTTAAATATAATATATTTTTATCATTAAAATCATCCAATCATGTTAAATGTTTGAAAATTTTTAAAAAAGAAATTATAAAAAACAATTAGTAACATTATTGTTTTTTTTGTAAAAGTTTTAAGAAAATATCATTTGAATTCAATTATATTTAAAGAACTAAATAAAAATTTTTAAATAAAAAATAAATTTACTTAAAAACTGCATAATTAATTTCATTTTTAATGTAATTAATTCATAATATATTAATTATTATACATATTATAATTCATTATCCTTAATTCTTGATTCCTAACTACATAATAAATAGAGAATTAAAGAGGAGAGAGAAGCGGAAAAACCAAAATATAGGTTGCCTAGAATTGTGACAAGTGTCTACAATTACTTTTATTTATTAGTATAGATAGATTTAGCTTATAATGCATTATATATTCGATATAATGATATTTGAGAGTAAAAGGGTCATGTTAAAAAAATATTTTTATTAACATATATTAATAAGGATAAATATGATATTTTTACTATTGAAAGATGATATATTTAATATTAAAAGTCTGATTTAAATATATATGATACTTAGCAAGTTTGTAGGATATATACGAAAATCTTGTATTTTCACAGTGGACATACATGTTGGGCTTAACATGTATGTGTATTAAATTTGGAGGCTGAATTTGGCTTTGAACTACATTAATTATTGGTTGGTAACTTGCAACTTGTTTGCTAAGTCTTTAGCCTGCTTAATTAGCCATTAAGTCTGAAATAAAACTCTTTAATTAGCTAAAGTCTTAAATATCCATGAGACTTATAAGATACAACAAATGATGTTTATTTTGAAAAAAAAAAAAAAACTTTAATTAAAACTTGTTCAATTTAGTAATTATCCAAGATCAATAACAACTAACAAATGTGACCAATTTGATGGCCTCTTGCCTTTGATCCTTTTCGTAAGATCCTCACATTTAGTAAGCTGCATGGGTTCACAAAACAGGTTCAGAAACTAGAGTTGCAAAAGTAATCAGCAGTGATGGAGGAAGGTGACATCGTTAGGAGTATAGGCAGAAGTTTGAGTCGGGCGGCTGCGAGTTTACGGATCGGAGATGTGTTTTCCAACAGCCATCTCGGACGAAGCAGCCACCGCTCAATGGAAGATGAAGAGGCGTTGAGATGGGCAGCTTTGGAGAAACTCCCCACCTACAACCGGTTACGAACCACCATCTTCAAGCCATATGTTCTCACGGATCAACAGGCTATGGCACCAGGTCAGATGCTGTTGGATGTACGAGAACTAGACCAAAATGCTCGACAACAGTTTATTGACTCGGTCTTCAAGGTTGCAGAAGATGATAACGGAAGGTTCTTGAGGAAGTTCAGAGATCGCGTTAACAGGTAATGTTATAGATATACTAAAAAAAATGTTTACTTTTATGTGGAGGTGTCGTTTTCACCCAATTCATAAGATTAAAATGGGTTATTGGGTTGTATAATGGGTTAAATCATAAATGGGTAATTTATAACATGGAAGGAGTTAAAATTAGTAACACTTTAATATATTACGGGTTAAAATGAGTAACCGAAAAATTATATAAATGCAATAGATCAAAATGTTTAAGAATAACAGGTAATGAACACATATTTAGTAGTTCAGGTGTACTATGTGTTGCATGAATTAAATATTAAATATTAAATATTTAGTAATGGAAATTATTGAGTTATAAAACTATAAAACCATCCTTAGTGCTCACCCCACTAAAATTTCACCACATCGAAATTTTATGTCATGTCATCATCCTATTAAAAACCTTAAAACTCTGTAGTAGTCACTCCACTAAATATGTGAGAGAAGAGAAAGAAGGGAGGGGAGTCTTCAACAGCGAGCGGGGCCGCCAGGTTCCAACATTTAACCCCGCTGGGGCTAAGTGGCGGCGTGCCCGTTGGGTGCTGCCGAAAGAAGCAACCCACCCAACTAGTGAGGGATGCGCTGCGAATGGTCTAAATTGATATAAAATGATTAAGTTAGGTAATATTTATTATTTTAATTAATGAAACAATGATTACAATTTTTAATAACAATATAAATACCATCAAACCATATTGATTTGTAATAATTGAGATCTTTAAATAATTAGCATTAAAAACTTAAGTTAGTCAAGTTGTCGTGTTTCTGCTCAATGTGTTTTCCTTAACATTTTAAGACACAATGATGTTGCATAATACATGATGACAAACAAATATGATAAAATAACGAATATGAATAACACAATGATCTTTAAAAAGACATAATTATCTTTAATAAGGCACAATGACGACTATGAACTATTTTGTACACGTCATTGTGTCTTTTATTTAAGTAATTGTGTCTTTTGTACATGTAATTGTGTCTTTTGTATTTATTCTCAATGTTGTGTTTTCCTGAACAATTTTAGACACAATGATGTTAGATTAAGCAAAGAGGACACAATGACGAGTATGAATAATAAAATGATCTTTAAAAAAATTCAGTTACCTGTAAAAAAACAATGACGAGTATGAACAATTTTGTACAGGTAATTGTGTTTTTTTTTCTATAGGTCATTGTGTCTTTTGTAAATGTCATTGTGTCTTTTGTGTTTTTGATTAATGATGTGTTTTCCTAAACAATTTAAGACACAATTATGTTACATAATACATAATGTTAAGCAAGAATGATATAATGACGAATATCAATAACACAATGATCTGTAAAAAAGACACGCTTACCTGTAAAAAAACACAAAAAGATAATTATATACAAACGTTTAAGAAAGACACAATGACGATAATTAGACACAATGAGCTAAAAAAATTTCATATTTATAGCAAAATTATACCTATTTTAAAGATAAAAAATGTTTGTTTTTAGGATATATATATTTTTTAAAAATAATATTGTATGTAAAAGTTATGAACATTTAAATTATCATTTAACACTTTTCCTTTTAAAATTTTAAATTTTTTCATCTTAAATTTTATTTTATAATCTAATGGTCAATAATCCTTTTTAACCTTTTTCGAATAAAAAGACTATTTAGTTGAACCTAATCCATACATTTAGTTCAAAAACAATACTTTGTTTTTTTTACATGCTTAAAAAATTAAGAGCCAAGTAAAAAAAAAACAAAACCAAAAATTAAAGCCAAACGGTTTTTGGAAACACAAAATCCCAAGAATCAAACTTAAATGAGTTTTAAAAATACAAAAAAAAAAAAAAAAAAAAACTAAATTTATTGTTTTGAGTTTGGATCAAGTCAAAACAAACCCAAACAGTCCCATACACTGATACACATCCCTAGGAGGCCATGAGTAACACCTTTCTTTTATAACATGCATATCATCATAACAAATCTCTTTCCTTAATTAATTCCAAAATACCCTTTAATTTGTGTTTCAGGGTTGGCATCTCTCTTCCAACTGTGGAAGTTCGATTTCAAAATCTGACCATAGAAGCAGATTGCTACATCGGCGATAGAGCATTACCAACACTACCAAACGTGGCCCGAAATATTTTTGAATCTCTTCTGGATCTTATTGGTATTAGTTTGTCTAAGAAAACTAAACTTACCATTCTTAAAGATGTATCCGGAATCATTAAGCCATCAAGGTATATATATCACATTGTGTTTTCAATCTAGAATCCCAACTTATGCTAGCAGTTGAGGTGACTGAGTGTAAATGAGCCGAGCCAAGCTCGAGCTCATTAAGGCTTGAGCTTGACTCGTTCTGACTAAATAGATCTCGAGCTCGAGCTCGAATTGTTAGAAAATTTTAAGCTCGATCTCGGCTCGGCAAGGCTTGGCTCATTTATTTTCTTATTATTCAATTTATTTATTTTAATTAATAATTTAATAAATATTTGAAAGTATATTTTCCGAACTTAAAATAATATATAAGATTTAAATATAAGATTTATTATAATTTTATATATAAATATAACGAATTTTATAAATATACATTTAATAGAATAAATAAAAATTACAAAAATAAAAAACTCGTTTAGGCTCGCGAGTGGGCTTGAGCTCAATATGTGAAGCTCAAGTTTGATTACTAAACATGCCTTATTATTTTTGGGCTCGAGATCGAGCTTGTTTAGGCTCGGCTTTTTCGAGCCTTTTACTATAGTTCACGAGTCGGATTAATTCGTTTACACCCTAGTGATGACTTACGAATCTATCTGCGTGATAATCTCACACTGCATGATAATTGCAACTGTGTATGATATTATTACACAAGTGTTAATCGTTTTTGCATGACAATTTCACGCACACATCATGCATATCGAAAATGACGTTGTATTTAAACTTTTGTTATATACACACACAATCAAGTAACAATGCAATTGTAATGTTACAGAATGACACTTCTATTAGGTCCACCGTCTTCTGGGAAGACCACACTCTTGTTAGCTTTGTCTGATAAGCTCGACTCAAGCTTAAAGGTCAATACAAACATTCAACATATATAGGGGTTATGATTGAAGTGAAGAATATATATTTAGTATGTGTACAATATGAACTAAACAGGTTGCAGGAGAAATTACTTACAACGGTCATAAGCTAAATGAATTTGTTCCTAGAAAAACATCTGCCTACATTAGTCAGAATGATGTTCATATTGGAGAGATGACGGTTAAAGAAACTTTAGATTTCTCAGCAAGATGCCAAGGAGTTGGATCTAGATTAGGTAACAATTTACTTCTAATTTTCAAAAGATACAAACAAACTTACCCAGTATATTCTCACTTTCAGTAAGGTCTGGAGGAAAGGTTTGACACAAACCTTAACCCTATCACAATTGGAATAGATAGGCTGCTCCGAAGATACAATATTCATATTATACGTCAATACGACAATGTATGTATATTTACTAAGTTATTAAATTAATGTAGAATTGCTCACGGAGATTGCAAGAAGAGAGAAGGAAGCAGGGATATTTCCAGAGGCTGAAATTGACCTTTTCATGAAGGCAACTGCTTTAGAAGGAGATGCAAGCAATTTGATTACTTACTACACTCTTAGAGTAAGATGACACATTTCAAGTTCTAAATTTAACCTACCATATATGTATATACTTAACTAATTGATGTTTCTTAACTTTACAAATTTGCTTAATTTATTAAAAGTATACTGAACATTTGTTAAACAAATAAAGATTTTAGGCCTAGACGTCTGTCGTGATACCTTTGTTGGAGATGCAATGAGACGAGGAATCTCTGGAGGACAAAAGAAACGAGTAACTACAGGTTAATTGCTTTTATTTTACCTATTATTTATGTCCTTTAATTTTTTTTTGAACTTAATTTGTTATTTCTGAGTGCCATATATTTTTATATAAGAGCATCTAATTGGTGAAAAATCTATATTAACACAAATAAAGTATAGATTGAGATATGTTTATCTAGAAAACTAGTAACTTTACCTACATGTTTTAGAAAGTACCAACGAATGGCAGGACTTTTTTAAAAAAAAATTAGGAAAAAACTACAAATAATGTCACTTTGTTACACGTCACTAGTTGGGTAAAAGATATGATATGGCAAATGTGAGCACATGTAGAAGAAGTTGATGTCATGCATGTGAGCATTAATTACCTCACCACCACAGTCACTCACTATCATGAGAAAGGTATGATGTTTAGTGAGGAGCAAGTGTTGACAACATAAATCCAACAATAGTGGTTAAGGCTTGACCATTTCTTCTTAAAGATCAGGGCTCAAGTCTCACTTGTAACACTTTAATAGATACCAGATGAGATGAGGAATCTTGAGCTTAATCTCAGGTTCTGAACAATTGAAGCGAGGGTTTACCTACTCCACTTATAATTCGTGATTGTAAACCAAAATTGATTTGCTCGATTTGAATCTCATCATTGATCCTTTCTTTGTAGGTTTTAAGCCGACCCACAACATCATTATAATCTCGACAATCTTCAAATTTACAACATATTCTATAGAAGCCACCATATAACAAACTGTTTAGGCAAACACGTTAAGAAATTTCTTAACCAATTTTGGTTTTTTATCAAAAAAATTGAAACGACCCGAGAAACATCTTTTAACAACTTCTTAGCAAAGTCATTAATGGTATCTCTATTTCTTATTTTGAGATTTTCAAAAAATCTCTCTTTAGAGTTTGAAGACTTGCCACTCATATCCAATCCACAAATAGATGATGATCTTTAAGTACATCCCATATCTCCTTTTCGCTTTAAAGATTCCCCTATATGTGATATTAGTTCTTTTTGTCATCCGAATTTGATCATGCATCAATTATCTCCCACACCTCATGCACATGTAAAATGACATGCATCCTGGACCTCAAGGCCCATATTTAATGTGGTTGCCAACACCGACCATTGAAAGGGATAATTAAGGCGTTCTCCATAAAGATGATTACTGGTTAACCGGTTTTGAAATAATTGTACCGGTTTACAGGTCAAAGTCTAGTAACCAATTTTTAACTACCGGTTACCAATAAACGGTTCGGTTAAAAACTGGTTTTTTAAGCTCTAAAACCCAAACAGATATAATAACTGAAACTGTTAATAGTCAAATAACTGATTTTTTACTAAGATGAATTGGTTAAGCGGTTTGAAAAACCGGTTAATAATCGGTTTGGTTTTTTGAAACTTCAAATCAGTTCTAAACTGCCGGTTTTTTTAAAATCTAAAAAACCGATTTAAAAAATCAGTTTCTAACCAGTTACAAACCGGTACCGGTTCGCTTTATCGGTTCTTTTGTGCTTCTCTAATTAGAACCTGGTTCTTCTGCTGAACTATACTTGTAAATAACCGCCCTATAAAATGTCAATAATCATTCATAACATTTCTAAAATTATTAGCCGTAAATGGCTTTAGCTATCATTTGTTGTCTTGCAAACTTTTTTTTGAACGGCCAACTAACCAACTAACCTACCAGCTACCAATTCTCGGGGAAAACCCGACTCAAGCACCCGCTTAAAGGTACGACGGTGGAAGGTCGGTAAAACCGGGTGGGATCAAGAATCGAACCCAGAATCTAGGTCTTCTATCACTTCCCTGTTCCCAGTGGCAGATCCAGGATTTTCTTTCAATGATGTCATTGTATTTTTATGTTCTATTTCATAGTACCGGACTTGAATTTTTCCGGTCGATTTTATCATTCGGGTCGGGTAATGCTCCTCACATGATAAAAAAAAAGATCAAATAAAAAGTCGTGAACAGATATTAAAAAACACATAATATAAATTTGATACTCTTTATGAATTAAAAAAACTTAGAGTTGTTCCAAACGAGTTTTCATGTTTTGAAAACGTTGCATTACATATTCGACTGAAACTTGTTGGAATAACTCATTTTCAATAAAACAAATGCAATAATCATTCATGTATACATCTCTCATCTTCGTACGCAATTTCGTCTTCACATGTTTCATTGAAGAAAAAAATGTTTCAACACTAGCCGTTTCAACCGATGATGTCACTAGTCCAAAAACCGATGCTGTCACTTAAAAACACTGTTCATAAACGTCCATATATGCTAAAAAATTGATGATGTCCGGGGACATCGGTCACAAACAAATACATCCGCCCATGCCTGTTCCCCATCCATCCATCTTACCATCAGGACAAGAAGTTGTCTTGCAACCTTTGATTATTACCTTCTGCTTAATCGTTTTTTGTTCATTGATTAACAAAGGTGGGTTAAAAAACCCAAATTACTTCACCCTCACAACCACCCGCTTACTATTCTCCGCACAGACCATCGTGCATTGCCGACCACCACCCTCATGTTCGGCAACTCCTCGATGCCCCCTTCACACACCATTATAACCAAATCAAGAACCAAAAGTTGTAAATCAAGATAGGTTGATCAAAACCAAATATTTCAGACACTTTGTGAAACTGATAATGATTTTGGTGGTGGTACAAAGAAGATTCAGGGTTGAACCCCAATTTCACCGCCTGAACATCACTGCCACTGCTGATGACTCTAATTCCGTTCACTGTTTTTCAAACATATACAAAACTCCTTGAGAAGAAGAATGGATTTAAAAGAAAAAAAAGAATTTGGTTTGATTTTTAAGGGCTTTGATTTCTCAACTTTATGCGTGGCAGTATGACAGAATGAACGAGTTGAGTTGGGTTGGGTAACATGTAAGAACGGGTGCGGGTTAGAATAAGTGCGGGTCAAGACGAGTTTTAAACAAAATCCGTTTGATGATTTTTCATATCAAATATATTATTGATCATTTTACCAGTTTGAATCACTTATATTCACATAGTTTTTAAGTTACTAATCTTGACCCGCATTGTTTTAAGGTGTTACCTATCTCAAACCATTATATGTTATAATGCCACCTATTTTAACCCATAATACAGTAACTATGTTTACTCAAATCTATCCATTTATTTTACTATGGTCAAGATTATCAGGTCTACTCAACATATATGGTTCGGTATCAGCTCAATGGTTTTTAGATAACAAGGGATGGTGATCGTATCTTAATATTCCCTACACCCTCACCAATTCACCATAGGGGTGTCTATAAACAGACCGAACCGCCAAAACCAAACCTGACCGAAGTTAATTGGTCAGTATGGTTGGTTTTAGAACTTGATGGTGCGGTTTATGATTTAAGTATTCTGAAAACCATGTGGTTTACAATTTGCATTTTTTTAAATCGTATAAACCACACCAACCGTTTATACACACACATATATACATACACACACATATATATGTGTATGTATATCTTAAAATTATTGAAAAACCTAAGTTAGCGTCTTTTCATTTACCTTCTTTTTATTTATCTTGTTTTTTCAGTCTTTTTGTTGTTTTGATAATAGTTGGCTTTTAGATTATGGTTTTTGACTTTTACAATTTGATTTCGGCCTCCACTTTACTTTTCATTTTCAAAATCTATTTTTCCCCTTCTTTCTTAGCATTGGTTCATAAATATTGACTCTATGGCATCTTTGGTCTCAGAGCTTTCCTATGTTGTTTGCGTCATTTTTAGATCACTTTAGTAGTATGACATGTTATTTTGTGTTAAAAATGACCTACTTTTCTTCTATAACTTATCATATACAAATTTATAAATCATTTTTCTTCGATCTTTTAATGGATATAGGTGAAATGCTTGTTGGCCCAGCAAAAACCCTTTTCATGGACGAGATATCTACAGGTTTAGATAGCTCAACCACGTTTCAAATTGTGAAATGCTTGCAGCAAATTGTGCATCTCACCGAGTCAACAATCATGATGTCTCTACTACAACCTGCACCAGAAACCTTTGATTTGTTTGATGACATAATACTATTATCTGAGGGCCAGATAGTATATCAAGGGCCAAGAGAGAACGCAATTCAGTTTTTTGAGAGTTGTGGATTCATGTGCCCTGAGAGAAAGGGTATTGCTGACTTTTTGCAAGAGGTACACATTACTATCAATCGCCCTTAGATGTTTTGTTATGGGCTTGATTATTCACACACTTACCTTTTTTATTTCAATACCCAACTTATTAATATATTCATTAATTGTAGGTTACATCTAGAAAAGATCAAGAGCAATATTGGGCAGATAAAAACAAATCATACAGATACATTTCAGTAAGCGAATTTGTTCAACAATTTAAGAGCTTTCATGTGGGTGAGAAGATAGAAAATGAGTTGGCAATGCCTTATGATAAGAACCAAAGTCATAAAGCAGCTCTAGTATTCAAGAAATACTTGGTCTCCAAAAGGGACATGTTTATGGCCTCGTGGGATAAGGAGTGGTTACTTTTGAAAAGAAATGCCTTTGTTTACGTTTTCAAAAGTGTTCAGTTTATTATTTTAGCTTTTATAGGGATGACTTTATATTTTAGGACTAAAATGCACATAAGGAATGAAGATGATGGTGCAATCTATAACGGTGCAATTTTGCTAAGCTTGTTAATAAACATGTTTAATGGTCTGGCTGAAATCTCCCTCACTGTAGCAAGGGTTCCTGTGGTTTACAAGCATAGAGATCTTTTGTTCCACCCAACTTGGGTTTACACTCTTCCAACATTCTTGCTTCGTTTACCAATATGCTTGTTTGAGAGTATTTGTTGGATGGCTATACTATATTATGGTGTTGGCCTTGCCCCTGAAGCTAGTAGGTAATAATCAAATTGTTATAGGGCCAGCTCAACTGATTTTAGGGCCTTAAGTAAACTAAAAATTTATTGAAGCATTTTTTAAATATAGACACTCATATTTTATTCATTACATTTTTCTATTTTGCTCTTGTGTTAACATGTAAGACAATCCACCAAAGTCTATATATATATAAACTTTTATAGAATTTAGGGCCCTAAGATTCTGGAGGCCCTTGTCTGAGTTGGTTGGCCCATTAAGGTGACGTTTAATTGTTACATGGTTCTCCTCATAATTAATTATTATGACACTAATTAATTGCCAAGAATAATATGCATGTTTTATGTACATACAGGTTCTTTAAGCACTTCCTCTTGGTTTTTATTACCCAAAATGTGGGAGGGGGACTTTTTAGGCTTATCGCTGGAGTGTGTAGGACAATGAACATAGCAAACATGGGTGGAACCCTTACACTTCTTCTCATATTTCTCTTAGGGGGTTTCATCCTTCCTATAGACCAAATTCCAAACTGGTGGGAGTGGGCTACTTGGGCATTTCCATTGTCATATGGATTTAAATCATTTGCGATTAATGAGTTCATGGCTCCTAGGTGGATGAACAAAATGGTAGGCAAGCTTGTCTATTAATCAGTTCTTGGCTAGTATTTGAACTAATCATCATTATGTATACATATATGTTTTGACTGATGTTCACAGAGTTCAAATAATGTAACTAGACTTGGGATCTCAATACTAAAAAGCATGGATATCCCAACACAAAAAAGTTGGTACTGGATTGGTGTTGCCGCTCTTATTGGATTCACATTTCTCTTCAACATTCTCTTCACTTTTGCTCTAATGTACTTTAATCGTAAGATTCTAATAATGTACTTTTGCTCTAATGTACTACTAAATATCCCCAAATTTATATTTTGTACATCTAACTAACCTTTATAAATGATTGTCTAATTATTAAGCCCCCGGAAAACCACAAGCAGTCATCACCAAAGAAGAAGGCTCAAGGACCCAACTTCAAAATGATATAAACCAACCACAAAGACTCAAAAAAATTGCATCTAAGAGAGATGCCAATCGTCAATCTTTAGTTGATCGAAATGATCCAAGTAAGAAAAAAGGAGTTCCTTAATTATGAAACTATTACCAACGGTGGTATACTAACTCCTAATGAAATATATGACTTTATGCAGACAAGAATACCAAAATGCACTCGATACCAAATCAATATGTTTCTTATAATTCTAATGGTGTTGTTCATAACAAGGGAATGGTTTTGCCATTTACTCCGCTTGCCATGTCATTCGACAACATGAGTTATTTTGTTGAAATACCTCAAGTATATATCCTTCAAGTGAATTGAAATAATTCTATGTTTAAGTTTCTTTTTAAAATCCAATAGTTAAATATTCACCCTTTTTAATTATATAGGAAATGAGGGAACAAGGGGTAACCGAAAATAGGTTACAATTACTTCGTCAAGTAACAGGTGCTTTTAGGCCTGGAGTCTTAACTGCATTGATGGGAGTAAGTGGAGCTGGTAAAACAACATTGATGGATGTTTTGGCAGGAAGAAAGACAGGTGGTTATATTGAAGGAGATATTAGAATATTAGGATTTCCAAAGAAGCAAGAGACATTTGCAAGAATTTCCGGATATTGTGAACAAACTGATATCCACTCTCCTCAAATCACTGTACATGAATCTTTGATTTACTCAGCTTTCCTTCGGCTCCCTAAAGAAGTTGGAAATGAGGAAAAGATGGTATGGAAATCACCATATGGTATTTTTTTTTGGTCAAGTAATATGTTGTGGAAACATGTTATGGTTAAATTCTTTGTTTATTATGATTCAGCTTTTTGTACATAACGTGATAGAGCTAGTTGAACTAGAAAACGTCAAGGATTCCATAGTGGGGCTTCCAGGAGTCAATGGTTTGTCAACTGAACAAAGGAAAAGACTTACAATTGCCGTAGAGCTTGTTGCTAATCCTTCAATCATTTTCATGGATGAACCGACTTCTGGGCTTGATGCTAGAGCAGCAGCCATTGTAATGAGAGCTGTAAGAAACACCGTGGACACTGGAAGAACTGTTGTTTGCACAATTCACCAACCTAGCATCGATATTTTTGAATCTTTTGATGAGTTGTTACTGATGAAAAGAGGAGGGCAAGTAATCTATGCAGGACCAATAGGACGTAATTCTCATCAAATCATTGAATATTTTGAGGTATACAAACCAGGGTTTTCAAACTAATTTATATAAAGTGTTACTTAATTAGTGACATCTAAAATAATATCCATAAAATTAACTAACAATTAAAAATCCGTACGCTTTACTTGAAAGGGTGGATATAGATGTCTTTTAAATAGTTTACCATACAATTTAAGTACTAAGAGTAAAAAGGAAATTTTTTTACTTAAACTATATCACTAGCTAACTCTTTACTATTGGAATAATTCAATCGGTTGCATGCATCCACGTATGCATGTCTTGTGTTTGTCTTTTGTCTTTTTCTATGTTTACATGTTTAGATCGTGGAGTCTAGTAATAAGGGTCATGTAAGAGTACGTGGGAAGTTGTCAGTTTTATGTTTTCTGTCTTTTAGAGTCTGTAATGGTACTTTTGAATGTTATCCGAAATATGAGAGTTATTTAGAAAGATTGGATCGTGAGTTTGTGTATGATCTGAACTAACAAATGGTATCAGAGCATTGTTAGATTCAGATTCGAAACAGGTGAAAGAAGAAGAACAAAGTGATGGCACAACATCAAGCAACCCCTCTTCCTCCACTTCCAATTTTCAAAGGTGAAGGTTACGAATTTTGGAGCATACGTATGAGAACCATATTGATGTCGCAAGATCTATGGGAGTTCATTTCAAATGGATACAACGATGAGGATAATGATCGTACTAGACTCCGAGAACACAAACGGAGAGATGCTCGAGCGCTGTCCTTGATTCAGCAGGCCGTTCATGATGATATTTTTTCTAGGATTGCTTCCGCTGTGACTTCAAAACAAGCCTGGAGTTTACTAGAAACTGAATATCAAGGAGATTCAAAAGTCAAAACAATTCGGCTTCAAGGACTGAGGAGAGAATTTGAAACTCTTCAAATGAAAGAAAATGAAATGGTTGCAGACTACTTATCTAGAGTCATGAAGAATGTGACGCAGAAACGAACCTATGGTGAACCGGTTAAAGATCAGACGGTTATCGAAAAGGTTCTACGGAGTCTGTTGCCTCGATGGGATCATGTTGTTGCAGCCATTGAGGAGTCAAAGGACTTGACAGTAATGACCTTTGATCAGTTGATGGGTTCGTTACAAGCTCATGAAGGGAGAGTAAACAGAGGAGTAGAGTTATCTGGTGGTGCCGGTGATGAACAAGCTTTCCAAGTAGCCTCAAATCCTATAAATTATAGGAATGATGATCGCATGAGGATGCGAGGACGCGGTTCAGTTAGGAGTCGTGGGCGAGGCCGTGGAAGAAGCTTCGGACGAGGAAGGATACAATGTTACAATTGTAACCAGTTTGGTCATATCAAAGCCGATTGTTGGAATGAACCTCAAGCTCAGGCTGCGGTTCAAGATGAAGAAGATGATGAGGAATATCGGCTGTTTATGGCAATTGGATGTGAGAAAAACTGTGAGCAGGATGTGTGGTTTTTAGACAGTGGATGTTCAAACCACATGACGCCAAAAAGGGATATCTTCACATGTATGTACAACACTCCAAAACATCATGTGAAACTTGGCAATGGCAAAAGCATACAAGTTGAAAATAAAAGTAAAATTAAGCTGGAGGTAGAAGCTGGGAAATATAGGGTACTTGATGATGTACAGTTTGCCCCTGAGTTAGGCTACAACCTACTGAGTGTAGGTCAACTGATGAAAGCGGGATACAGGTTGAGTTTTGATGAAGATAAATGCACCATTACTCACAAACAAACTGGTGATATAATGAGTGTAATTTGGAGGTCAAGTAATAATCTGTTTCCACTAGATGTATCTCGGCCAAGAAGTAGATTGAATTCCAAAGCTCTTACTGTAACAAGTGAGAATGAGTCCTTGTTGTGGCACCTTCGCTTTGGACATCTGCATGAAAAAGGGTTGAAGATGTTGAGTCAACAAGAAATGGTGCATGGGCTACCAAGTATTAAACAATGGCCTACGTGTGAAGGATGCATGCTTGGAAAACAAACCAGAAAACCGTTTCCTAAAGATGCATGGCGTGCCTCTCAGCTTCTACAACTGGTTCACGCAGATTTATGTGGACCAATGCAAGTGAAATCTTTGGGAGGTAGTTCTTATTTCTTTTTACTCACTGATGACTATAGTCGCATGTCATGGGTTTTCTTTTTATCTCAAAAATCAGAAGCATTTGATAAGTTTAAAGTGTTCAAAGCTAGGGTTGAGATGGAGTCAGGAAAGAAAATTGTCAACCTACGAACAGATAGAGGTGGCGAATTTTGTTCTAAAGATTTCACCAAGTTCTGTAATGAGTGTGGTGTACAAAGGAGTTTAACTGCTCCCTACACACCCGAACAGAACGGGGTGGCGGAAAGAAAGAACCGAACTGTGAAGGAAATGATGAGAAGTATGATACATGCAAAAGGTTTAAGTGAAATGTTTTGGGGTGAGGCTGTTGCAACAGCTGTGTATATTCTGAATCGCTCTCCAACCAAAGCTGTGGAAGGGAAGACTCCATATGAAGTGTGGACAGGAAGAAAGCCCTCTGTTCGACACTTTAAAATATTTGGAAGTGTGGGGTACTATGTAAAGCCAAGGTCACAAAGAAGAGCACTTGATTCAAAATCAGAAAAATGTGTCTTCATGGGCTATTGTAGTCAGTCAAAAGCTTACAGGCTATTTGACATTGATACACAAAAAATTATAATTAGCAGAGATGTCACTGTAGATGAAAATTCAAAATGGGAAGTTGATGAGAATGGGTTACCTATGGCAGTGGTTCAAGTATCATTTAATGAAGATGATGGTGACAATTCTGTTGAAGTGGATAATGATGGTTTGAATAGTCCACCTACTCAAGGAGTACAAGGTACTCAAAGTCCACATGTGAGTGATAGCACTGGCAGGCAAACCAGTAATGGGTCTACTCAAGTAAACCAAGGGAGTACAAGTGGGTCCACTAGCTCATCAAATTCTCAAGAAAACTCTCCAATTCGGCTCAAAAATCTAGATGAAGTGTACGATAATTGTGAGCCAATAAAGAGTAATATTGACTACACATGTCAATTTGCTTTAACTTTGATCGAGCCCAAGAATTTCCAGGAGGCGTCTACAAATGAAAATTGGAGAAAAGCAATGGATGAGGAGCTTCAGTCTTTGGCTCATCACAAGACCTGGTCTTTAACAGACCTTCCAGAAGGAAAGCAAGCCATAGGATTAAAATGGGTTTTCAAGTTAAAGACGGATGATAATGGAAGAATCAACAGGTATAAGGCAAGGTTGGTTGCAAAAGGGTATGTTCAAGAGGCCGGAATTGATTATGAAGAGACATTCTCCCCGGTTGCAAGGTTTGAAACCATTCGACTCATTTTGTCACTTGCTGCACAACGTGGCTGGGTAGTGTATCAGTTTGATGTAAAGTCAGCTTTTCTCAATGGGGTATTATTGGAGGAGGTGTATGTAAGTCAACCTCCAGGGTTCGAAATCCGTGGCAAAGAAGATCAAGTATATCGTTTACATAAGGCTCTATATGGGTTGAAACAGGCTCCCCGAGCCTGGTATAGTCGGATTGATACCTATCTAAGCAACAATGGCTATGAAAGGAGTTTGAATGAGCCAACAATGTATGTGAAGAAAGGAAGTAACTCTGAGCTTTTGGTAATCGGTTTGTATGTGGACGACATGATCTATACAAGCTCATCAGTTACTATGTTACATGAATTTAAAGTTGGCATGATTAAGGAATTTGAAATGACTGATATTGGAAAATTAAGTTATTTTCTTGGCTTGGAGATTTCACAAAAACATGATGGGATTTTCTTGTCTCAAAAGAAGTATGTTGCAGATTTGTTGAAGAAGTGTGGAATGGCAAAATGTAAGGCAGTGACTACTCCCATGAATACACATGATAAGTTTAGACTCATGGATGGGGAAGAAGGTGCAGATGGTTATGCATATCGAAGCATGATTACTCACACACGGCCAGATATTGCGTTTGCAGTAGGAATTGTATCAAGATTTATGCACAATCCTTCTGTATTACATTTTGGTGCTGCAAAACGAATCATGCGATACTTGGCAGGAACAATGAATTATGGTATTTGGTATGCAAAAGATAAAGATATAAAGCTGCTTGGGTACACTGACAGTGATTGGGCAGGCACTTCTGAAGATATGAAGAGTTTATCTGCTAACGTTTTCTTCGTTGGTACAGGAGCTGTGTCGTGGACATCCAAGAAGCAAGCAGTTGTTGCTCTTTCGACTACAGAATCAGAGTACATTGCTGCAGCTTTAGGTGCCTGTCAAGCCGTATGGCTAAGGAAGATGTTGAAGGAATTGGGTCAAGAACAATCTGATCCAACTCTTATTAGTTGTGACAACAGATCAGCAATTTTTCTGAGCAAGAATCAAGGATTTCATAGCCGTACAAAGCATATTAATATCAAGTTCCATTACATTCGGAGTTTAGTTGATGAAAAGCAGATTGAGCTTGTTCCGTGTGATACAAAATATCAAGTTGCTGATATTCTGACTAAGCCTCTCGGTTTTGAACAGTTTTGTTATCTACGAGCCATGCTGGGAGTTGTGGAGCTTTGAATTATGGGGGAGTATTGGAATAATTCAATCGGTTGCATGCATCCACGTATGCATGTCTTGTGTTTGTCTTTTGTCTTTTTCTATGTTTACATGTTTAGATCGTGGAGTCTAGTAATATGGGTCATGTAAGAGTACGTGGGAAGTTGTCAGTTTTATGTTTTCTGTCTTTTAGAGTCTGTAATGGTACTTTTGAATGTTATCCGAAATATGAGAGTTATTTAGAAAGATTGGATCGTGAGTTTGTGTATGATCTGAACTAACATTTACATGGTCAGAAAATTACTAACTTTTCATATGATCAGAAAATTCCTAAGATTCCCAAGATTCCTGAAAAATATAATCCCGCGACATGGATGTTAGAAGTCAGTTCAAGTGCTGCCGAGATCCGACTTGGTATTAATTTTGCTGAGCACTACCAATCATCGTCCTTGTTTGAGTATGTTATTTTTTTATATATGATTCTACATTGATACAAAATAATAAAAATATTCTAAAATCAGCATATATAAATATTAATAATTAGGATGAACAAGGCCTTAGTAATGGAGTTAAGCGTACCACCTTCTGGAGCAGTGGATCTTCATTTTAAAACACGTTATTCACAATCTTTATGGGGTCAATTCAAGTCTTGTATATGGAAAATGTGGTTAAGTTACTGGAGAAATCCAGATTATAACCTTGTTCGCAACTTCTTCACTCTAGCTACCGCGCTTATGATTGGGACGATATTTTGGAAGATTGGGAAAAAAAGGTCACTCTTAAACACTTGCAAATTAAAAAGAAAATTCTTGATTTCAAAAACCAAAAATAATAATTAATTATTGATTTTGTTATATCTTTAGAGAGAGTAGCAGCAATGTGACTGCAATCATTGGGGCCATGTATAGTGCAGTTTTCTTTGTTGGTATGAATAATTGCCAAACTGTGCAACCAGTAATTGCCACCGAAAGAACGGTCTTTTATCGAGAAAAAGCAGCTGGAATGTATTCATCATTTCCATACGCCATGGCGCAGGTTAAGTGACTGAAACCAATTAAAATTCATATGAGTATATGAGAAAACTTTTGATATGGTTTTTAACACAATTTATTCAGGTCTTGATAGAGATCCCGTATGTACTTTTTCAAGCAACATATTACACGGTCATAGTGTATGCCATGGTATCGTTAGAATGGAAAGCAGACAAGTTCTTCTGGTTCTTTTACATTATCTTCTTTTCATTTTTGTACTTCACATACTACGGAATGATGACTGTTTCCATCACACCAAATGAACAAGTTGCAGCAGTATTTGCAGCTTCATTCTATGCAATCTTCAATATCTTCTCAGGGTTTTTCATCCCAAGACCAGTAAGCCAACTTTTGTACTTATGCTTTGCAATCAATAATTATTTTCTTCATTTACAAACTGAAAGTGATGTAATTTTAAACACATGCAGAGAATTCCTAAGTGGTGGGTGTGGTATTATTGGATTTGCCCTGTGGCATGGACTGTGTACGGATTCATGGTTTCACAGTATCATGATGTCGATAACAAGATTATGGTTCTTGGGATGTCCGAAGATATACCCATGAATTCATATATCCGTGATCATTATGGTTTTAAGTCAGACTTCATGGGTCCAGTTGCTGCAATTTTAGTTGTATTTTGCTTATTGTTTGCATCCGTCTATGCCTTGTGCTTAAGGATGTTGAACTTTCAAATGAAATAAATGGACACCTGCTATCATGTTTATGAGTTGTCAATGGATTTTCAATCCTTTCATTTCAGGGTTCTAAAAATATATAATGTAAGTTTAAATATATATATTCATGTTTTAAAGACCTCAACCATCAATCACGATTACAACTCCCCATGTTGCAACTTAAAACATCATTGATTAATCATCGACCATAGACGCTGTTTGTTTAATCAAGCCCTTTATCACTAGTAAACAATCTACCGAGTGATGAAAAAAACAGGAAGTATATATTACACGTGAATTGCAGAAGAAAAAATGGAAGCAAAGAACACACTTTATTATAGTAATATCATGGCTTTATATAGGCTTCAATGTCTTTAATAACCCAAAGAGAAATAAACAAAAGGTTGTCATTAAATCTGGAGTCAAATCAAATAAATATTCAACCTAATTACTCTTTTAACTTAAAATTCTAAACGTGGGTAAATTCCCATTATTCAAATTTGACTAAATCCAACACCACTTGACATGTCATCCGTGATCTATGACCCATGAACACCCGGTTAACCTAACAGACACAAGTGGTTTTCAAGACATCATATATCGAGCTTAAGATACCCCCAATCAAACACTCAAAAATGATACAAAAAGTGGGAATTTTGGTCATAATTGAAACTTTTATGGAAGTAAATTGAAAAAAAAATTCTTCCAAATGGGAGGTCTTGGGTTCAAATCCCTCCCGCAGCGAAAAAGGGGTCTGAGGGGTCAGGGGGATTTCCCAGTAGGGTTTCCTCCTGGGGTGGTTGTGGTAGCTCATGGGAGGTCCAGATAACTAGACCTTGGTGACATGGCCTAGAAACAGTGGGCTTACACGATTAAGACATTCGCCGTTACAAAAAAATGTATATTTATGCATGGGGTTTGAAAACCACAAAAACATTTAATCATATATGTTAGTATTTTAGCTTTAATGGATCTAAACTTTGATTATTGTGCATTATTAGTCGGGTCATTAAAGTTGGCTGCAAACTTAGCTAAGCACAAGTCAATGTAAAGTCCAATCAGAGCCGGTTCTAAGGGTGTGTTAGTGGTGCAATCGCTTCAGGTTTAATTTTGAGAGGCCTGCAATTTTTTTTAATATATATTTTATATATAAATTTATTTTTAAACAAAATTTATTCTAATATGTACAAAACAAGATTTTATTAAAATAATTTTGTTTTGCTTTATTTATTCACTAATTTTAATATCAATTAAATTATTACAATAGTCTTTTTAATACTCGCGCTAGGTATTCAAAATATCAGAGACGACCCTCCAATATGTTTCCGATGGGAACCACGATCATGGAAACTATTCAAAATTTCTGAGTACAAGCCTATAAGGATTAACTAGAAAAAGCATTGCAAAAAAACGAGACAATTGTATGTCTTTGGACAATTGGGCTCATCATCTCTATTTGAGTCCAAAATGTCATGAACGGATTAAAAAAAAACGATCTGATGGCTTCTTGAATTTTTGGGCTTCGAATTTGACCAGAGGGGAAACTCTAAGAGTCGACCCATTTATGACCCAACAATAACGTTTTTTTTCATAAAAAGGAATTATATTTTTAGGGCTGTTTGTTAAACAGGTTCTTAATGGCTTGCATGTACGGTCAACTTAACTATTGAGAGGGTTGTTGACCGATTTAAAGATGTTATTAAACGGCACTAAACAATCTAACCTCTAATTAATTAAGAGATATACTCTTAATGGAATCATTAAGAGTCTATCAAACAACTTATTAATTTTATAACTTTGTAATAACTACATATTAGACAATACATATTTTTATAGTCGAATTGGGTTTAAATAATCTAAGTTATTGCCTATTAGCCCATAAAAACTCAGATGATCCATTTGATTAGTAATAATTTTAACTTTTACTTTTATTATCAAAAATAGCTTTAGCATAATTATCCAAGATTAACACTTAATTTCACTTGTAATGATAATTATGAACAAATTTAAAAACCTTACAAACGAAAGTGAGTAAAATGTAAGTGTAAATCAAATGAAAATCTATGATAATTGTGCTATTGATATTACCTATATATATAAAAAGCAACGTCGGTGGCCAGCCGACGTGGCTTTTTTTTTCTTCATTTTTCTTCTTTATATTTTTATATTAAATATTTTAATTGCATATTTTTTTTCTTTTTTTTTTCTTTTTCTTCTTTATATTTTTATATTAGATATTTTAATTGCATTTTCCTTTTAATTAATTCGTCATATTTTAACCTAATCTTTTTATCTTAATTTTTCTAACATTACCTATATATATAAAAACCAACGTCGGTGGCTTTCATCCTTTTCTTTCTTAGCATTTATTACTTGGTTAAATAAACAAATTTCGATTACAACAAACAATTGTAGCTTTGGATGAGATGGTAAGGGGGTTTTACTTGGAAGCTTTGTGCGAAGGTTCGAATCCTTCTCAAGAACTTTTTTTTTCATATTCTCCCATCTTTTTCCCAACTATTTTTAATAATCTCTCTTTTTTTCACTTTTTTTCTACCTTTTAGAATTTAAAGTTTACCTTTGCACTCAATATCAAAACTATGTTTAACTTATAAACTTTTATGCTCTATCCCTAGACTTCGTAGAGCGTCGATTTGACCATCCTTAAGTTTGTAGAGTTAAAAGTTTATTTATACACTTAATATTAAAACTTTTATGATTAACTCTTATAATTTTACGTTCCATTCACAAATTTTGTAAGACGTCACTTAAAAGTCTATCCCTATATGTTTTTAGTCGATAGTATAAATTTAATTACTAACCGTTATGTCGCCGCCGCAACATGCGGCGGTAGTCAAAATACTAGTTATTATTAACAACTAAAGTAAAATTTAAATTTTATCGTTGATCAAATTAATTAATAGTATGACTTATTATCCATCAATAGGTTATAGTTTCGATTGTTAAAATCCAATTTATCATTTTTATATTATATTATATGTTGTAATCATATATTTTTTTCTAGTTTATTACTTTTAGGATGTTATCCTCATGCATTTTTGCCCCATTCGTTATTGAAAATGTTAAGGGTCTTAAACAATCATATGCATGAAATTCTCTATTAAATTCAAATCAAAGTTATTGTCAATTTTATGTTATTTTATTACTATTTTCTTGTTATAAAATCCTTATATGACTTACAATTCAATCCATACATTCATAGTTTTATACAGAAACATAGCAAGTACGACACATTACACCATTACTAATTCCAATCTTAAATTCGCTATTCAAATAAGCATTTGTGCTTTATCAATTTACTTATCTATGTGTGTAAATTTAGTCTGGATGCATTGTTTATTATTTACTTTGGTCAACGTTGAGTTATTTACTCACTTGTGGCCTAGTTGCTCCTCTATATTGCCAAAAGGTTATCTCGTGATGTAATATCCCAAATAAACTTCGACCACAACTGGTTCACTCAGTTATCTTATTATTCTGCTGGATCGTTTGGAGAACTCATGATGATTAGATCATTTCCTATAAACTGGTTTTGGCTTCTAAAATACTCCGAGATGATCAAGACCATCAATTTCTTAATTGTGGGTCAAAAACACTCCACTTTACGCTTTTTTGGATCGACTCTTGCCGTGTATTTTCTGTTCCTATTTTACTAAAATTGGATTAAGGTATTAATCAAACTAGTATTAAACTATTAATAGATTATAAACAAGATAAAGGAGATGCACAATGCATATTTTTTTTAATTTTTTTATAATTTAAGATAGAGTTAATTACACTATTGGTCCCTATGATATGCTGGTTGTGCACTTTTGATCCCTAACTTTCAAAAACTACATTGGTGGTCTAAATAATATGCAAAAACTACATCAGGGTAGGCCTCATTCTTAAAACTAGCTAGACTTGTAAAACATGTTAGAAACGACGCGATTAATACAAATATAAAACATGAAAATGATTTGTTAAACACTTAGTTTGGTGTTTTGAACGTGATATTTTTATGTTTTATGTATCAAAAAATAGAAATGAAGAAGCGTAGCCTCCTAATTTTTATTATTTAAAAAAGTATAAAATTACATAATGTACTTTTTGTCAAACATCAGGTAGACTTGTACAAAATAACTGGTTTGGGTTTCCAAACTGGTCTAGGTGCTGATTCGAACCATCGGTTTGGCATCAGTTTGGGATTTCCCATTAAAACCAGTTTGTAAACCGACCCGAACGGGGTCGGTTCCGAAACCAATTTCCCTAACCGGTTTGTTAATCAGTTTAACGGCTACCTATGTATTTGACTTTGGAGCCTCCATTTGATCCTTTTTTTTTTGTTGCATTTTGGCACCCAAATGTTTAGTATAAATATGTAATGGTTGTTTAGATTCAATCACACATTTCAAAAACGCTTTCTAAACCCTTGAAACGCAAAACCGCTCACAAATGTTTGTTTTTTCGACTTGATCCTTATGATGTTTTTTTTTTCAAGTAATGAATGTTTTTAATAAGTTTTTATCCAAGTCTATTTATAATTTTGTTTAAAACAACATGTTCTTTTTAAAAAACCGGTTTGTTGAACCGGTTTCATCTCAAACTGGTTTTCCTCACTTCGAACCGGTTCCCTCCCAAACCGGTTTCATTTCCACACTATACTAAACCAGTTTGATGAAAAAACCGGTTTGTGCACCACTAGCAATCATGTAACTATTTTGCAAGCTTTATTTAAAACTCATATTATATATATTATACGAGACAAATTTAAATTTTAAAACATAATGTGATTAAGGTATATTTACAAAATTAAATAACAAGTTTGAAAAAAAAATTTAAGTTGAGGGTGTAAGTTTGAAATAATCAGTAACTCTACTACTAATGCCTCAAACTGATATAAATAAGAAAAAATTAATATTATATTAGCAAAAAAGAACTAATATGAAAAATAGATATGTTATATATAAGGCTGGCAAAACAGGTCTTATCGTGTTTAACAGGTCAGAAACAACGCGCGAAATGGAAATATAAAACATGAAAATGACATGTTTAACACTTTGGTTGGTGATTTAATTGTGACAGTTCTATGTTTTAAGTAACAATAAATATAAATAATGAAGCCTAACCTTCCAATTTTTACTATTAAAAAAAAAGAAAACATTAAAAAGTGTATTTTTTGCTAAACAGGTCTAATCGTGTTTTATCAGGTACCCGTTTTGCCAGCTCTAGTTATATATAGTTAATAAGTCAAGTTAAAACATTAAAAACTCATATACTAAAATTAAAAATAAAGTAGTAAAAAAAAATCAATATGCTTAATTGTATATTATATACAGAGTAGCTGGGTTGATTTAAAACATTAGAAACGAGTATCGACTAAAAACGAAAATTAAAGGAAGGGATAGCCGCAAGTTTTGAATCTTTGACTGGCAAATTTACAAATTAGTACCCTAACCAACTAAACAAGGGCTTTTCTTGTCTTTGTAATAGAACTAGTGGTATACCCGCGCGGCCGCAGGTATGCTGCCAAAATTACGTATATCAAAAAGCAAATATGTGTTGTTACTTTGACATAAAACCCTATAGGGTTGCTGTTGTAAAGTTGTTCGCTCGACCAACATAATTATTCCATCCTGATAGCATTCTCGTAAGAAATACGAACTCAAACATAAAAACACATTGGTAAATCATAAAACCAAACCATAAAAAAACTTTATGATTTTTAATTATTACTTTTATTTGAATAGTGCTATTTAACTATTTAGCAATATCTCATTATTAATATTATTTAATTATTAGTATTACTTAAATATTGTTATTAGGTAAATATTATTATTAAATTTAAATAGTTATTAAAGTAATTGCGATCAAAATGATATAAACGATATAAAAACATGATAATTTACGAAAACTTGATAAACTCTTGAATAACACGCAAAATATCTACTACCATTTCGATTCAAAATTTATATAAATGTTCGTGAGGCAATCACGATCAAGTTAATATAATCATGACTATTATCTGTTAACGTAAAAACGTTTTAAAACATGTAAACATTAAAAATATGTGAGTAAGTAAAACTAAGTTTAAAAATAAGAGTTTAAAGTTTAGGGTCCTAAACAAAAGTTTGGAATTAATTAGGCCACTCGGAGTGGAGGCCGGGGAAGGGTCGGGGAGTTCTTTTGCCGGCCGGGGTCTCAAGGGAACACCACCCCCCCGGATTCGGGGTGGGGTAGATCGGGAAGACCACACCGATTCAAGCCGAAGTGAGGGTAAAAAAATAACCGTTGCACAACGGTTGAATTTAAAAAAAAAAAAAAACCAATTTTTTTTTTCTATTTAAACAACTCAAAAACCAACCAAAATCTCACACTTTTTTCTCTCATCTTCTATAAATTATACACCAAAATTTATAAAATTTTCAACTAAAATGGAAGGAGGTTCATCACGTGGTGGGTCATCAACCAAGAAATTTAGAAAACCACGACAAAAAAATGTTCAAACGCCTCAAATGAACCCGTTCAACACACCCGGATATCATCCACAAATGCCATCTCCGAATCAACCATCATTTTTCTACGATCCAATGAACCCGCCTCCATATTTGCAATATTCACCGGGCACTCAACAACAATTCAACCGGTGGGAGCAATCATATCAACAAGACCAACAAAATTTTCAACAACAATCTCCATTTCAAGGTATTTTTTATACGTTTATTTTTATATTTTATTTTATTTTGTTAATTTTTATAAGTTTATTTTTTAAGTCTATTTTTTCTATTTTTATACGTTTATTTGTATGTTTAGACTATCGTTACCATAATCAAGACGACTCGGATTCAAGCGAACATGTTCAAGTCGAGTCGGAAGAAGAAGAAGAACAAGAACCGGTTAGGCGACCGGGAAAGAAACCAATTGCAAAGAAAGCACCGGCCAAGCGTTGGTCCGATGAAGAGGAGGTTGCGTTGGCCAGAGCTTGGCTAACTATTTCTGAAAATCCCGATGTTGGTAATGCGCAAAAACGGGATGGTTTTTATAGAAAGGTATTTTTTAACATTGTTTAAGTTAACAAAAAAAGTAACGGTTGATGCTTAAATTTATTTTCTTTATATGTAGGTAACCGAACATTTTCACCATCTCGTGAAGGACAGGTCGAGGACTGTTGATCAAATCTATTCCAAATGGAACGATATGAACGCTTCCATGAAGAAATGGAACGGTTTTTACCAACAGTGTTCAATGAATCGCAAAAGCGGTGAAGGGGACGAACAACTTTTGAAAACGGCCATGAAAAACTACAAAACCTTGGTCAAGTCAAAGGGATTCGATCACATTCAAGCGTGGGATGTGGTCCGCTATAGCCCTTTATGGTGCGACATTCCACCAGTAGGTTGTGACTCACAATCTACAACAAAAAGGCCGAAGCCAAACGAGTCAATGGGTAGTGCGAACCCCCACATCGACATCAACCTTAATGATGACGAAGACATCAACATCAACCTTGATCGTGATGGCCCACGCATTTATTATGAATCGGATAGGCCAACAAGAAATGGCAAAAGATCGGCCGCGTCCTCCTCCACAAATGACGATTTAATTCAACAAATGGCGGAATTCAACTCGTTAAACAAAGAGGACAACGAAAAAAGAGAACGCCATCGAGTTGAAAAACTCCGTGTTTTGCAAGAGGAGAAAGAAGCACGCGTTGCATTAATGCGACGACAACAACAGGCTTTAGACGAACAGCAAAAGGCTGTAGATTTAGAGTTTATGATGAAAGACCACTCAATTTATCAAGAACAAATGCTACAACTGATTCTCGATCGTAAACGAGAAATTGCTGCTCGTTGGGGATGGCATTGCCCTTTCTAGGTTTTTAATTTAATTTTTTAGGTTGTACTCTTTTTTTTTTTGTACTCTTTTTTTTTGTTGTATTTTTTTTTAGTTGTATTTTTTTTTGAATTCTTTTTTTTTTATTTTAAATTTAATGAATCTTTTTTTATTTTATTATTTTTGTTGTTAAAATAATTAATTAAAAATAAGATTTGAAAATGGGGAAAAGTGGGACGACACCGTGTAAAATGGGGAAAAGTGGGGAAAAGTGAGGAAAGCTGATGTGGCGCTGATGTGGCAACGGGGAAAAGTGGGGAAAACCTAGACCACTCCTTGTGGCCTTAAAGTTTAGTACTTTGTGAAAGATTCCAATTATTTTTGAGTCGGTTCGCGGGCCCGCCCATCTTTATCTGTTCATGCAAATCATGTTGTACAGGATGCACTAACGTTTGTAAATAATGAACAATACACCTATTTTGTATATATAGATAATGAATTCATAGCTACATGTTTCAAAAGTATGATAACCAAGTAAATAGACGACATGTAAGTGTTCGTTTTCGGAAATTCAAAATTTCGGACAGTGAAATTAGTATCCGAACATGTATTTGAAATTTTGGATACGGATTCAGATATCCAATCGGATATTCAAACCCAGAAAAAAAAATAAAAATGTTTACATAAATATATTTCAAATATCCAAGTATCCGAAAGATATCCGGAAAATGATCCGAATTTCTGAAAAAATATCAGAATTATCCAGAAAATTATCCGAAAAATTATATGAAAAAAACTTATTGAGAAATCGATGTCCGAACTATCCGAAAATATTCAAGATAGATATCTGAATGCAAACCTGAATTTTTTGAATATTTTGGTTTCGGATTTGAAAACAGATTTTTTTAACACCCCTACATGTAACCGCCCATGACGGATTTTTCTTTTTGTTTGACCCATCTTATATCACGAAGAGATTTTGTGTGGCACGTCTTTAAGGTTTTGTTTTTTCTCGCACTATTTTTATTGGCGTGTAAGTGTATGCATGTTTGTATTTTTAAAATTTTCTTTACACTCACGTTATTTTTGACCCGTTCCCATCATCCTAATACGAAATAAGAGTGTTAAATTTAGTTATGCGTAGTGTGCATAGACATCCTCTAGTTAATCACTTTACAAATTACATATATCTAATATAACAATCATACTTAATAAATTTCAATCATATCATAATTATATTAAAGTTTGGGAATAATTTTATTTTTTCTCCAAAGAAAAAAA
This sequence comes from Mikania micrantha, assembly GCA_009363875.1. NCBI lineage: Eukaryota > Viridiplantae > Streptophyta > Magnoliopsida > Asterales > Asteraceae > Mikania > Mikania micrantha. Next base: position 42,894,993 of record CM018690.1, read on the forward strand.
AACTAATTTTAAAAGGACCGTGACTTAATACAAATCAAGAAACACAATACAATACATGAGTTTACTTAAAAACATTAAAACACGTACTTTCTAAGATTTGTCTTTTTCGTATTTTTTTACTCTATATTATTTATATTCTATAAACAATAAAGTATAAAGACTAGAAATCCAATAGTATAAATATATGTTTTTATGTTTTTAAAAAAATGATTTTAATAGATTTAAACACTTAATAGTTGTATATATTTATTGGGATGTCTCCTCCTCTTAAAGAATATATTTAAGTTAAAAACATAATTAAAATAATCGATAGGACAAAACGAATCCAATTAAGTATACGCTAAGACGAAGGATTTGTGATAAGCGTCAACTTGAAAAAGTCGTGTATCAGCAAAGTGTTGAGAAAAGAGTCGAATTCAGTCGCTATCAGTTGGAGCTGCTGAAGCACATCACGTGACGACACAACGCATTACGAATAAAATTCTCAAAATAAATATTATCATTAATGAAATTTAGTGCCATCTAAAAAGCTGTCACCAGGAATCTCACACCCCGGGCTCTCGACGGCCCGGGCGCTGCAACCCGAATTGGTTTTATGGATATGTCTCGGTCATATGTGTTTAGCGGAAGCGTTGTTTCGCAAATTCATAATTTTACAAATAATTCACATGCATGGATGTGGAAACCATTTTTCATTATTGATAATTAGTTCATATGGGTGGGTATGAAAAAAAACCACATTTTCATCGTTTGTTAATACTTTTCAAAAATAAATTTTCAGGATTTCATAAAGATTCATACGTATAGGTATGAACACCGTCATTTCAATTTATATTAAGCCGGATTTTCACAAACACATAATTTCAAATCATTTTATAATATCCGGTTTATAAATGACTTGGAGGCATAGCTCCAATAGCTCCATGGTCTCACCACAAGATCATATTCAAGGCATCATAGGCCAAGAATCTCTAATCTTGTTTCTCTTTTACATTTCGTTATTACCTGAAAAGTTTTTGAAAAGAAAACGTTAACATAATGTTGGTGAATACAAATAACAGACTCGATATGTAAGCATAGCATGTTCGGTCCTTTAACCATAATTATTATTGGCAATACCACACATTTAGCAGGTTATTTCACTGATCAATACAACTACTGCATACACTGGTTTATAACTGTCACTGGTTAGGAACTACAACGCAACGCGTCTTACGTTTTGTTCCCTTCAGCCCACAGCTGGTCACTGGTTAGGTTGCCTGCGCAATAAGTCTTACGTTTAACCTTCCAGCCCACCTGTACTAGCCACGTATGGGAATTTCACCCATATGCGGATACGATTTGCAAATCATACGTATACTAATAGCCTAAATGCTGGTCACGTAGTATCCCTTTATGCATCAAAGTTTAAACATACAATGCTTAAAAAATGAATTTATATTTAAAAAGAAGTTAAATATATTCACATGATCGTTCTATTATTATATTTTTGAGTAATAATATTTTAATTATAAACGAAAGTATTTTATTTATGTACGTACGTCCTCCCCACCTTTGTTTTAATCTCGTCCTAAAGCTTAAGGAGTTAACGGCCTTTTTTACTTAGGTCTTGTTTCTGATTTTATTTAAAAATAACTTATTAATTTATTGATTTTTTTAGAAAGTTAATAAGTTGTTTGTCAAATCAAAAAGAACCATTGAAAATGACTTTGATAATTACTTATTTTTCAAAAGGTAGTAATTCTATCTTTTTATAATAACTTATGACTTATTAACATAAAATTACAAATCTACGTCATTATTTACCTTTACCCAATAACATTAAATAGTGTCAATAAAAAATGTCTTTTTTTTTGTCATTTTGAAAAAGCTAATCCAAACACATTTTTAAAAACTTCATTTCAAAAAATCATAAGTTAATAAGCACTTTTGATAAAAAGTCTTTTTCAAGTTAAATAAACAATCACAAACAAGACCTTAAGTTCTTTCATATTATAATTCTCACTTTCTTTTGGTTATGTGTTTTGTCAGCCAAAAGGCTTGTAACTCAATTAGCACTTTATGATTCTTATAAAATTTAGGTTATTTAAGGTTATAAGTTCAAATTCTAATAAAAGCGGTTTGTAAGGGGTTTTTTTTTTCATAACAAGTTTCTTCTTAAGAGGCGGATAGATTTGAACAGGTTCAGCCCTCGCAAACACCTAGGCATTGGATACTAGGGAGTTGATAGACAAATTATGATCGCAGTGCGTGAGTTGTTGAGTATGAGAGATCCATTTAGCTATTAATAGGCATCGCATTGAGTCATAGTTTATCATTTGAATTTTTTTACATTTATATCTTATATATGCTTATTTGATTTTATATTATTGTAGGTATATATAGTTATTTTAATACGAAAATAATAACAAATTCAAGCTAAGTGGTATGATTCTTAACAAAAATATGTTAATTGAACGTGCATTTTTATAGTTTATTTTTGTGTCCACATATTTATCAATTGACAAAAGGCTCTCCTTTTTTGGACTGGCATTGAATTTACTAGAATTACCACACTTTTCATTCATTAAATTCTATTGAGTCCATTACAAAGACACTTATTCTCACACCGAAGGCTGGTCACAATAACATCCTTTGAGGTCTCCATGACGAGGCTAACGGTAGTGTTTTGCAAGGATTTGCCTAGAAGGAGTAGCCTCTTTCACTGAAGCTTTCCCATACTGAGATGTGATCTTTGGTTCTTCACGTTCATACGTGTTGTTGGGTATTGTCCTGTTGTTGATTGGAATAAATGAGAACAAGTAGAAAACAAACATTGAAAAGCAATATATTTGCAAAAGAGGAGTAGCAAATCACCACAACGAGCCCTAAACTCACAGCAAATTAAGACCATGAAGAAACAATATATTAAGTTAACCCAAAAACCCAATTAACAAAGTGTGTAATAAACACAATCATATGGTTTGAGTAGTAATATAAAGTAGGTAACATCTGTTCCTAGAGAAAGAAAAAGAATGTTGACCATTGAGAGTTGCTTTTGGTGTTGCATATGTTTTGTTTTCTGGTTAATTGATTTTCAATTTTTTCGTGTTTAGGTTGATGTATTACGTTTTGTAGGTTCTTATTTTTGTGAACACTTCTTGTTTTTTTTTTAATTATTTTATTATTTTTTGGGTCGATTACATATATCCCCTTACTAAAACCATTTATTACATATTTACCTAATCATAAAACTAAATTACATATTTCCCCTTTCTAAACCAAATATATTACATATTAATCCATTTCATTAAAAAACAAATTATGTATTTTCTATTTTACCCTTAATGAACTAATTAAAAACAATTTACATATTTCTCCTTACTAAGGGGCAATTTTGTAACATGGGGATATTTGTAATTTTAGTTTAACATTGGAGATATATGTAATTTTGATTTTAATAAGGGGATATATGATATTATCACTTATTTTTTTGAGAGTTAAGCCAGATTATTCTATTTTTTAGGATATTAATTTAGTGTACGTGGACTCTTTTTTTTTTTTTTGCGACAAAAATTGTGACTTGTCGTTCTAAACTAGTCCATATACTTGAGTTTAACATATTCTTTTTGTTGAGTGCAAAATTTGTTGAATTGTAAACTGTAGATATTATTCCTATATACGAACATGATAGAATCAACTTATGAATTGAAAATCGTAGATCACACTTGCATATCAAACTATTTGTAGTTCACTCAAATGTTTGATCGGATAAAATTCAATTCAAAAATTAAGAACAAGTATGAATTCGTTTGTGTGTCAATGAACCATTATCCAGCGGCACTGCCCCCTTAAAACCCTCATTGAATCATAAAACATTAAACAAGTGTGCACCTCACACCCAACTTGTTTAATGAATTTAATGATTCATATTGATCGATAAATTTAATTCAATTACATTAAAATATCTAACATAAACTGTAAAAAATTGATATATATGGTAGAGTTTCATATCATAATATTGAGCACGTATATATACAATTGCAAACACAACATTATAAGTAACAGTGAATAGTGAAACTAATTAATTTAATAATAATAACTTATTAAATATATAAAGTTTTTAATTATAAAAACCATCTATTTTAAAGTGCCAAGATTCATAGCATTAGAGGGATGGGTTGTGAGTTCGATTACCAGCAAGCAACTTTTTTTTTTTTTTGTTTTTTCTTTACCATTAATAATAACTAAATATTAATATTAATAATATAGTAAATAATATTTTTTTTTTTTGCAAGGTTTATGTTCATTTTTTATGCTAGATTTTGTAAATGCAAAAGTCTCTTTTACTATTTTCGTTTTATGTTTTTTAGCATCATGTGCTTATAATTCTATTCATATGTTATCATTGAATTCTTACAAATAAACAATAATATCATTTAGATTGACAACCATTGTGCTAAGTTTTTTTTTTTCTAAATTTTAATACTCGTGATATATTTGATGTTGTCGTGACAGAGTATTTATATTGGCATAGCAGCTCAAGCTTTTTTTAATTGCTTGACATTGTGAGAGTCGAGTTTTAGGTCATTTTTTACGCTACTATTGAATGATTAAAATGGACAATAATATTAATTTAGTAAATAATACTTTTTAAATAAATAATATTTTTTCCGCCTAGGCACGGCCATTTTTTTGTGTAACTGACACTTTTACGATAACTACATTTTAAAGTTTTGTGTTAGAGATGCATATTGATATGCGAAAACATGTTTGCGTTCTAATATTTGCAATCGTAGCGGAATTCTCGTAGCCACAACGTGCAGGGAGCCCCACTAGTTCTATACAACTATGCATGAGAACCACCTTAATGTAAAAACTAGTTACATAGCCTCGGTGTATGAATTGAAATTAACAAGTTTTGGATCATGTTGTTTAATCTAAACAACACTTCACAAGTATTTCTTTCTTTCAATCTAATAGATGCGGAATATCTATTAGAAGGATCTCACAAACACTCAAATGATGAACAAGTAATCTTTGAATAACAATAAGAACATAAGAGTAAATTCAAGCTCAAAGATATATTTCTCTCAAAGTATTACAAGTGTAAAAACAGACAAGCACCCACATCGGTTTACAATGAGAGGTTATATAGTTAAGGCTACAACCGTATACACGTAGGTATACAAGTTGGTATACTATACAATATATAAAGTAAAGCTTATTCTAGTATGTAGAATGTCTTAACAGGCTAAGACACTCAATTACAATTATTACAAACATAGACATTGACTTTACAAAGACTAGCTAAATACAAAAGGCATTTAATGTTGTTGATCTTCAATGCTTCAGATGATCTTTTGCATTTAATGCTGAGTAAGAGAAATAAGGTGTTGTGTGACTGTTGGTATGTTCTTTTTGTTTTTACTCAGACCAGCATGTCTTGTGTTAGTCCCTTTTTGTACAATGAAAGTAATCAGCTACAGTCTTTGTCAGAGGATAACCTCGGAAGTCCTTGTCTTTGTCTTTGGTGCAAAGGAAAATCTTCGGAATCTGTTAGTCTTCGGAAGTTCTGAAGTTTTATCTCTAAGTATCAACCTTCCGAAGTGTTTGTCTTGTACAGCCTTCAGTAGGAGTTAGTTACCCTTCGGAAGCAATGTTGCTTCCGAATAGTAATTTCTTCCTTCCGAAGGCTGTTTGTTTGTGTAGTCTCTTATACTTAGACGAAATTGAAGTTTGGTGAGCATCAGCCTTTATTAGTCTTTACAGTCTCCTCCTAGGCTGATGCTACCAAAACTTCTTATGGGATTTTCCTTACTATCTTCTCTCCTCTAAAGACTTTAGCCCTTGCCTTTACCCATCTGAGTGCCTGTCTCCCTTCTGATCCATTGTTTGGATTTTCAAGAGGGAGATTTTCCAAATCAAAAACAAAGGGGGTCAGCCAGCACAATCAGTCGTTCCGAATCCAAAACCTTTATTCCTCCATTGATTAGAGTGAGAGTAAATTCCTTGTGAACTATATTGTAGCTCCATCTTTCAATAGGGATGTTGGTATGACAATGCTTTAGTGCATAGAGGTCTTTTGGATGTTCTTTGGGCATTGAAGCTGCTGGCTTGGCTTTTGGTCCTGAGGGTGATGACTCTGGCTCAGAGTCAGAGGAGATGGCATATGTTCTCTTTTTCCTTTTTGCCATGCTCTTTCTTCTTCTGAATCTTGGTCTGTCTTGAGCAGTAGCTTGACTCCTTTGATCTCTGGCTTGCTGTTCTTCCACATTTGAGCCCACTGCTGCACCTGTTGTTGCAGCAATGGGATGTGGACCAGCATCCTCAGTTATTGAGGGCTCTGTTTTCCTCTCATCAGCCTGTGTTTGTCTCTCAGGATCAGGGTCTGTTGATTGTTGTTTCCTTGTAGTCTTTTTACCCTTATTGATCTTGATCACTGAAGAGATTGGCATGTTGTCCATAAAAGGACTTGATGGATGAGATGTTTGTTCTTCTTTAGGGTCTAGGGGAAACATGTTGGGGAACATGGCCTTAGAAGCTTCCCCACACATGACTTCCTCCCCTTCTCTGATCCCAGATCCAGAGATGGGGATTTCAATTGTAGCTCCTTCCCCTAGACCTAAGCCTATCATTAGGCTTGCCCTTTGAGCCTGTATCTGCTCAATTGGAAGCAAATCACCTCTGGCTATTTTGGCCTTGATGTCTCTGACATGCATGTCCATGGTTGAGTTCTTCATAGGGCCTAGCTGCCGAGTATGGAAGCCATATTCAAGGAGTAAGACCTTCAATTTGTCTCTGTAGGCCTTATCCTTCTGTTCCTTAGTCAGTTTCACTATGGCTTTGGATGCAGCAGCTGCCTGTTCCTGCTGCTGCACCCTGTCCAGCTCGGCATCCATATGAGGTACCGACCAGAGCAATACTTCACCAAAATCATAACCCTTCTCCTCGAGTAGAGTAGAGAGTCTGATGCGCTCTTCATCCTGAGAGGTGTCTGGTCGGCCCTTCTTCTTCTTGGGTACCCTCTCCTCTAGCTCTGCTTCCTCCTCTGGGGTGAGTTTCCTTTTTCCTTTGTCCAATGCTTTTGTCCCAGAGGAGATGGATCCTGTAGCCTCACCAACTGGTTCATTGTCCAGTAGCTCCTCTGTGGAGGAATCATCAATAATGACTGGGCCTTCGGAAGCAGCTGCAGCTTCGGAGTTAACCTCAGCATTCACTGCCTCATCCAGTTGACCAATCATCTTGGGTGATTCCTTAGTAGTATCCACAGAGTGCTCATGAGTGGAGGAGAGGTCTTCAACAGCCTTTGTCCCAGAAGGGGACACAGGTTCCATGGAGATTGGTTTTTCTTGAGTAGCTGCCTCCATGGTAACCTGGGCTGTAGTCTCAGCAGGAGACTTAGTCCCAGAAGGGGACTATTGAGTCCCAATAGGGGACTGAGGCTCCATAGAGACATTTGTGGTTGTGAGCTCTTGCTCTGTCTCTTTGACAACCTCTGTTGCCTCAGAAGAAGAGGAAAAGGAAGTAGTAGTAGAGTCATGAAAGTATATGCCCAAGAAGTCATCCCATTCAGTAGTCAAAGTGACTATGGATGGGTTGACATCCAGTGCACCTTCCTCTTCTCTTACTTCTGGTCCTGAACCTGCAGAAGGTGCATTCTCCCCCTTTTTGGTAGCATCAGGGGAGATGAAAGTAGTTGTAGCAGAATCAGGATGGAAGGGTTGAAGGATTACTGGGGGGCGCCTCCTAAGGTCCAAGATTGTTGCCTCCTTGGCTTGGACCTCTAGCTGCAGGGTAGCAACATCAGCTTCCAGTTGAGCTACCCTGGCTTGGAGGGATTTAACTGTGTCCGTCAATTCCTGTGTTTTGCTGCCCTCATCCACATAAGTGAAGTCATTGGGCGATGGAGTCCTAAGCCTGGCTCCTGCACCTTCAACACCAGATGTGGTTTCTTGGCACCCTGGATTCCCCTCATTGAGAAGGACTTCAAAGAAGTCCTCCCCAGTGTGGGTTGCCGCAGGTGAGGTCCTAGTGCCTGTACCACTGGCCTGAAAATTCTGAATAGGATCAGCAGTAGTGGCAGCCTCATCTGCATTGACCCCTTCTGTACTCCTGGGGTCAAACTCTGAAGTGGTAGGCTCTGGGTCAGGAAACCTGGCTTGTAGCTGTGTCACCACTCTCATGAGTGTTTGGGTAGTGGGAGAGAGTGGTTCCTCCACAGCAACAGCAGAGGATTCTTGAGCCTGGGTGATAGTATAGGTGGGGGGCATTTCAGGGTGGTAAGAACCTGGAGACTTGGGAGACAGTCTCTGATCTAATGGAGTTGCTTCATCAGAAGCATACTCAATAATAGGTGCATCCCTTTGGATATTCTCAGGTATGTGTTGTGACATACTCTGAGGGCTATCAGGCTGGTTAAGGGCAGCCACAGGTTCCAGAGGAAGAACCTGTGGAATAAGAACAAGTGTGGCTTTCACCTTGGGTGGAACTGTGCCCTTGCCAGTTCTTTTCACCCTTTTTCTTTATGGGTTCAGAAGAAGGGGCCTGAACAGATGTAGAAAGCTATTCAGGGGTTCGGTGGCGCTTGTAGGTGATTGTAATGGGATGTGGAACAAAAGTGGAAGGTGTGGGTTCAACATCTGGTGCAACAGAGTTGTCACCTTCTGGAGTTGGTAACTCCATGGAAGAAAGAAGAGGAGTAAAGTTCCCAGAGAACTGGTTACTCTTCCTCTTCAACTGGACAAAAACCTTGGAAGTGACCAGGGGACTTTGTATATATTCCCAGTTAGTGAGAGGACAGAACCCAACTCACCATAAAATATATGCTGCAAAAACCTGGGATACATGCAAAATTTCTTTGGTGACGAGAGATTGTCAACCAAATTATTAAAAATAAAAGCAGAAAAGTTAAAAAGTTGGTTTGAAACCAAGCCATGAATAGCCGAAGCTAGATCATAGGGAACTTGATCCCAACCACCGGTCTTATTAGAAAGACAGTGCAAAAACAAATGTATGAGGTACTTATAATTATAGGACACTCTACCCTTCCAATAAGTTGTGGAAGGAAGAGGACCTTCGTACCCCATTGACCTGAAGGTCAATGCTACCTCATCCTTAGTGAATGAGACATATCCCCCCTGCATCACAAAGTTGAAGATGCCGACAGATGGTCTCCACTGTAATAGATATGGGATGAGCATCAATGATGGCATTAAGAATCCGACCATTGGGAGATGAAGAAACCGAACAGGAAGCCCAAAATTGTTGGTGATGAGATTCATACACTATGGGCTGAACAGTGAGAGCAAAATTATACCTGCTCCTTTGAAGAAAGGAGATGATCGGTGCGAAATCAACATCGTGTTCCGCTGATAACTCCGCAGACAGGTTATGAGCAGGTTTGAAGGGAAGAAGAGCCATGATGATCGACGGTTTTTAGGTTAAAGTTGAAGAGAGAAGAGAAAAGCAATTCGAAATGAAACGGTGAGAGAGAATGTATGAGTGGGATACTTTTTATACCTTCGGATGTCATCATTTAATATAGAAGCACTTTAAAGTTTGAGATCCAGATGTCAGAAAAAGGTCTTCCGAATACAGCTCATTCATTATTCAAATTTTCTAAGTACAAAGTTCTTCTGAGAGGTTATGTATCGGAAGAGGTTCATGAGACCAAGAATGATCTTCGGAAGATACTTACTTCCGAAGCATATACAAGTATATTATCGGAAGTGTATCTTCTGAAGACTTAGATAAATTCATCAGAAGAATTGTTCTTCGGAAAACACCTTCTTCTGAATAGAAGATTCAGAAGACTTTGCTTCCGATGTTATAATGTATCAGAAGTATAATACCTCAGAAGAAAAGTTATCTTCTGAAGTGTGACATCTTCCGACATAAGGAAGGAAGAATGCTTCCGAAGACTTGAACTATCTTCTGAAGAGTAATTACTCATCAGCAGATAATTTAAGTTTATCTTCCGAAGAATTATTGATTCCTTATTAATTCATCTACTCAAAGTTAATCATGCCAATGGCGGTTATTAAATACCTGAATCTTCCTTCATCAAATGCCTTGGTGAAAAGATCAGCCAAATTGTGTTATGTATCAACTTTAACTAGATGAATCAACTTCTTCTCTGCACAATCTATGATAAAACGATACCTGATATCAATGTGCTTGGTTTTGGAGTGCTTGACATGATTATTAGTGACGGAGATTGCACTGGAATTGTCTATCTGGATAGGAGTATTGAACAACTCCACTCCATAATCCTTCATCTGATTTTGAATCCATATAACTTGTGCACAACAACTTGAAGCAGCAATGGATTCTGCCTCTGCAGTAGAGGTAGAGACACATGATTGTTTCTTGCATTGCCAAGACACAATTCTGGATCCAATAAATTGACATCCTCCTGATGTGGATTTCTTGCTGATGTTACAACCTCCATAATCACTGTCAGTATAAGCCATGAATTGAAATTCTTCATTTCTAGGATACCATAATCCTAGACTTGGTGCTCCTTTGAGGTATCTAATAATTCTCTTTACAGCAAGCATGTGTGAAGCTTTGGGATTGGCCTGAAATCTTGCACACAAACAAGTTGCAAACATTATATTAGGCCTGCTTGCTGTCAGATACATCAAGGAACCAATCATAGCTCTGTATTGATGTTGATCAACATCCTCCCCCTCTAGGTCAGGGCTAAGAGATGTTGTCTTAGACATTGGAGTACCTAGAGGCTTGCAATCAGTGAGTTTGAATCTTTCAAGAATGTCCTTGACATATTTTGATTGACTAATGAAGATCCCTGTAAGAGTTTGTTTCACCTAGAGTCCAAGAAAGAAGGTAAGTTCACCCATTAAACTCATTTCAAACTTGGACTTCATAAGTGATTCAAATTCCTTGCAGAGAGATTCATCAGTTGAACCAAAGATAATGTCATCAACATAGATTTGTACTAACATGATATGTTGATTGGACTTCTTGAAGAAGAGCGTTTTATCAATTGTTCCTCTCTTGAAGTGGTTAGCCAATAGAAATGAAGACAAAGTTTCATACCATTTTCTGGGATCTTGATGCAGCCCATATAGAGCTTTATCAAGCTTACAAACATGGTCAAGAAACCTTGGATCTTCAAAACCAGGAGGCTGACACACATACACCTCCTCATCAATCCTTCCATACAAGAAGGCACTCTTCACATCCATTTGAAAAACCTTGAAGTTTTTGGCAGCTGCAAAGGCTAAAAATATTCTGATTGCTTCAATTCTTGCAACTGGAGCAAAAACTTCATCAAAATCAATGCCTTCTTCCTGTGTATACCCTTGAACCACTAACCTTGCCTTGTTCTTGATGACCACTCCCTTGTCATCCTTCTTGTTTCTGAAAACCCGGCCATTTGGTTCCAATTGGATACTTACCCTTAGGTAAAGGGCAAATCTTCCAGACACCTTGCCTTTCAAACTGAAGAAGCTTTTCCTGCATGGCTTCTGCCCAGCTGTTGTCTTTCATGCCTCTTGTAACACCCCGACCGATGGCGGAAACGTCGGGATGCCACGAGGGATGTGTAGATTGTTCAAAAGCTTGTGGGCATCTAAATCAAATCATCATATATCATTAAATCAACCAAAATAATTACACAAAAATCATGTCTATCATGAATTTAGTTACATCAATACAAAAAAGATTTAGCTATCTAACTAAATTCTATTCGCCAGAAATTCAGTTATTTAGCTAAGTCCAAGATCCTATATGATGATGTCCAAAAGTGTGAGTTCTTCTTCCTCAACCTACTTAGCATCATTACCTGAAACATGTGAAAATCTAGTGTCAACTACAAAGTAGTTGGTGAGTAATCATAAGTTTTATATTTAAAACAAATGTTTTACAAAAGGGTTTCAAGAGTTTATATTTTCTTGATAATATCCGCATGAACACCTGTGAGATAATCCGACACAATATCCAGCTACACAGTCAAAACACATAATCCAAACACATAACCACATATATTAATAAATCATAGATAATCAATCATATGTTCAATCAACCCAACACAATCCATCAATATTCTTAATTTAAATAAGTGACCATACATGTATCATTGTATATGACCGAGGTCAATGACAACAACACACAGAGTTGTGGAAACATCCACGTGACAATACATGCAAACATTGAGGGAGACCGAAATCAACCACAACGAATACACGGAGTTGTGGAAACATCCACGTGACAATACATGCAAACATTGAGGAAGACCGAAATCAACCACAACGAATACACGGAGTTGTGGAAACATCCACGTGACAATACATGCAGTCGTTGCGAATGACACAAAGTCATTTGCTTCAACTCATGGAATAGTGACAATACATGCAGTCATTACGGATGACCAAAGTCATTAGTAACAACTCATGGAATATGACAATCCATAACTATGGATCTCGTACAAGCAAATAAGTGTCATCCCTGTGTTATCAAGTCAATATATATTGGTATACATGTTTCACCTCCGAGTTTAAAAACAAAATAGTTTTAAAGAAAGGGAGGTTATGAGAACTCACATGAGTCCTTAGAATCAATGTTTCTGTAGAATGCGCGCTCACGTAAGAGAAATCAAAACAACTCAATAACATGTATTTAACATACGTTCGGGTTCATAAGTTTATGTGTTTATCACAATTTAATATCCATACTTGTTTGTTTCTAATTAATCGTTGTGTCGTTAACTTAGTTCGTTTAGTCTAAGTTACATTATCACACTTACAATTATATATACTTGCATGATTCACTCAATTAACCACCATACTCGAATTCATATTAGTATACTTTAAGTTAAGGGAAATTGTATTTAGTTTGTCCATATTAGAAGTCAAATTTTTACACAATTAAGTCCATATACATATATATATATATACAACTTCATAATCTTAAAAGACTTGAATTAAAAAAGGAATGGTGGTAGTTTATGTGGTTCATGCATGCATGGATACATCCATGTATATATACACATATATAGACATATTCATAATTCCTTGTTTTTATTATTAATCCCTTAGTAAAAGAATATTTTAGATTAGGAGATCCTAATCCAGCGAACCTTTGGGTTCTGTTATACCTAGGTTCGGCATTCCTAAGACCCGCGAACCTTAAGGTTCGGTTATCCTAGGTTCGGCAGTCACCAGCTTCCCATGATGTCTAGATTCGCTGCCTTGGTTCGGCTAGACTATACTAAGGTTCGGTCCCCAACGGTTCGTACCCCACAGGTTCGTGAACCCAAGGTTCGCCCACTCTAGATAGAATGTTCGGATGAAACTTAGAGGGTTCGATGCATAGCTCGCCATGCACCAAGTTCGGGACCAGATGGTTCTAAGGTTCGCAGTAATGCACAGCCAGCTCCTATGTTCGTGGAGGGTTCGGCTATTGGCAGCTAGGGTTCGGCCATGCATTCTGGTTTCAAGGTTCGGCCGGCTTGTGGAAAGTAAGGTTCGGCCCAAGTGAGGAGCATGGTTCACTACTTCTAAGGTTCGTGAGTATCATAATGGTTCGCCGGGTGTAGGGTTTCGGGGCTATACAGGGTTCGGTTGAAAGGAGGGGTTCGGCCAGGATAAAAAGGTTCGGCCAGCCCCCTTCACAGGTTCGGTGACCTGCAGTTGCGACTCCACCCTGCTCATCGTTTTCACCCTCGAATCCTAAGTGTTTACAGGTCCATCTATCGCTTCCACAGCTTACTACCCAACCGGTTTACCCATATACACCATAAAATCATTTGAAAGTTGATATCCATGCACACATGTAGTTTCTAACAAGATCCGAACAGAAAAGCTCCGATTTACCTCGAATTGATGATCAAACGTGAGATCTTCTTGTACTTTCTTGTTCTCCTTGATTCCCCGGTCGTTTAGGCTCCGAGGTCTCGCGATTTCGTCAAGAAACGAAGATTTCATGGTAGAGAGAAGATGGAGGTTGTGAGGGTGATGAAATGGAGATGTAGAGAGAGAAAGAAGTATGGAAAAATGAGGAAGAAGAAGCTTTGCTTCTTCCTTATATCGCGTTCCATTCCCACGGCTCGGTCTCGTTTTTATCGCGATATTATTTTAAAAACACTCGGTTTTTCTCGTAAATAAATTTAACATATTGCGTTTAAATAATTATATTTCATTTTCATAAAATGATTCTATTTAAATCGTTTCGTAATTAAACGTAATTCATTTCAGTTAAGTATGTTTCGTTTTAAATAAAATGGTTTTTAATTAAGATCGGTTGTTAAAACGAATTCGTTTACGTTAAATTATTTGTTTAATAAACAATTTATTCGAATTTAATTTAAGTTGTGATTCCTAATAAATATTTCCAGTTCTCATTTATTAATTTAATATCGTTAGATATTATTTACTTATCTCGTCGAAACGCGTTACTTACGTACGTATTCGTAAAGATCGTCACCTTTCCGAATCCAACGCTCGTATCGTATTTCGATTTGATTTACTAATTATGGAATATCGTTTCAGAATGTTATTCTTAATAATTATATTCGTGTGAGTCGTCACCCACGCGAATACATTTATTAAGTTAATATTTCTGAACTAATATTCGTGTTTAAATTGTGTTCGTAACCTCACCGTCGCGTAATTATTTCCCATTATACTTCCATTATTTCATTAGCTTTAATATTCTCATTCAAATCCCAAAACCCACTAACCTATATCACTGACACACCCATGATAGACCAAAATATGCATATGTATAAGGCATATGTAGGGGTCAGTCGCAACTGCCCCAGCCACCGTCCCACCGCTATTTCGGTAAACCATGACCATGTGTCCTTGACTATGTTTAGCAAACCAACAACAACAAACTCCTAATTCCTTTCCATCCAATAATCCATAATCAGTAGAAATGTAATTGCGATGAACTCTTTGGTTCTGTTTAGTTGGGTTACAACTAAACTCCCCATTGTTTACGCATATAATAATATGTTCTAAATATGTATACCAATATCATTAATAATCATCAAGTAATACATCATCCTTAATAATTACAAATCTCAGGTCGTAACAGTACAATCGTATGGATGTACGGATGACCAGAAGTACAGTGATGTTACACCTCTGCAACTTTCTTTGGTTCTACTTGAGATAGAAAGCAAGAAAACAAACAGATGTTTACTTCATGCATAGAAATTCTTGTTTTGACTCCTTCTTCAACATTACCAATGATGTTCTCAACTGGATGAGTGTTATGAATTCGAGTTTTTGGAACTACATCCAGCTGAGAAACCAAATCCGGACTGCTTGATTCCAGGTTAGGAAGTCTCACCTCAAGTTGGATTTCTAGCATATCTTGTGGTCTTTGAGATTGAACTGTTGTGGAATCACTTTCTCTGGAAGAAGAAGTTTCCAGAGTGTTTGGTACAGCTGTATGTCACACCCCCCAAATTCCCACTCGTGGCGTCAGTCCACGTGGGTGTGACGTGGCCAGAATCACAGCTCAAGGTCATATAGAATACTCCTATATGCGTTTACAACTACAGTGTTTGACACATACACTTAACAAAATAGTTTGCAGCGGAATTAGAATTCGTATTGCAGCGGAAAAATATAGTTATCATAACATGCAGCGGAAAGTAATAAGTTTAATACAACATTGTTTAACATAATAAAAGCTAAATTGTTTTCAAAATGACACGACAGAATGCATGTAGATCCCTAATGCTCGTCCCTTAAAAGGTGCATTCCTGTCCTCATGCTAGCCATGCTAGTTTCCTGAGAATACAAGTTAGAAAAGTGTCAACACAATGGTTGGTGAGTTAACAGGTTTTGATATACATATATAGTAAGAAAGTGTGTCATGCTGTTTATCAAATGTTAGTACCGAGCCCTAGGCTCCAAGTGTCAGTGCGTCACTACCGAACTAGACCTGTTTGTACTTGCCTCCACTATGTCTCGTACACACAGTAAATTAGGTAAGAGTTTGCACGGGTTATGACACCCAGTCAACATTGTGCCCTGTGGGGTTGGTCATACCCTAATGGATCCATCCAAATCTACCACGTTGTTCGTACATTAACGGTAAGACTTTGTGAGGACTTGTTACAAGTTCAACACTTAATGTTTGTCCAATAAACCAACATATACCAAAAATGTTTGTACAGTAATAAATGTTTGACTCGATGTAACTAGTATTCTCCCCCTATTTAAAAGCGTTTGAAAAGAGTAAAGAGGGGCTGTAAACTCACCTTAGTAAAGAAAGTAGAGATCAAGCGTAAGCTCCTGCGTAAGCTGTGCGTCGGTCACCGGCGACCTATATCGTATATCGCACGTGAGTTCGTGTAACGACTATGTTCGTGTTCGTGTTTGTGCTCAACAACCCTCGGTTGTTCATGTTTGTCCGTGTCGGTCCTCAATGACCGTGTTTGCTCGTGTTGGTCCACATTGACCGTGTTTGACCGTGTTGGTCCACATTGACCGTGTTTGACCGTGTTTGACCAAAGTTGACCGTGTCAAGTCAACGACCCGTTGGTGAACCGTGTGACGGTTGTGAATCGTGTAGCAAATGTGTAAGTGCTCGTCGTGTGTAAAATGTGCAAGTCGCATCTATGGGCAACTTACTATTTATAGTAAGTTTCCATTTATGGAAAGTTGACGAAGCATAACAGTTTTATAGTTCTAGCATGCTCATTAGTCCTACGTGATCATGTTAACACATAGCACATCATCATACGGATTCACATAAGTCGTTTTCATCATGTTAGCACACAAAAGTTTCCTAAAATGGAAAGTTTCCATTTTTAGCATACGTGATATCGGAAACCATCTAACTTATAATCTAATCATCATGTTATAACATAATATGTCATTTAGCATGCTCAAATCATACAAAATGTTTACAAGTCTGTTTTTGTAAAAATAAAGTTACTAAATATAGTAACTTTGTAGTTTTGCATAGAAATAATCATTTTAACATTTCTAAACCAATTTTCATATCTCCAAACATCATAATAGGCTACTTAGCATCATGTAAACATATCAACATAACCAAATTCATCATCTATCAACGTTTCATCAAATGAAGTTACTAAATATAGTAACTATGTCAAAATGACCATATTCATCACCAAAATCCCATTCTAAATACTCAAATTATCATATTATCATCCTAATAGCAAATCCACATACATGCATGTCCACCATATCATCCATAACACCCTTTTGACAACATAAAGCTTCTATAAATAGAAAGTTCATCAAAAATCAACATTTTAACCATTTTAACCAAATCCCACCATGAGTAATCCTTCCAATATCATCAATAAGCATGTCAACATACTCGATTATTCCTACCATCATGGATCATACATGCATGGACATATAACATCATCTATCATCATTTTAAGCAACAAGACCTATACCCATCATCTTAGATCTTCATAAAACATCATCTAATCATCTTAGATCATCAAGAAACATGGTAAAATCATCAAACCCAGATCCTAATCTCGTGCATGTGCACTATAGGTGCTTGCATGTGAGATTTACACATGCATGTGTGTGTAATAGTGTGAAAAACGAATTTTAGTCATAAGAACTACCTTCAAAGCTTCTAAGATCTTGTGATGAAGGTGAGAATAGTCTCTGAAGCTCCTGGAACTCTTGAATCGTTGGTATTGACAAGGACAAGAAAGTGGTGATGGAGGATGAGTGTCTAGAGAGCTTCCTTCAAGGTTCTTGAGCTTCAAGTTCTTCAAAAATGGCTTCCAAATGAAGTTCTTGGGTGTATCAGAAGTGATTGGGGAAGATAGAGCCGGACTATGGCGTGTAAGGTCGAACAAAATGATGGTGGAGGGGAGACTAGCCATAATGTTCTTGGTTTTATAAGATTTTGTCCCCTGGACGGCGTCGCGTACAGCGACAAGAGCTTTCAAATTCTCTCCGCGTACGGCGGCGGATTTCGGGATTCAATTTCTCCGAAACTCGTCGCGTACCGCGAATGGGCCTCTTGTTGGGCCATCGCGTACCGCGGCGGGCCCCTGAAGAGCCCAATAAGCCCTTGTTAATGGGTTTGGTCCTTTCGTCGCCGTTTTCATGTCTACGAACTATCGTTTGAACTTCCAAGTTCAATATGTGGGTGTTTCGTGAAGTTTCGAGTGTTGTGCTACACAATGTGCTATATGTTCACCAACGTTCGTGTGTTTTGACACGTGTGTGCTGTTTGCCGATAATTCATCGAATTATTCTGTCGTGTCTCAATGTTCGTACTGTCGTGCCACGTGTCACACTAAATTAATCTAATTCTAGTGCTACGTGTACACAAAGTATTTAAATAAACATTTAAATAAATAACATGCTGACCTGGAAATTACGGGGTGTCACACTGTATGACTCACATCTTCTCCTTGACTTAATGGAACTGAAATAGATTCACTCAAGGGTACATCATGAGATGTGTTCATTATCTCGGACTGAGACACATCATTATGTGCTGAAGTGGATTCTGCCAAGATTTGTCTTGAAGCTATTGGTAGTTCAACACGAAAGTCTTCTTCTCTTGTAGACTGGGAGGAGTCTATGGTAATTGACTGTAATTCTGGAACATACTCTTTCACAAGATTAAATGCAGATGTAAAGCTATCAAGATCAAATATACAATTAGGACCAGTACAGGCTTATTGATAGTATGTTCATTGAATTGAACATTTGCAGACTCTTCAATAATTCTGGAAGCTTTGATGTATACTCTATATGCTTTTGCATGTGAAGAGTACCAACAAAGTAGCCCTCTGCAGATTTCTCAGCAAACTTGGCTAAGTGATATTTGGTATTCAAGATGGTGCACTGACATCCAAATGGTTTGAGAAATCCAATGAATGGCTTTCTCTTATGCCAAATTTCATAAGGAGTCATACCATGTGTCTTAACTACCAATACTCTATTTTGGACATAACAGGCAGTGTTGACTGCTTCTGCCCAAAAAGTTATTGAGAGTTTGGCATCAGACAACATGGTTCTAGCAGCCTCAATTAGTGTCCTATTCCTTCTCTCAGCAACACCATTTTGTTGTGGAGTCCTAAGAGCACTAAATTGTCTTGTGATACCTTTAGATTCACAAAAAGAATTTAAAACATGATTTTTGAATTATGTTCCTTGATCTGATCTGATTATTTTTACATGATGATCACTTTCATTCTCTACCCTAAGTATGAATGACTTCAGGGTCTCAGCAGTTTCATCCTTGGTATTTAAGAAAAATACCCAGGTATATCGAGAGAAATCATCAGTAATCACCAAGCAATATGACTTTCTACCAAGACTTTTCACACTTGTGGGGCCAAACAAATCCATATGAAGCAGATGCATGACTGTTGTTATAGAATTTATCTCTTTGACATGGTGAGATGACTTATGCTGCTTGCCTTTTAAACAAGCAACACATTTATCAACACAAATGAATTCCTTTGATGGTAAACCAGTTACTAAATTATTTTTGACAAGTTTATTTATGTTTTTAAGGTTTACATGACAAAGTCTTCTATGCCAAAGAGATGATTCATCAAGTGAAGCTTTTGAGACAAAGCAACTTATATTACTTAGAGGTGCAGCTGTGCTCATGTCTAGCATATACATGTTTGGTCATTTGGTACCACAAATCCTGGTTTCAGGACAATGCATTCATGCTCAGTAAACAACTTGTTGTGCTTTTGATCACATACCTGTGATACACTTAGTAAATTGTATTTTAGTTCTTTTACAAAATGCACATTCTCAAAGCTTACCTTGCCATTTGTGATTGTGCCCCTACCTGTGATGTATCCTCCCACTGGATCACTTCCAAACGCAACAGACCTGCCAAAAAATGGTTCATATTTGTGTAAGTGAGTCTTATTTCCTGTCATGTGCCTGGAACAGCCACTGTCAACTATCCACAAATTGCTCTTTGATTCCTGCTGTCCTTGCACATGATCAGAAGTGAATTAGTTTCTGATGGGAACCCAAGCCCATGTGGTCTTGGGTTTTCCATTAGTATCATTGTAAGTAAATTTCTTTGACATCATCTTAGTTGGGACAGATAATGTGCTTGTTGTTGGTGAGACTGGTGGTTGAACAGATGGTTCAACTTTTCCTTTTTCTTCCATATCTGTTTGATTTTTAAGATTTTCGAAAGAGTTTGCTTCTTTTGACAGTCATCGGAAGCACCTTTTTCCTTCCCTTCCCATGACTTGGTTTTTGCTGATCAGTTGGGCTTTACTTCCAAAGTTCTTCTTCTTCCGAAGGGAAAAGACTTCTTTGGTTTGTAGGAAGTCTTCTTGTTATGTGCTTCCGATGTTCTTTTACCTTCGGAAGCCTTTCTTTCCTGATCTTCCGAAACGTTCTTTTCGAAAGCCTTCTTATTCTGATTATAAGAAGTTTTTGCTTCCGATACTTTCTTTCCGAAACCCTTCTTGTTATGTTTCTTCCGACTATCAGAAGTGCTAGCTTCTGATACCTTCTTGACTGGGTTTCTCCCTTGTTCTTCCGAAGAAGAAGATGACATGCTCCAACTCTCCTTTCTTCCTATTCCTTGTTTCTCAGAAAACATTCTGCTTCTTGGATTGTAGATGCAATCAGCAGCAAAGTGATTTTTATTACCACACATCAGACATACAGTCTGATTGTTTAGAAATGGTTGATACTGATTTTGATTAATGGAAGATGAGCTTTGATTCACAGCAGTTGACGGTTTGGATGTTCCAACTGGCTTGTTACCTTGATGATTTACCTGTTTTCCTGAAAAACTGGCCTTTCTTTCTTTTGACCTACCCCTTTTGGACTTGTCAGATGGACAAGTGACATAATCATCTGAGGAGGTATCCCCATTTTGAATTTTTTAACCTTGACAAAAACTAATTGATGTTTCTTAGTTTTCTTAGTTCTTTTAATACATTTCAAAGCTGGTTTTTCCTTTTCTGATTTAATAGGAATATCATCCTCATCTGAGCATGTTGAGGTACTTGGGTTTAGATCAGAAAAATTATCAGTTTGAGACACCTTGTGTATGTCCAATTCCTCATCATACACAAGGTCAACTACCGGTTTACACCTAATATCCACAATGGGAGTGTAGGCACATGGAGGCTTCACTTTGTTATAACCCAAACTGGCCCCATTTTTATTCACCAGTTCAGTTGTGCTGCTTCTTCTGAAAAGCTTTTCATACTTTTCACCTTGGCTTAAAAATTTGTCTCTATAAGACTCAGCCAATACAAGTTCAGTCTTGGCAGTAGTTAATCTTTGTAAAAGATTGTTAATTTGACATTGTTTGTTAGTGTCCTCATGTTTTAGGCTTGAAATGATCTTTTCCATTTCTTCAATCTTTTCTTTGTAATTTCTTTCACATTCAAAAAAATTTGCCTTGACTACTTGTAATGACTCAGGTTCATTACAGAGTTGAGAGTTTATTCTTTTAAAGACATTTAACTTCTCTAAACGTTCAGGTGTGCACATGTCATCAGTTACCTTGAATGAGGAAGTAGAGTCATTTGCCATCAATGCACTGTTGGAAATGGAAGCATCCTCAGCTTGAAAGGTCCAATCTGCAAAATCTTGCTCTGCAATGTTTGCATTGTTTGTTGAGCTTGATGGTCTTTGTTGTGGTTGCCCAGAAGTTGATGGCTGAGTTCCTGTGGACTTGCACTCTCTGGCGAAGTGACCTAATTGTTGGCAGTTGAAGCATTTAAGCTTGGACTTGTCAACACCAAACCCAGTTTTCATGTTGTGCTTTTTGAACTGCCTGCCAGTTCTCTGATAGAACTTCTTTGCTCTATAGAAGATCATGGCCATTTGATAATTGATGTCCATCTCCTCCAAATAATCTGCAGGAATACCATCTAAGTCTTCTTGGTAAAGATGAAAGTAGTTAGTTTCCTTAGCCGTGAAAGCTCCTTGTCCAGAGGTTAGAGGTGGAGTTGGGTTAGTGAAGGAATTTAAGTGAGTAGATGATTGAGTTGAGGTTTCAGTAAAGGTGGCAAGGGGTGTGGGAGTAGGGTGATATAAGGATTGATAACTCTGGTAAGGAGGATTGTTGATGGGTGCATAGAGTGCGGCTGAACCAGAGTTTACATGTAACGGTTTAGGTTCCTGAGCATCTATCTCCATCTGGTATGCACTGAGTATGCCAAACAACTCACTAAGTTTCAAAGTCCTTAGATTTTTTGTTCTTCTGATGGCAACATAATAGATATTCCAAGCATGTGGAAGTGATCTAAGAAATTTCCTGATCACATCCTGGTTTTCCATTTTGACACCTGCAGCTACTAACTCATCAACCAGTTGAACATACCTGCGATATTGAGAAATCATCTTCTCATTGTTCTGTTGACAGAAGTTCTCAAACTTCTGTTTCAGCATGTCCTTCTTGTTCTCTTTGACATCTTCAGAACCTCATACATCTGCTGTAGAGAATTCCACAGTTCTTGAGCAGATTTGCATTTCTTGAATGCATGTATGATTGAGTTAGGAATGGCCATTTGAATGAGCCACAATGCTTTTGAATCCACCTCCATTCTTTTGTAGTCTTCATCAGAATAGAGAGCCGGATCTTTAGGCACAAGGGCTCCACCAGCACCAGCAGCAGGAACAGTTGGGATGAAAGGCCCTTCAAGAACTGACTTCCAGAGTTTGAAGTCCTGGTTCCTGATGAATCCCTCCATCCTAATTTTCCAAGTGTCGTAGTCTTCTGGAGTGAACATTGGTGGCTTGTTGAGAGTACCATTTTCTGTATCGTGTTTGTTGAGTGCAACCATTTGAGCAAACAGACAGAATATGAGTTTTGAAGTAGTGAAATTTCTAGAAGAAATAGAACTAGTAACTTAAGGATGGTTAGTCACTTAAGTTCAAGAACCAAAGCTCTGATACCACTTTTTGGATCAGGTTGTTTAATCTAAACAACACTTCACAAGTATTTCTTTCTTTCAATCTAATAGATGCGGAATATCTATTAGAAGGATCTCACAAACACTCAAATGATGAACAAGTAATCTTTGAATAACAATAAGAACATAAGAGTAAATTCAAGCTCAAAGATATATTTCTTTCAAAGTATTACAAGTGTAAAAACAGACAAGCACCCACACCGGTTTACAATGAGAGGTTATATAGCTAAGGCTACAACCATATACACGTAGGAATACAAGTTGGGTATACTATACAATACATAAAGTAAAGCTTATTCTAGTATGTAGAATGTCTTAACAGGCTAAGACACTCAATTACAATTATTACAAACATAGACATTGACTTTACAAAGACTAGCTAAATACAAAAGACATTTAATGTTGTTGATATTCAAGGCTTCAGATGATCTTTTGCATTTAATGCTGAGTAAGAGAAGTAAGGTGATGTGTGACTATCGGTATGTTCTTTTTGTTTTTACTCAGACCAGCATGTCTTGTGTCAGTCCCTTTTTGTACAATGAAAGTAATCAGCTACAGTCTTTGTCAGAGGATAACCTCGGAAGTCCTTGTCATTGTCTTTGGTGCAAAGGAAAATCTTCGGAATCTGTTAGTCTTCGGAAGTTCTGAATTTTTATCTCTAAGTATCAACCTTTCG
Source organism: Mikania micrantha (assembly GCA_009363875.1). NCBI lineage: Eukaryota > Viridiplantae > Streptophyta > Magnoliopsida > Asterales > Asteraceae > Mikania > Mikania micrantha. The sequence goes on from CM018690.1 coordinate 42,918,560, forward strand.
AAGTGTTTGTCTTGTACAGCCTTCAGTAGGAGTTAGTTACCCTTCGGAAGCAATGTTGCTTCCGAATAGTAATTTCTTTCTTTCGAAGGCTGTTTGTCTGTGTAGTCTCTTATACTTAGACGAAATTGAAGTTTGGTGAGCATCAGCCTTTATTAGTCTTTACAACAAGCGTGATTCTTGAAAATATTTATCGTTAATTCACAAATACGGGCATTATATATATATATATATATATATATATATATATATATATATATATATATGTATATAAACACATTTAGGGAGTCTAACGTAATAAAGCTGCGTTGAGAAATTTAATAAAAATAAATCAAAAGAAAAACAAAGTACTCTCACACAACCAACATGACTAAAACTAAACGGAGGGTACCACTTTGTTTTCCTGGCTCTCGTTAGGTCACGTAACGAAAATTAAACTATTATAATAATATAATTCAGATGGCAGAATAGCCAATATGATTCGATAATAAAAAAATATATTGGGACAAAACGTGGTATTAAAATATATCACACGAGTAATGATTAGATAGTTACGTAATGCGCCTTTTTAGTATTTCAAAAAATGAAATTTATCTAATGTGTTCCTGTTGCAGTCGGACGAATAGTATACGTAAAAAATATTATCTTTTGGGGTAATTTATAATTTTTTTTTCACTTAGGTTATAGCTTGGCTGTTTGTTGAATGAGAAAACTCGATAAAATATAACTTAATTTTTACAACTATTAAAATTAAGTTATATGTAATATGTTAATACTATATATTTTATCCCTTTGATGGGTTAAAGTAAATAAGATTTACACATTACCTAAAAGTTAAGTGTAATAATGTAAAAATTGGTTACATGAGTATAAATTTGTATATGGATACAAACACGACACACACGTCAAAAATGTATACATGCAATACATAGAAGAATTCATGTGTACATATTTATATACACACATATACATACATAGGGTTCGTGTGTGTGTATATTGAGATATGCATACATGTGTGTATATATATAATATTTGTATACTATAATCACACATATAGAAAAATAAAAAAAAATATTATATTAACACATTAATTGGTTAAACATGTAAAATATATACAACTAACACATCACTTATAAGTCGAGTTTATTAATGAGAAAAAAAAAGTTGTATTGACTTAATTAGAACACTTATAAAAATTAGTTATATTTCTTTAAAATTATCACTTTCTTAAGTGGTAGGATCTTGGTGCATGTAAATTATTATTATTATTATTATTATTATTATTATTATTATTATTATTATTATTATTATTATTATTATTATTATTTTGTATTTAAAGATAAAAGTGTATATTGAAGTTTTATAATTTGGAGTGGTCTCCTTGGTGTGAGTTTAATTTTCCAAACATTTAATTTGCATGTAATTGGGTTATAACTTTTTGTTGAACAGTGGATATATTATTACAAAGAATACAAACACCCAATTAACTAGCAAGAAGATAGACAGGAAAGAAACAAACACTCACAGATAATTAGAGGATTGTGAATCCACTCTGTCCAATAAATGTTTGCTTTAGATTCCTATTAGCAAACCACAAATATATGTATAGAGCATTGGAATCCTATTATAGCACACCTTAATTGCAAAAACCCGATTAACTCTAACAAGATCAACTCTAATTTTTGGTTTTTTTTCATAATCTTTATTATAATGTATAAGACTATGTTATTTTATGAGTTTATACAAATTCATCACCATTTGAGCTCTTAACTCAGTGTAAATGGTCGTAACTATAAAATATATATTTATATTGTAGCACAAACTTATGCTTGCTTTAAATCCCAAACGGTGATAAATTTACACAAATAAATAAAATAATATACTTTTGTACATATATAACAAATGTTGTAAAATAAAAACCCAAAGATCGATTTGGGTTGATCTTGTCAGAGTTAATCGAGTTTTTTGCAATTAAGATGATTAACAACAGACCCTTACCATATATATATATATATATGGAGATGATCAAATGTTAACCCATGTTTATTGTGTTAACCGAATTACTACATCTTATTACTTTGGGTTCACACTAAAGTAAATCTAAATGTGTAGGTTTTTTCTTTTCTTTTTATATTTAATGTAGGGCTCACTTACATTAATAAAAAAATAAGAAAAAACTTACACCTTTATATTTACTTTAATACAGACCCCAAAGTAATAAGATATAGTTATTCGGTTATCGCAATAAGAATGAGTTAGCATTCAAACCATCCCCTATATATATAGGGGATGTAATTTTTTATAACCCTTATATTTTGCTACAACTACATAACTATCATCCAATGGTTACTTTAAAAAGATAAGTGTATAGGATCGTGCCACGTGTCAATTTTTTTGTTTTTAGTATGAAGGGCATTTAGGACATTTGTCATTTATGTAGAGTTTACCCCTTTTTTTTAAACATTCATAACTTTTTTATGCTATATTATTTTTTTTAAAAAAATTGCACCATTATACTCGTCTCATTTTTCTCTTTAATTTCGTTATAGTCTCGACTAGTTTTTTTTTATTTTTTTGATGTCATATATTTACATTATTGTAACGAGCTTAACGATAGCAAATTAATTAGAAATTTTTTCTAACAATGATAAATTACATTAATGTAACACAAAATGAAGTAATTTACAATGACATAATTAATGGTGACGTAACACATTATTTACAGTGATGTAATTTTCTCTTTAATTCCCGTTATAATATTAACTAATTTTTTTAATTTTTTTTTTCTCATTGTCCATTATTAACATCGATATAACGAGCATAAATATAACACATTATTTTGAATTTTTTTCTAACAATAATAAATTACAGTGATGTAATATAACACATTATTTTATTTTTTTCTAACAATGATAATTACAATGATAAATTACAGTGATGTAATATAACACATTATTTTGATTTTTTTTTCTCTAACAATGATAATTATAGTAATGTAATTTATCATTGTTCGAAAAAAAATTCAAACTAATTTGTTGTATTTAGGCTCGTTACAAATTAGGGATGAGCAAAACGCCAAAAAAAACGAACCGAAACCGAATTAACCGAATAAACCGAACCGGAACCAAATTAACCGAAAAAACCAAACCGGAACTAAATTAACCGAAAAAAACCGAAACCGAATTTTACGTCAATGTAAATTACATCACGATAAATTACGTCAATGTAAATTACATCAATGTAATTTATCATTTTTAAAAAAATTTCAAATAAATTTGTTATATTTAAGCTCGTTACAATGATGTAAATATAGGGCATCTAAAAAAAGTAAAAAAAATTAGTCGAGACTATAACGGAATTAAAGAGAAAAATGAGATGAATATAATGGTGCAATTTTTTTAAAAAAATAATATATTATAAACAAGTTATTAATGTTTAAAAAAGAGGGGGGACTTATAAAGGTAAAATGACTATGATGCCATTTTTAATATTTTAATGAAAAGCTTATGTGTAAGTTTATGATTGGTTGAATTGAGTTATGTAGTTGTAGCGAAAGATGAGTTATAAAAAATTCCATCCTCTATATATATATATATATATATATATATATATATATGAGATGTTTTAAAAGAAAACCCCTCACTTTGAAGAAAAACTAAGAAAACTTCTACAAACAATCAATTTAAAAAAAAAAAATTATGATTTTTTATTATTAGCTTAGAGATGTTATAAACAAAAAAAATTAATAAAAATATGCAGAACACGAAGTTACGTATATGTAACCTGTAAAGTTACATTATGTAATCAATGAGTTACATATATGTAATAACATGAATTACATATATTTTTTTTAACAAATATAATCTTGTAATAAAACAAAATGTAAAACGAAAAACGAAATTGATTGATAACAATTATGATTATTTTCTTAGTTATCTCAAAAATGTTGGTTTTCTTATACACCCTCTCTCTCTCTCTCTCTCTCTCTCTATATATATATATATATATATATATATATATATAATACTTCTTCCAACTATTGGCTTTAAATGAAAATTCAAAAGTAATTAATATTTTGATGTTATGAGAATAGTCTATTTTGATAGAGATTTTGATTCTTAGAGAGTTTACTAATGCTAGACAAAAGTGTAATTAGTTGGAGTAGTTAAGAGAAGGAGTAGGAGTAGTTAATGTAGCAAAAACTAAAAAAAGTAAAAAAAAAAAAATCAAAAGTAACTTGATTATATATTGAAGCCTTCTAATGACTTAATGACACATCAAGTTAACATGATGATAGCATCAAACAATTCTTTCTTAGATTTAACCAAATTAAACGCATCGAACAAAGAGGCTAGCTAGCATCCTTAGCAAGCTCCAAAGAAGTCAGAAAATCAAAATTCAATCATCTTTTAATTAATTGTTTGCCATGAATTAACAACATCACAAACACAAAAAATATGGATTTATTTCTTAAAATTTTATAATATATTACACTTATAATATATGTCAGTGTTTTTTAAGCATTTGATTCGTGTTAGTTTGAGTGGTATCCGTTCTTGACGTTTGCTAGCTTTTTGTTTGTGACTTTTTTATTTGGGAATAAAAAAACGATTTGATTAGGTGTCATTCACATCCAATGTGTGTGTGATTTTGTTTTTTAAAATTTTTAAATCTAGTCGTGGTTGGTGACTAAATAACATGTGTAGCACTTTATGAACAGTTAAAAAGAGTTTTAAATATACAAAAATCAGTATAAATAAACAAAACAATTATAAAAAGCCAGCTCAATTACGAATTCAAAATTTTTTTTTCCCATGTTACCTCACCATTTTTAATTAGTTTTAAGGTAAAAAGAACCAAAATACATATATCACAAGATTTTTTAGATTCTTAAAAAATGTTCTACAAAATGAAAAAAAAGGCCTAATTTTCTAATTCTAAAATCAATATTTATAATTAAAGCATAAAGAAAAAAAGCGAGTAAATGTATTATAGGAAACGACGTATTTTTTTTCGAAGTCTTTTATTTTTTAAGCATTAATAATTTTCATACGAAATTATATTTTAAATTTTCATACGAAATTATATTTTAAATTTTCATTCGTTTTTTTAAATAGTGCTAATATTTGTATTGTATATTTATTTATATTATTTTTTGTAATATATATCTATATTACATTATTACATTTATGTATTCTATTTTTCATGGTTTATTTTTTTGTGTTGTATTTTGATATATTATTATACAATCTAATACACAACTTATTTTGATAAATAAGTAATTTAAATGTCTCGTTTCTATTTTTTGTGAGGTCTACATTTTTTGTTTCTCATCTCTAATCCTTTTCAATGTTTAATTAAACCAAATAATTTATAAAATATATCTTCTTGTTAGTTATTTAACCTTAATAAGAAAATATTTGATTATATTATGTTTAAAATAAAAAATTTTAATTCTTATATTTTTATTATTTATTACATATGAATCTTAAATATTTATTGTTTCTTGTAATTTTAAGATACAAATTTTCATAAAGTTATTAATCATAACATATTAAATTTATTCAATATGAAGCACACGAGTTTAAAAGCTAGCTTCATCAAGAAAGTACATCCATTAAAAATCTAGTACGGATTAAAATAAACTTTAAAAAGTCATTTAATTATATATTTTATTATAGGCTTATTGTAAAGATATAAGAACTTAATTATATGATGTATTTATTTTTAATAAAAGAGTATATACAAATTATTATGTTTTATACAATGTCACGTATTAAATTTCTACTACTTCATACCCTTTTTAAGGAGAATTATTTTTTATTTATACATTCCCCCTTGTCTCATATACTAAATCTATAATTAAATATCACTACTTGCTATAATTTGTGTTGACCTTTCAAATAAATCTAAAGACTAATTTTTTTCTAGCTAGGTGATGTGTTGCAGAACACATCAGTTTATTTGGTTGTTTTTGTTAGTTTCTATACGTATTTTGTTAGTTTTGTAATCGATTTTAGCTGTTGCTTCACAATTTTGTAAATGGATGCTTGCAGGTCACAAATGTATATATTTGGCACAAGAATGCGAAGAAACGAGCTCCCGGTTGGGCTAGGACGGACCTAGAAATGAAGAGAGCCAAAAACTGGATTTTTATGCCCTTCGCGCTACGCGAGGACCAAAGGAAACCCTGTCGCGCTACGCGACAGGTGGAAATGACCAAACTACCCCTGACTTAATCATTATGGGTTGACCCGACTATTTTGTCGGTATCCGAAACCCTTCGCGCTACGCGAATGAACATGAAGGGCCGTCGCGGTACGCGACGCGAGGAATTTTTCAGAAATTTGATTTCTTTTGATTAAAACGGCTAGAGACTTATTTTTTTTAGGGTTACCCATGACTGGAGACGAGCATAGGAGGCGACCAAGAGGGCTAGGAAGGCACGTAAAACAAGAATCATCAATCGGAAGCCCTAGGATCAATATTCGAAGGGTGTACAACGATCGGTTCCCATTTCTTTCTTGATTTATCCATTTAATGATGTTTGGTATTGTGTTTTGGACTGGATCTTTCAGTTTGTTCAGAATGATTGTTGGCCAAACCATCAGAACTACCTAGGGTTTGAGTTATAATGCATGTTTGATATTTAATACGATTGATTGTGGAATAATATTTGTGATTATTCAATGACATAACGATTTGGTTTTGAATCTTGGATGTGTATTGACCTATGTCGAAGGGTCAGTGTAACATCAGTGCCGGACGCGTGCCGGAACAGTGATCGCAACAGCAAATCGTACAGTAACTTAGGTACACATTACGTGAAACTATGCTTATACTATTGATACATTATGCTTAACATAAAACTATTATGCGATTGTCTGAAATCTGATTCAAACCTTAGGGTTTAACAGTCAGAAACATATCAGACAACACAGTGTTGAAACACAGATACTTGATTTGATGCTATTGTGTATAAACGTGTGTGAGGTTAAACAAAACAAAACCATAATGGTTGTTGTTACAGAATGCTAAACAGACGAATTATTCGTATAGGTGACGATCTGTACGAATGATTCTGAGAGTTTAATGTTTTGAAATAATGACTGAAAAGTAGATAACAAGAATCAGAAAGCCAAACTATCGTCGTGTTCGTTCGAATGACGATTCGAACGAATACGCGCGATGGCGACGCGTTCTGACGAAACGAAACTAAAACGAAAACGAAGAACGATACGAACGATCATAAATTTAAGTAAATATAATAGTTCCTATCTTACAATTTTGAAACTCATCATAAATAAAATTAAACAAAACTATTTCAATAAATCGCGAACAAATTAACGAAACGCGTAAAAATATATAATTCGATAAATAAATTAATAAAATGATATTTAAAATAATTATTAGAAATAACCAACTTCCAAACAATTAAAATAAATTCTTTTATTTAAAAATTTCTAAAAACGCGGGTTACGATCCGGAAACGTAACGGAGACGAAAACCGAGCAACCGAAACAAACCCGAGTACCCTCGGGGTATTTAAAGGCTAAATGAGCCTACTTCTTTCATTTTCACCATATTTCTCTCTCTAGCTTAAATTTTCGGATTTCATCTTCATCACCATTTACAAGCTTTAAATCCATTTATCTCCTTCGTTTCTTGGCCAAATCTTGTGTTCTTGGTGTCCACGCGAAGCTCTCAGCGTCCTCTAAACGGAAGTACAAGCGATCTGTGGAATTGTCCAGCCATTTTCGAGGTATGATCAAAAGAACATCACGTAAAATAGGGTTTTTGTTTAATCCTTTGCTCGAACCATCAACATCCACCGGTCCTATGCTCAACCCTTTGTTAAAACCGCATCTGGGAAACCTTCTAGCGTGTAACACTAAGCATGGGAACAACCTAGAGCTACTAGGTTCGATGAGGATAAGGAAGAGGAGCCAGGGTTCGTGAACAGCTGCAATGGCCGAACCTATGCACTTCGGCCGAACCCTGTTACTGCGAACCCCCACAACCGCGAACCTGCTGCCTTCTCGAACCATGGAGTCACGAACCAGGGAGGAACGAACCTTGATGGGGCTGAACCAGACCTAGCCGAACCTAAGGTGTCACACCCCGGGCCGGCGGGAACGGATCGTGTTTTCCCGTCGGGCGGAAAGTTCCCGGGGCGCGATATCGTTGTGTTGATAATCAAATGATCAGATTGTTTACATAGCACATGAGATATAAATGAGAAATGCTAATCATGACATGAAATAGAATTACAAAGTTAAATTACATTGTACTTCATAATTTAACTAAGTAAATCCAATCAAAAGAATCAATGAGTTTATATCTTGATCAGTACAAGATATACAAAAGTGATTCAAAGTTCTGTCATATCAAAATGTATGCAATCAAAAGAAAGCTAGGTCTTCTATGAGCCCACTAGCTTAACACTTGCATATAGTATCTACACCTGTTCGTCACCTGAGAAAACATGTAATTTAAACAAAGTCAACACTAGGTTGGTGAGTTCATAAGTAAGTAATTTGAAAACCATTGAACTGATCCTGCACACATTCACAATGATATAATTGTTGCTTGTATACTTGTTTCACCTGTTCCACCCAATGGCCTCTCCTTAGTTATATGTACAAGTAGTATATCACCTAATTAAGTATGCTTATATATAGGGAATCACGAAAGGGTCAAGCCCAGACGCTATCCCACCACATACTCAACCAAGTTCCACACCACTTGCGATACAACTAAAGATATCCATTTCCCAACTATCCGAATTGTCCGCTGTATAATCATATGTAGAATAATAATATAGTAAGAGGGGTTTAGTCATCAAACCGAAGTATTGATAAACCCTCGTTGAATTAAGGAATTTAGATTACTTAAATCTGATCCTTATATTATTCTATTACTTGTGAGGTTAACTTTTATGATACACTTTTAATTTAATTAAAAGTATTAGTTAAGTGTTCATCATGTGTCTCCAAATGTAGCGTATAGAATCCGAATGGAATCCATTTTAATCCTCACGTAATCAGATTAAAATGCATTCCATTCTCTCCTATCCCGCCGTGTGATCCCAAAGTTTCCGTGTGGGATTGTATCATGTGATTAACAAAGTCGAATAAGAACTTGTCTTATTACGTTATGATAATCGGGTGTAAATGACAAGAATCCCATGAAGTTACGTTATCATGACCGTCATTCACTGTAAATGATAAGAATCGTCATTTACTGAATCCATGTGTTCCCAAAGTATCCGTGTGGGAATGTTCTCGTGTGTTTAACAAAGTCGAATAAGAACTTGTCTTATTACATTATGTTAATTATGTGTAAATGATAAGAATCCCATGAAGTTACGTTATCATGATCATCATTTACTGTAAATGATAAGAATCCCATGAAGTTACGTTATCATGATCATCATTTACTGTATCCATGTGATCCCAAAGTATCCGTGTGGGATTGTTCTCGTGTACTTAACAAAGTCGAATAAGAACTTGTCTTATTACATTATGTTAATTAGGTGTAAATGATAAGAATCCCATGAAGTTACGTTATCATGATCATCATTTACTGTAAATGATAAGAATCCCATGAATTTACATTATCATGATCATCATTTACTGAATCCATGTGTTCCCAAAGCCTCATTATGTAATTAAGTGTAAATTGATTAAGTAACTGATCATGTGGAAATAACTAAGTGTTATAAGTTACAATCTTATAACTAAGTTATCATAATGTATTGATAATTAAGAAATTATCTTATCATAATCATATGAGTTTCCCTGTTATCTCATAATCATACAAGCATGCATACAATGATATATGATAATAAGCAATTTAATATCATTTAATCAGAGTATACTAACATGTTAAGTAAAACTTTTAAATAAATAAAAGTAAACATGTTTCTCAGCCCCGAGAGTTAAAATCAGTAAAGATTTAAAGTAAAAGGGGCATATGAACTCACCTTGTAGTATCTGGGTTTGACTTAGCTTAACAAGAATGTACGCGCTCTTGATTGTGCTTGAGTGTGTTTTCACGTTCCTGTATTGATTTCACGATGTTTATAACTTATTAGTATGAATTGTAGGGATTTTTATGTGTATGTATGTGTTAGCCATAAGCTTTGGCCAACACTCAAAGTCTTCGGTCTCTGTTGGCCCATCTTTATTTGTTATTGGTTCTTGTAATCCATAGACTTTCCTTGATGTATTCTTGTTTCATCTAGTTTGTTGTAAAGCCCATTTGTAGTTTCATGAAGTCATGTTATAAGTTACAAGACCTTGTTGCAAAAATTGCCGTTTTGGTAGTAATCCCTTGGTTATCATACTTGTTAGTGTTGAGTTAGAGAGTTACAATAGTTCTTTAGTCATGTGGGCCAACAATTTAAGTTGGGCCAGTGATTGTGGGTGTTGAATCATGAAGGCCTTGCCAAAGGTCACAAAACTAGAGTTCAAGTGGCCTTTTTGGGCCTTGTTTTGGGCCTCCAAGAAATCTATTGGGCCCAAAGTGGGCCTTGGCAATATTTGTTGGGCCTAGAGTCATACAAGGCTGTTGGAATTGATATTGGGCCAGAAATGGGTTGTTGACCAAGTGAATGACAAAATGGCTCCAAAAGTGAGGACAAAGGCCTCAAAATGGGCCTTGGATTAGTTTTCTGTGGGCCTCGGGTAGATTTTGATGGGCCCCATGGGTTTTGTCTCGGGCCTTTGCCAAAAGAGTTCATGGGCCAAGTTGGGCCTGGATTAGAATGGCTGAAACAATAATGGGCCTTGAATTTGGGCTTTTGGCCAACATGGTGGCCTTGGGCCAAAGGCAGTGGGCCTTGAGCCCTAAACCATGGGCCTTGGGCTGTTCACTTCTTGTTGGACCTTCCTAGAGTTAATGGATCAATTTTAGAGGTATTGGGCCTGGAGATAGATGTGGGCCTACTAGTGGCCTATACACATTTCCTATTGAGCCCATTGTGGTGTATATGGCTGAACTAATTTATCTGTGAGCTGAACAAACTGGGCCTCAATCATGGAATCACATGGCCGCATAAAAGGATTGCTGGGCCTAAAGAAAAACAGTTGGGCCTGGACAGATTCAATGGCCTGTTATGTATATTAAGTTGCATAGTTTCTTTGCATTAGGGTTCTTGACCCACCAAGCTCTCATGAACCTTCTGTCGGCTGTAATACTTGAGAAGATGGTTCTCATGGCCGAATGAGGGTAGGTTACAGCGAATAGATAAGCCTGTGGGACAACCGAAAGAGATGTATGTCGACTGGGTGTGAATCGGCCGAGTGAGTCAAGGTTGGTCGAATGAGTGGGATTCACGAATGACTGCCGAATGAGTGGAGGTTGATGGTGGTCGAATGAGACCTGGGTTGGATGAGGCTCGAATGAGGCTGGTCCTGGCCGAATAGGTGGCTGGCGTATGGGTGTCGAATGAGCCCTGGTTGCCTGGCGAATGAGGGCCCTTCGGCTCATGTTCATTCGTTGGCCTGGAGGGTGAACCTCATTCGGCCGAACTAGGCTCTGCCTAAAATCACTCCCATCACAAGATTCCAGGTAATTTCGAAGGTTGTAGATGCTAGGACTGGTCATCGGGGTTCTATGGTTCGAAGGAAGAGGGTTTAAAACCGGTTTTGAGTGGGATTCAAACTAGGTGAGTGAAAACCCTAAAAATCGCCATTTTTGAGCTCGTTTTTACCTCGTTTCCAGTGGTGAAAAGCTTAGATCCGTTGTACTTTCTTGTAGAGGATGTCGAGGGCTACGCGTGGGCGAAAGAATCACTCAATTTGGTTGAGAAACAAGAAAGTTATGGAGGTTGGAGGCTTGAGAAAACCCTAAAATGGTGAAACCGGGTTTTTGAGTTTGGAGAGAGGTTGAGGGTGAAGGAATGAGAGAAAACTCTCATTATTGGGTTTTTATACCCCGAGAGTGTTCGGGTTCGTTTTTGCTGCTCGGTTCGCATTTTCGTTACGTTTCCGGAAAATTACGCGTAATTTAAATAGGTTTTAAATAAAAGAATTTAATTTAATTATTTTGATGAGTTTCAAAATTGTAAAATGTTATTTATTTGATTTTATTAAATTATTTTCGTTCGTGACGTGTTTTCGTTTTCGTTTCGTCAGATCGCGTAACCTTCGCGCGTAATTCGTTCGAATCGTCACCCGAACGAATACGACGATGGTTTTGCTTTCTGACTTTTGTTTTCTACTTTTCAGTCATTATTTCAGAATTCTAAATTCACAGATATGTTTGTGTGAGTCGTCACTCACGCAAACACACTGTCAGTTCGTCATTCTGAAATAACACTGCATTATGTTTTAATTGTGTTTCCTCACTGTCGGACTCAACTATACATCATGATTTCACATTGTTTTCGTACTGACTTGTCGGTCATCTGATTCCTGTCATCTGTGGACATCAGATCGCAACCGATATGTTTCTGAATATTGTTTGAATACCGTTGTTTCTCATGATTTGTTGTGTTAACTGTAATTAAGTTTTCACTTAATAAACACAACTAATGTTTCAAATGTACGTTGTACTTAATGTATTTAAGTTTATACGAAAATACGTACAACGGTTTCTTGTATTTAGGATTCTGTTAATACAAGTACTGTTTAGACTTACATATGCACACATAGAATAAGGTGAAAGTACACATACCGTACGGACTTGCCGGACGATCTGGCACTTGCTGTTACAGTCTCCCCTTGTTAAAGAAATTTCGTCCCGAAATTTAAGCATCAAAGTCGGGCTTCAATTCTCGAACAGATGGGGATACTTTGCTTTCATGTTGTCCTCGCGTTCCCAGGTAAACTCTGGTCCACGCTTGGAGTTCCATCGAACCTTTACAATAGGGATACGGCTTCGTTTCAGTCTCTTGACTTCACGTTCCATAATCTCTACAGGTTCTTCAATGAAATGTAGTTGTTCATCAATTTGTATCTCTTCCAATGGTATGATCAATGTTTCATCTGCTAGACACCTCTTGAGATTTGATACATGAAACACATCGTGTACTCCACTGAGTTCATCAGGGAGTCTGAGTCTGTATGCCACAGGACCTATGCGTTGAGTAATCTCAAATGGTCCGACATACCGAGGTGCTAGTTTGCCTTTAGCCCCAAAACGAACTACGCCTTTCCATGGGGACACTTTCAACATGACTCGGTCACCCACATCGAATTCTAAAGGCTTACGCCGTTTGTCTGCGTAACTCTTTTGGCGGCTACGTGTTGCTTGTAATCGTTGTTGTATCTGGGCAATCTTATCAGTAGTTTCCTGAATAAGTTCAGGCCCAGTTATTCTGTTGTCTCCCACTTCGGTCCAACAAATTGGAGACCGACATTTTCTACCGTAGAGTGCTTCAAACGGAGCACATCCAATGCTGCTGTGGTAGCTATTATTGTAGGAGAACTCAATAAGTGGTAAATGTGTGTCCCAACTTCCACCGAAGTCTAGGATGCATGTTCTCAACATATCCTCTAGGGTTTGAATAGTGCGCTCGCTTTGTCCATCCGTTTGTGGATGATAAGCAGTGCTCAAGTTAACACTTGTCCCTAAGGATTGTTGCAATGATTGCTAGAACCGCGAAGTGAATCGACTGTCCCGGTCTGAGATAATAGACAATGGCACACCATGCCTTACTACTATCTCATCAATGTATAGTCTTGCAAGTTTCTCCATCTTGTACGTTTCTCTGATCGGCAAGAAATGTGCGGACTTGGTCAATCTATCAATGATGACCCAAATCGAATCATGTCCGCTGGAAGTGCGGAGTAGCTTGGTAATGAAATCCATAGCTATTTGTTCCCACTTCCATTGTGGTATCTCTGGTTGTTCCAGCAAACCCGAAGGTTTCTGGTGTTCAGCTTTGACTTTGGCACATGTGAGACATTTGCCAACATAAGTGGCAATGTCTTTCTTCATGCCCGGCCACCAATAAAATGACCTAAGATCTTGGTACATCTTATCGGCACCAGGATGAACTGAATAACGTGTCTTGTGTGCCTCGTCAAGTATGAGTGTTCGAAGTTCATCTACTGCCGGAATCCAAACACGATCCAGATAGTAGATAACTCCATCTTGTCTTGTCTCAAAATGTTTCTCGGCTCCACAGTCGAGCTCGCGTTTCAAATTGTCTCTTGCCACTGCTTCTTGTTGTGCTTGTAAAATGTGATCTCTCAAACTTGTTTGCACTGTCATTCCCATGGCGCGAACGCGTAAGGGTTTGACTCTTTCCTTCCGACTCAAAGCATCTGCAACGACATTTGCTTTGCCCGGATGGTATTTGATCACACAATCGTAATCGTTCAGGAGCTCAACCCAACGTCTCTGTCTCATGTTAAGCTCCTTCTGATCAAATATGTGCTGTAAACTCTTGTGATCTGTGAAGATAGTGCATTTGGTACCATAAAGGTAATGTCTCCAAATCTTTAGTGCAAAAACCACAGCTCCCAGTTCAAGATCATGCGTCGTGTAATTCTTCTCGTGTATCTTCAGCTGTCGTGAGGCATAAGCAATGACTTTGTCTCGTTGCATCAAAACACATCCGAGTCCCTGATGGGAAGCATCACAATAAACTACAAAGTCATCACTGCCTTCTGGGAGTGTTAGAATTGGAGCATTGCACAATCTTTGTTTCAGTGTCTGGAATGCCTCTTCTTGTTTATGAGTCCACACAAAAGGTTCAAACTTCTGTGTGAGTTTGGTGAGAGGCAAGCCTATCTTAGAGAAATTCGAAATGAATCTCCTGTAATAACCTGCCAATCCCAAGAATGATCGGATCTCTGTCGGTGTTGTAGGCACATCCCAGTTCTTGATTGCTTCTATCTTGGCAGGATCCACATGAATACCATTACTGTTAATCACGTGACCCAAAAACTGAACTTCTCTTAACCAAAATTCACACTTAGAGAATTTGGCATAGAGTTGTTCTTCTTTCAGAAGCTCCAAAACTGTCCTGAGGTGTTGCTCATGTTCCTTCTCGGTTCTTGAATAAATCAGTATATCGTCAATGAAGACGATCACAAACTGATCTAGATACGGCTTGCACACCCGGTTCATCGAGTCCATGAACACAGCCGGTGCGTTCGTCAATCCGAATGGCATCACCATGAATTCGTAATGACCATATCGGGTACGAAAGGCCGTCTTTGGTATGTCTTCCTCTTGAATCCGGAGCTGATGATAACCTGATCTCAGGTCTATCTTTGAAAAATACTGTGCTCCCTGTAACTGATCAAACAAATCATCAATCCTCGGTAACGGGTACCGATTCTTGATGGTGAGTTTGTTGAGCTCTCGATAATCAATGCACATTCTGAAAGTTCCATCCTTCTTTTTGACAAAAAGAACCGGAGCTCCCCACGGGGAGAAGCTCGGTCGGATGAATCCTTTATCGAGAAGTTCTTGCAATTGGTTAGACAACTCTTGCATCTCTGATGGTGCGAGTCTGTAGGGAGACTTGGCTACAGGAGTTGCTCCCGGAATCAAATCGATTCGGAACTGTACTGATCTCTCAGGTGGCAGTCCCGGTAAGTCATCCGGAAACACTTCTGCAAAATCTCTCACAACTGGCACATCTTGAATCTTGGTTGCTTTCTTGTCTTTCTGAATCACGTGAGCTAGAAATGCAACTCATTGTTTCCGTAAGCACTTGCGAGCTTTCATGCACGAATTTATCTTGACACTACGTTTCGCTTGGTCTCCACGAATCTCCAAGACTTCATTGTTCTCCATAGGAATGCGTAATAGTTTATCGGAACAGATGAACTCAACTCGGTTAAGAGATAGCCAATCCATTCCGATGATAATGTCGAAACTGCCCAGCTCCATCGGTATCAAGTCGATGGAAAATGTATGATCACCAGGTGTTAGTGGGCAATTCCTAAGTACTGTGTCAACTGTAATCTGTTTGCCATTAGCTATCTCAATACTATAAGGGGAGTCTAATGATTCCTCAGCATGATCAAGATGGCTAGCAAAATCGGATGAGATAAAACTCTGATCCGCACCAGTATCAAATAATATAGAGGCATAGAAATCAGATAGAAGAAATGTACCCGTAATGACGTTCGGGTCTTGTCTAGCTGCAGCAGCTCCTATCTGAAAAGCTCGTCCTCTTGGTGCTTGAGCCCTTTGTTGATTTCTCTTGGGACAATCCCGAGAGAAGTGACCAGGTTCGCCACAGTTGTAGCAAGACCTGTGATCGGTAGTAGCAGTAGTGGCTGCATTGTTGTTTCTGTTTTGAGTCCTCGGACTCTTGCAGTAATTTGCTGTATGACCAAATCTCCCACAATTGGTGCAGTGTCTGCACGGGACATTTGGTAGATGATGAAACTGACATGAGTTGCACAGAGGTGCAGTGCCAGTGTATGGCTTCCTGATCTCCAATGGGGGTGGCTGATTGCGCATCGGAGTTTGAGTAGTGGCAGCAAAGTTTCTAACCACTTTCTGTTTCTTAGCCGGACGTTTATCCGACTTCTTGGAAGTTCCAGCTTTGGCTGTTTCAGCCTCCTTCTTGAATGCCCCAGAGGCAATCATCATATCTGTCAGGGATGCTGACAGTGTAACAGCTAATTCCATGGTGGTAGGGTGAGCAGAAATCACATGACCTCGGATACTGGGCGGTAATCCCCCAACATACCGTTCAATTCTCTTCTCAAGTGTTGGCACCACATCCGGTGCCAGAGTGGCTAATTCATGAAATCGTGTGGTGTAGGCCAGATGCCCAGCACCAATCATCTCCAGATTGAGTAGTTCAGTCTCAACCTTTTTCAGTTCATTTCTTGGGCAAAACTCCGCCCTCAACATCGCCTTGAATTCATTCCACGGCATGGCCTGGGCCTCATCCCGGCCTCTGATTGAAACCTGAGCGTTCCACCAGGTTAACGCTCGCTTGCTAAATGATCCCGCAGCATACTTTACTCTGTTCTGTTCAGGACAGCCACTGATGTCGAGGGTAGCCTCCATCTTCTCGATCCACTGGATCAGTCCGACTGCACCCTCGCTTCCACTGAAACTGGGTGGCTTGCAGCCTACAAAGTTCTTGTAGGCATAGTCCTGACTCTGTCTGGTGTTACCGCTGCCTTCTCCAGATGAGTTAGCAACGTTGTTGCTGTTGTTGTTGTTGATCCGGTTCATCATCTCTGGAATCACTTCCCTCAGTTGGCTTGTAAGAAGAGTATCCAGTGCCACAGTAGCAGGATCCAACTGATACGCTGGTGGTGGCGGAGGAGGAGGTGGAGGTGCTTGTGTAGGAGAGTCTGGCGGTGTCGGTGTCGAAGAGTGCGGAGCTGAACCTTGAGTCAGCAGTAGTAGAGGTGGTTGTCTTCGTGGCGGCATTCTGATTATAACTGAAAGAAAATCGGTTAGTGCAGTGATCAGAAGTAGAAGACATATGCAAATAGGATCCTATATCATAAGAACTCTACATGAGGTCCCTAGGTTATAGTCTAGGCCAAACCATTTTAGTAATATGACCTATATTTCTCTATAACCATGGCTCTGATACCAATCTGTCACACCCCGGGCCGGCGGGAACGGATCGTGTTTTCCCGTCGGGCGGAAAGTTCCCGGGGCGCGATATCGTTGTGTTGATAATCAAATGATCAGATTGTTTACATAGCACATGAGATATAAATGAGAAATGCTAATCATGACATGAAATAGAATTACAAAGTTAAATTACATTGTACTTCATAATTTAACTAAGTAAATCTGTAGGATCAGATGTTCTTAATTGATTCAATATTAAAGTATAGCAGCGGAATTCAACACAGAATTAGCATAATCATCGTAAGAACAAAGTTAATCAAACAGTAAACTCAAATTTGTTATAGAGAGAGAAGGTTTCTGCAAAGGAATATTTCATTCAATTCATTAACTTCGTTACATTACAATACTGTCAACTGCCCATATATAGAGACAGTGACGTCTGATGATGTCACATGATGTTGACACCTAACAGACAAAACAAAACAACTGAAAATAACTAAACTACTGAGAATGTCTTCAACATCTGAAGACAATCTCTTACAACTACTGAAGAACTAAAACTACTGAAGTAATAAACTAAAACATCTGATGAGTAAACTACTCATCAGACTTTTACAAGAACTGAAAGAAAACTACTGAAGACTAAACTACACACTACAACATCTGATGACTTACACTTCAGCTGTTGTATATCTCTTCAGATCTTGTAACTTCTGTACATTGTATGTCAGCCGTTGTGTTCTTCTTCAGTTGTTATAAGTGCTGTGAGACTTAGAGATTTTTCTGATCAGGCTCATTGGTTCTTTTAGTCCAACAAACTCCCCCTGAACCAATGCAGCCAAAAACCTCTAACTTATTTATGGTCTCACTTATTTATTCCCAGGCAGAAAGATAAGTCTTTTTCTTTGAGATCAGTATCAAAATAACCGGTTAAAGTGTATGCCTGATAATCAACAGCTTCCAAAAAAATTCTAACAAGCAAAATATGAGAGGGAACTCCATTGGGGAAATGGACTATGAGCATTAACCCCTCTCATTAAAGCTATTGATTATATACTAACCTGAAGGACTCCCTGACATAAGCTTCAAGTAATATCATCTTCTCTTGTGGAGTCAGTTTTTCAGGTTCACCTTCAAAGAAGGACTCAGGTCCATAATACTCAGACAAGTACCTGCCCGTTGTCCCATCATTCAGCTCTACTCTGGTAATTTCCCTGTAAACAAACTCATCAGGGTGCTTTCCTTCCAAAAACAAATAAAGTTCTTCTTGCAGAACATGTTCAAGCTTCCTATATACTAGTCCTTTCTTGATCATTTTGTTCTCTATGAAATTTGGAGCTTTTGCACCAGAGTTGTACACACTCTTGAAATCACTTATTATCTCCCAAGGATCAAGCACTGACCCCAGCATAATTTCAGCACTTAATACCCTTCGGATTCTTCTGGCATAAGCTGCTGGGGCTTCTCTCTTGTGAATCCTATGAATGACTCTTGGATCAGGCCACATCCTAATCAGATCCTTCATATACTGAAATGTGCATCTCAGAGCATACAACCTTTGAGCTTCTTTCTTCATTGCAGTAATGGTTGATGTCTGAGGATAATCTTTGTCAACCAACTTTAAGATCTGCTCATCATGCTTCCTTTGGTTCTCTTCTTCTTCAAGCTTCACCTTGACTGCCAACATTCTAGACTCTGGTGTGATCTTTGGTTGTTGACCAAACACCAGTGGCTTCTCAGGCACATATTTGGCAGGTAAAGTTACCTTCTTCTTTTGAATGACCAGATCTGACCCAGTTGTTGCTGAATCAGGCTTTTGAACCTTTGTTTTAATGACTATAGAGATAGGCATCCTGTCTTCCTCATCTGAATCTTCTTCTTCTTGAATTCTAAGTTGCCTTCTCTTCTTTGGAGGAGCCCTTACCTCAACAACCTGAGTTTGAACCTCTTGATTTTGTATCTCCTCTGGTTCAGTTTCTTGGACATCAGAGGTTGTAGCCTGTTTTTGTATATCAGAGGTTGTAACTTCCACTTGTTCAGCACTTGCTTCAATTACTTTCTCAGTCATTTCCTGCTCAACCTCCTCATTAGCTCTGTTGATAACCTCAACAGATTTATTCTTCCTCTGTCTCTTATAAGTCACTTGAATTGCAGGAGACCTTTCAGAAGCAACATCTTCAGATCTTGGCCTTTTGGAAGCTGAAGTTGTGACTGACTCTGTGCCTAACTCCCCCTTTTTGGCTGCAGGGGAAGAAGGAGGATGTAGAGTGGTAAGTCTGGCAGTCACAGCCTCATCAACCATTTGTTGAAGTTGAGATTTGGAGGGTAGCCTCTCATCAAGGGCTTGGGCAATGATGGTTTTTAGTAATGGAGTGATGAGAGGAAGGATATTTAGAAAGGCAGCAGCTAATGCCTCTGGGGGGCTAGAACCCAAAGGATTAGTGCCTGAAGCAGTGGCTGGAGGCTTGTCAAATTGTGAAGTAGTGGTGTTAGTGTTTGGGTGACCTTCAAGATGAGAAGGTGCCATCTGTGGGGTAATTGGGGAAGATGGACTTTTGTCCTTGGACATTTTGGTGAGTAGCTCATTGAGTCTACAAACCTCAGCCTCAAGGATTTGATTCTTTTTCAGAACCTCAGCAAGTGTGCTTTGGTCATCATCAGCCTTAGCTGAATCATCTGACCTCCTGAGAATATCAGGATCTACCTGAGTTGAGTGTGGCTCAACATGATCAGGTGCCCCTTTTTCTTGGTACTGGGGACTTCCAACCTCAGGGGTAACCCCTTCATCAGTTGTTGCCTCTGACAAGGTCTTAGTAATGGTACCACTATCAATCACTCCAAATGATGGAGGTGATGAAGTAGCAGCCTTGTCAGATATCAGAATCTCTCTTTCCACACTAGGAGATCTGATGTGGTAGTCATGATCCTGTGGGTTATCAGAGACACTTTGTTCCTCCCCCTCAATGTTGGAGCTAATCCCAGTAGTGATAGGTGTCTGGGAGGGGATAGGAGTGTTCAACTGATCCAGGATGTTGTCAATAACAAAAGTAGGGCTATCTGGGGTGGTTTCCATAGAAATTGGCTTTGAAAGAGAATGCACCCGGGGAGATTGGTGCTGTTCAATAGAAACCTTTTCAACTGAAAGAGGTTCTAGAAATGTGTCTGCCCCTACAATGGTTGCACCAGGTTCCTGTTGAGAGGAATCCTGGGCGGTTTGAGCCGGTGGAGTCTGATGGACCACTGGTTGACTACTCCCAGTGACCATTTCATGCCTTGGTGAGGCATGGGCAGACTCAGGGGACTCATTTCCCTGAGCAGCCTTTTTGGGCTTTGTGGATTTGGGTTTAGTGGGGACCTTTGATTTGGATTTTGTGGTGGAGGCTGTGGGTTCCCTCTGCTTGGGTTTTAGCTTTCGGGCAGCCTCTTTGAGAGTAGGGTTAGAGTTGTGTCGGGAATATACTTTCAACAAAACTGCTGGAGCAGAGATCCCCTGACCAACAAGGCCATTTTGCTGAAGCTGTTTCTCTATGATGGCCATGATAAAACGTGGATAGAGTAGCCATCTAGAGGAAACAGGCTTAGCAGCATGTTCAGTTAATTCAGAAAATAGTATTTGAGAAAAATTTAGCTTTTGAGATTCAAGGATAGAATACAATACCTGTTGCCATCGAGAGGACATTTGGTCCCATGAGGAAGACTTCGGAGCCAAGCAGATGTTGATCATATGGAATATCAGGCGCTCTGGGTCATTGAAGTTCTTCTTGTACAGAGTGGAATCACTTAGGTCACCTTGGTATTCATGACTTGTGAAACAGAGGTCAAGTTGATTCTTTGGGAATTGGGTGACCAGATTAGCATCATCGAGCTGAAGAACCTCCCTCAGTTCAGCGGGACTGAGGTGCACATTATGACCATTAACTGTGGATCGAAGGGAGATTACTCCTGTGCCAACGTTGATCAGTTCAACGTTCATCCAAAATTGATGAATAGAGTCGACATACAGAGTTGGATTGATGAGAAAGGCAGTTTTGAATTGAGAGGAGTTCATCAAGTCCACGGCTTCATCAAACTTTGACCAAAAGGAGGATTTGGTCAGATAAGCAATGGAATTGTGTCGCGGTTTCAAGGTGATTGACGCCATGGATGCAACGACTGGAGAGGGAAAATAGGTTTTTGAAAAAGATGGAAAGTTCTGAGAAAGTGATAATGAAACAACTGAAGAAGGTTGAGTTAAATAGAGAAAACAACAGAAGTTAAAACAACTGAAGAGTAAAATTACTCATCAGGTGTTGTCGACAGTTTTGTTCAGCAGTTGTTTTCATCAGTTGTTCATCAGACTTTGTGGAAATTTTGTTCATCAGAACTTGTGAACAATGTGTTCATCAGAACTTGTAAACAAGTTGTTCATCAGAACTTGTAAACAATTTGTTCATCAGAACTTGTAAACAATGTGTTCATCAGAACGTGTAAACAATTTGTTCATCAGAACTTGTAAACAATTTGTTCATCAGAACTTGTAAACATTGTTTGACCTTCAGTACTTAGTGAATCAATACTCATCAGTACTTGTAACTTAGAGTATTGGAAAAGGTCATATCTTTCCTTGAATCAGTACTTTTGATATGTATCAGTATATACTGAAAATATCAAAAGGTTTCAAGGTAAAAAAAATTTATTTGAAAAGAACAGTTGAAAATATTTTTGGGTTTTTGAAAAGAAATTAAAATTTATTTAATGAAAAACCAACCTATTCAAGTTGCAGCATACCAAGCCTTAGAACTAAATTTTGAAAAGTTGAGGTGTCTAAAGGCTTAGTAAAAATGTCTGCAAGCTCATCAGCACTAGGAACAAACTTTGGATCAATCAGACCCTTTTCATAACAATCTCTTATAAAATGATGTCTGATCTCAATGTGTTTAGTCCTAGAGTGCTGAACTGGATTCTTGACAATACAAAGAGCTGAAGCACTATCCATTAACAATGGTGTCTTCAGTTCTTTGATGCCATAATCTAAGAGTTGAGACTGAAGCCAGAGAATTTGTGAAGTACAACTTGCAGCAGCAATGTACTCGGCTTCAGCAGTGGAAGTGGCTACAGATGTTTGTTTCTTACTTTGCCAAGAAACCAGACAATTTCCTAGAAATTGACACCCACCAGAAGTAGATTTTCTTGAGAGTTTGCATCCTGCATAGTCACTATCAGAAAAAGCAACTAGCTTGCAGGAATGTCCAGTGGAGTACCATATTCCCAGAGATTGAGTACCCTGTAAGTATCTGAAAATTCTTTTTACAGCAATCAGATGAGATTCTTTAGGTGCAGCCTGAAATCTAGCACAGACACATGTGGCAAACATAATGTCTGGCCTTGATGCAGTTAGATACATCAAAGAACCAATCATACATCTATAAAGAGTTTCATCCACTGAAGTACCTTTTAGATCAGCATCAAGTTGTGTGGTGCTGCTCATGGGGTTAGAACATGGTTTACAGTTTTGCAGATCAAATTTCTTTAACAGCTCTTTTGAGTATTTTGATTGGTGAATGAAAATTCCATCAGGTTTTTGTTTAATTTGAAGACCCAAGAAAAACTGTAGTTCCCCCATGGCACTCATTTCAAAATTTTTGGTCATAAGCTCAGTGAAAGCATCACACAACTTTAGATCAGATGAAGCAAATATAATGTCATCAACATAAATTTGAACAAGTAGCTTATGCTGTCCTACATTCTTTATGAATAGAGTTTTATCAATGGAGCCTCTAGTGAAATTATTTTTGAGTAGAAAAGTGGATAAAGTGTCATACCAGGCTCTAGGTGCTTGTTTCAGCCCATAAAGAGCTTTATCAAGCTTGTACACCCAATCAGGATGTTTATTGTCCTCAAAGCCTGGAGGTTGACACACATACACTTCCTCTTTTATTTTACCATATAGGAAAGCACTTTTGACATCCATTTGAAAAACTTTAAGTTTATGTAAGGCAGCATATGCTAAGAACAACCTAATTGCTTCTAGTCTGGCTACAGGGGCAAAAGTTTCATCATAATCAATACCTTCTTCCTGAGAAAACCCCTGTACAACCAGTCTAGCTTTGTTTTTAATGATTTGACCATTTTCATCTGTTTTATTCCTAAACACCCATTTTGTGCCTATTGCACACTTACCTGGAGGTAGAGAAACCAGCTCCCAAACTTGTTGTTTCTTGAACTGCAGCAACTCCAACTGCATTGCTTCCACCCAGCCATTGTCTTTGAGTGCAGTATGATAGTTCTTTGGCTCTTGTTGACTGACAAATAAGGCATAGAGGCAAAAGTTTGATAATTGACTTCTTTTTGAAACACCAGCAGAAATATCACCAAGAATTTGAGATAATGGATGATCCTTCAGTTCTTGATATGGAATAAGAGCAGTGCAAGTGTTTGCTGGAGGTTCAGCTGCTGCGGAAGTGGATGAAGAACCAGGGAACAATTCAGCTGGAATTTCAAATGATGTGGAAGAATCCAGAATTTCATCAGCATTTGTATTTGGAGGAGCAACTGGAGCAGGAGGAGCAACTGATTTTGCAGAAGTAGGCAGATTATCACTGAATCTGAACAAATGAGTACTTTCATCTTCATCATCTGGAATTCCTTGTGTGGTTTCTGTAGAATCTTTTGGTGGATTTGCTGGAAGTACCTCATGTTCTTCACCATTAGGTTCAACTGGAAATTTATGTTGCAAGATGTTAAGATCAAACATCTCAGTAGGATTTTGAGGAATGGAATCTTTGGGACATTCATTGAATTTAACATGAAGAGTTTCTTCAACAATCTTTGTTCGACAATTGAACACTCTATAAGCCTTGCAAGTTGAAGAATATCCAACAAAGTATCCTGCATCAACTTTGGAATCAAATTTGGTAAGTTGATCTTTGGTGTTAAGGATATAACATGGACACCCAAAAGCTCTGAAGAAGGAAATCAAAGGAGTTAGATTGTGAAGTATTTCATATGGAGTTTTCAACCATCTTTGATTGACTAGAACCCTGTTTTGCACATAGCAAGCTGTGTTGATGGCTTCTGCCCAGAAGGTCAAAGGCAGACCAGAGTCAGCCAGCATTGTTCTGGCAGCTTCAATCAAGGTCCTATTTTTCCTTTCTACAACTCCATTTTGTTCAGGAGTTCTGGGAATACTGTACTGTCTCTGAATTCCCTTTGACAGATAAAATTCATCCAGAAGGTGATTACTGAATTCAGTGCCATTATCACTCCGAACACACTTGATAGGAATAGAATATTGCTTTTCAGCAAACAACACAAAATTCATAATAGCCTTGGCAACCTCACCTTTTGAGTGTAAGAAGAAAGTCCAAACAAACTTTGAATAGTCATCAACAATAACTAGACAATACTTCTTCTTTGCCATAGACATTATCTGTACAGGACCAAACAAATCCATGTGCAGTAGTTGCAGGCAACCAGTGGATTTGGAATCTCCAATTGGAGGAAAAGAGACTTTGTGTTGCTTTCCTTTCAAGCAGGCAGTACAATTCTCATCACAACTAAAGTCCTTTAAAGGAAGACCTCTAACCAAACCATGTTTCACCAATTGATTCATGTTTTTGATGTTCACATGACCTAATCTTCTATGCCACAGATTTGATTCCTTGAAAGAGGCCTTAGAGAATAAACAAGGATGACCCTTGACAGAGATATTCTTAGATAAATCAAAGGCATATACCTTTCCCACTCTGTTAGCCTTAAGAAGTGTATACTCATCTAAAACTTTGCTAATCAAAGGCATCACATCAGAAGATAAAATCCTACAATCTTGCTTAGTGAAAAGAGAAACATGACCCTTATCACACATTTGACTAACACTCAGAAGATTGTACTTAAGATTTTCAACATGATTCACATCATCAAACCTAATTTCACCATTTGTTACCATACCTTTCCCAATAATGTAACCCTTAGCATCATTTCCAAAGGATACAAATCCCTTCCTTCCAGTAAAATAATTTTGAAGGAGAGATCTGCTCCCAGTCATATGCATGGATCCTCCACTGTCAACATACCAGATGCTATTTTGGCATGCTGAAGGACCCTGCATACAACAACACACTCAGTTAGACTTTGGGACCCAAACCATTTTGGTTTTGGGTCTGTTAACACATGAATAAACAAAATGAGCAGTGTCAGTTGAAGCGACACTTGAAGCATTCTTATCAGAAGATTTTGCTTTGACTTTTGATTTTGATTTCTTTTTATGAAATGAATCAACAGATGCCTCTGCCAGATTGACTCTTCCTAGCAGTTGTTGCATCATTAACATCAGTTGATTATGATTTTGTGTCAAGATTTTGATTTCATTAGACACATTCTGACCTGACTTTGGATTTTTGGGTTTTAACACTTTAGTTTCTTTAACTGATGAAGAATTTTTCAAGTGTTGTTTCTTTGAATCTGGAACCACCTCCTTACCTTTCTTGAACTTATTTGATTCAGTTCCATGTGAGGTGTTTCCAGTCTTTGAACTGACAGATGATTCTGGTACAAACTTGGAACGAAATTCAGTTTTCATTTTGAGAAGGTTTTTGTTTTTATGCTTTATTTTGTTGAATTTAGAACCTTTTCTGTACCAGCAATCATCAGTGGAATGATTAAACAGCCTACAAATTTCACAAGGCACCCTCTTTTGCTTTCCCTTGTGATTATCTACAAGTACTGATGACTTAGATACTGAGTTTTTGTTCTTCAGCACATTTGGAACATCAGTAGTTGTAGACAAATTGATAACAGCTGATGTGCTGACAACCTCTGAAGAGGTATTCTTCAGCACTTGTCTGTCAATCCTTTTCCACTTATCAGTAGTTGTGCCATCAGCATTTTCAACAACTACTGATGAGTGATTCTGACTTATCAGAAGCCGTGCATCTTTCTCTCCAGTGCCATGCCCATCTGACTTAACCAGTTTTAAATTTAATTCATTTGAAACCTTTTCATCAGGGTTAATCTCAATTAAAACACTATCCTGACATGTTTCATCCTGGATAACATTTGTACATCCAAGAGAATAAGAATAAGTTTCAATGTCAATAGTTTCAGACTCAGATTTGCAGGCACTTGAATCACTTTCAAATGATTCTTCAGCATCAGACTTTTCTGAAGATTTGGTGGATTGGTATACACTGTCTCCTTCAGACTCACAGTTAAGATTTTTTGGTGTATAATCAGTTGGAGGAGCAGTGTGATTGTATCCAATACCAAACTTCACATTTGATGCTGTTTGCTTGTTTAACAGCAACTCAAACCCCTTGCAAGATTCAACCCATCTTGCACATTCTACTTTTGTTGCTGCAAGTGTTTGTTTCAAATCATTGTGTTTTACAAGCATGACTTCCACCCTAGCCTTTTCATCAAACAATTGACACTTGAGTTTGTAAATTTCAGACTCTTTTTCATTCAAAACTTTCTCAAATTCAGTTTTATTCTTTGTCATGACCCTTTCTAAAGCCAACTTCTCATTGATTAACTCAACATTGATTTCTCTAATGGAAGCAAATGCTGAAACACAAGACTCTGAACACAACTTAGCTTTGGATTCAGAAGATACCTGTGATGTTGAAGAAGATTGACAAGAGTTGTCAGTTGAGTCAATAGCCATCAATGCAAGATTTCCAAAAGGATTGTCTCCACCATGTGGACCATTTTCAGAGTAAGGCTGCATGTTGAAGTCAGATAAATCATCAGGTAGGCTACTCCAATCAACTACTCCAGGAGTAAAGAAACTTTGATGCTGTTGTTGTTGAGACTGTTGATTGGTTTGAGATTTGCTGGTATCAGGAAGAGCAGGTGATTGTGAAGGAATTAATGCTGGAGTGTGTGTAGGTTGAGGCATGTAGAAACAAGGATATGGATATGGCATAGGATTTTGTTGAACAAAGTGAGCTGGATAGAATTGTTGTTGACTAGTACCAGAGGATTGTGGTCCTTTGCTTGATGGGTTGTTACTTGGAAAAGTCACAAAAGGTGCAGCAGAGTTAGAACCAGTAGATTTGCACTCTCTAGCAAAGTGACCAAGTCTATGACACTTATGGCACCTCAGCTTCCCTTTGTCAAATCCAACTTTGGTTTTGCCAGATAATCCAGGGAACTTTCTTCCTGTTCTTTTATAGAACTTTTGTGATCTGATGTTGATTAATGCCATTTGACTCAAAATGTCCATCTCCTCTAGATCATCATCCGGGATTCCTTTCAAATCATCCATCACAAAACACAAGTTATCACCATAATTTCCTGCATTACCATCAACTCCCACAAAAGCATGTTCAGAATTGTTAGTAGAAAAATCAATATGTTCATCATAAGAACATTCAGACCCATTAAACTCTGACTCCTGACCTATCAAAGCAGTGTTACCAGGAACAAAATCATCAGCAAGTTTTCCAGATGAAGACAGTTTTCTCTTTTGTTCTACCTCTCTCTCAAATGTTAAGAGTTTCCCATGAAGTTGGGTGAGAGATAGATGTTCTAGAGTTGCACTGGAGCGTAGGATAATAGTATAAGTATCCCATCTCTCAGGCAGTGATCTGAGAAATCTGTTATTCATCTGACTATTAGTATATTCTTGTTTAACCATTTTCAACTCAGAAATTAAACATGAGAAACGCTCAAATTGTTGGGTCAATGATTCACCCTTTCTATGAGAAAAGGTCTCATACTGCTGAGCAAGGATTTCTCTAGTGTTTGCTAACACCTCATCCGTTCCACCGAATTGTTCTTTCAGTGCAACCCAGAGATCATGAGCAGTATCATGATGCATCAAGCCAGAATAAATCTCATTCGGCAAGGCCATGGCCAGAATACCATGAGCTTTAGCATCAATTTCAAACAATTTAATATCCTCATCCGAATACATATCCGAAGGTTTCGGAATCATTAGTTTAGTTTCAGGATCAGTGATCATGGGTTTATACGGACCATGCACTACAGATTTCCAACATCCTGCGCTGTTAATCGACAGGTGATGTAGCATTCTACGTTGCCAAATGTTGTACTCACTCCGCACCAGCATCGGAGGCTTGGTTGCGGAGCCTGTATTGTGCGGATCATTGTTTGGAGTTGTCATGATCACAGATTCAAACAATTACACACACACTAATGCAAATTTCAATTAATTGAATCAAAACAGATCTATATCGAAAGACAAATCAACAGAAGTTAACAGAAAACTTCAATCTATAACACATTCTTACTAATCAGCTAATTCGATCAACTAGAGAACAAATTTGAGCAGTTTCAGAGATCAATTGTTTAATCGATCAATGATTAACCAGCTCTGATACCAATTGTAGGATCAGATGTTCTTAATTGATTCAATATTAAAGTATAGCAGCGGAATTCAACACAGAATTAGCATAATCATCGTAAGAACAAAGTTAATCAAACAGTAAACTCAAATTTGTTATAGAGAGAGAAGGTTTCTGCAAAGGAATATTTCATTCAATTCATTAACTTCGTTACATTACAATACTGTCAACTGCCCATATATAGAGACAGTGACGTCTGATGATGTCACATGATGTTGACACCTAACAGACAAAACAAAACAACTGAAAATAACTAAACTACTGAGAATGTCTTCAACATCTGAAGACAATCTCTTACAACTACTGAAGAACTAAAACTACTGAAGTAATAAACTAAAACATCTGATGAGTAAACTACTCATCAGACTTTTACAAGAACTGAAAGAAAACTACTGAAGACTAAACTACACACTACAACATCTGATGACTTACACTTCAGCTGTTGTATATCTCTTCAGATCTTGTAACTTCTGTACATTGTATGTCAGCCGTTGTGTTCTTCTTCAGTTGTTATAAGTGCTGTGAGACTTAGAGATTTTTCTGATCAGGCTCATTGGTTCTTTTAGTCCAACAAAATCCAATCAAAAGAATCAATGAGTTTATATCTTGATCAGTACAAGATATACAAAAGTGATTCAAAGTTCTGTCATATCAAAATGTATGCAATCAAAAGAAAGCTAGGTCTTCTATGAGCCCACTAGCTTAACACTTGCATATAGTATCTACACCTGTTCGTCACCTGAGAAAACATGTAATTTAAACAAAGTCAACACTAGGTTGGTGAGTTCATAAGTAAGTAATTTGAAAACCATTGAACTGATCCTGCACACATTCACAATGATATAATTGTTGCTTGTATACTTGTTTCACCTGTTCCACCCAATGGCCTCTCCTTAGTTATATGTACAAGTAGTATATCACCTAATTAAGTATGCTTATATATAGGGAATCACGAAAGGGTCAAGCCCAGACGCTATCCCACCACATACTCAACCAAGTTCCACACCACTCGCTGGTCACCATGGTGTATCAGATTAACAACTTCAGCCGACTATTTCTTCACTCGCCCAATACTTAGAAACAACCCACACACCTTACTCGGCCCAGGTGTTCTCTTTCGGGCAGTATAGTGCTCGGCCCATGGCAAACCATGCGGCCCAATGTTTTGGCTTAGTTCAACTATCTGGCCCGCTATGCACCATCAATTCGAGACAATTGTTTCGGCCCATCACCTTTGAATTGGCCCATGGGACTGTCCGGTCCACATACTCAATCCATAATATTGTCCGGCCCAACGAACTAGTCCAACAACATGTAACAGGCACAACACTTTCGAAACAAGGGGCCTATGTAATTTCCTTCGGCCCGGCCAAGTCAAGAAACCTAATTGGCCCAACCCTAATCTCTGCCCATACATGAGAGAAAAGGGATTAGCTCATTCGGCCCATATGATAACTAAAATAAAAAAAACACCATGAATTGATACTAGTGATCACTTGTGTGGATTTACAACTTGAAATGCAACAAAGATAGAAAGGAACAGAGTAACCGATAATCACATGTTGGAGCATTAAACTGATACAACCACTAGACCACAAACTACTAAAAGTCTAATGATAGCAACCAAGTGAAATTAACACGTGATGGGAAGACATGTTGAATTAACATAAGTGATCACTAGTAACTTAGGGCCAAATACAGACCGAGACTCACAAGTGTTCGCCTACATTAGGGCTAACACCTACACACGCTCAAATCTTTAAGCTTATACTTATAAGTACAAATCACTATGAAATCAATACAGGATCGTGAACATCACAACAAGTACAAACAAAGAGCGCGTGCATTCTTATTTTACTTAGTCAACTACTACACACATAAGGTGAGTTCATTTGTCCCTTTTCAAACTTATTTGTTTTACTTCGGGACTGAGAAGCATGTTAAACATTTTAATATACTATTGAAATGTTAATTAATGTTTTTAAACTTAAACATGATGCTTATATTGATGCTTATGATTGGAAACTAGTATACTTTGAGAAGCTATAAACTTGATACTTATACTACAAACTTGAAGCTTGAAACTATATGTTGGATGCTTATGCGGGAAACTAAATGCTTAAACGTGAGACTTGATGCTTATACTAGATTTTAAATGCTTGAACTTGAGACTTGATGCTTATGCTAGAAACTATATGCTTAAACTTAGACTTGATACTTATACTATGAAATTCATGATGAAACTATACGTGGATGCTTGAAACTATATGCTTGAAACTATGATTGCGCGCGAAATACTAAACATGTATCTAATCATGGGCTACGTAATTGCTAAACTTCTGCTATAGTAGAGCTTGTACCTATGTATTGAGATACATGAAGACTAAACCATGACGAGGCTAAGCTATTATCTATATAAGAGACATGTAATTTCTAAACTTCTGCTATAGCAGAGCTTTTGTCTGCTTATATGAGATATGTAATTGCTGGATTGTTTGTGTATGCATGGCTTGTGTCTATGTATGAGATACGTAATTGCTAAACTTCTGCTAGAGCAGAGCTTGTATCTTGTATAGGAGACACGTAATTGCTAGACTAAGCTTAACTAATTCATGAGATACGTAATGGCTAAACTTCTGCTAGAGCAGAGCTTGTATCTAGCCGTGAGCTACGTAATTGCTAAACTTCTGCTATAGCAGAGCTTGTACTCACACATGAGATTAGGGAAAGCTAAACTTTGTGCGTGTGAAACTATGATGCTTGTTAAACTTACTTTGAAGTTAATACTTATGAATGCTAAAGACTTATAAACTTTGAAACAGAAAACTAAAGCTATGATGAGGAATGAGTTGATTGGTAGGTAAAATGCTTAATTATTACTAACAACAGTGTCATATGCGAATTAGTATGTGGTGGGACGGCGTCTGGGCGGGTTGTAGGCTCGACTCAGGGGTATGCCCTATATATAAGCATATCGATTTGGATATTACATGTGGAGTTAATGAGGTTAAGGTTTTACCGAAAGAGGTTTGCTAAAGCTATTTTCAAACTTAAAAACTATATGAACTCACCAACCATTGTGTTGACTTTGTTTTCTTACATGCTTTCTCAGGTGATGAACAGGTTTAAGCTAAGGCTATTGGATTGCATGCTAGGTGGCCTAGATAGAGGACCTAGTTGATTTTGGAAGCACATCTTTTGTTGATAATACGCATCACTTTTGATATCTTGTACAGATACAAGATATAAACATTTGATTCTTTTGTTAGGTTTACTTAGTTAAATTGCAGAACATTGATATTGTAATTTAACTTTGTAATCCTAGTTTAATGTTTGATTGTGCTTTAGTTATTCTTAACATTGATGCTATGTAAACAATCTGATCACTATGATTATCCCTCACGATATCGCGCCCCGAGAACCTTCCGCCCGACGGGGACTTCAATCCAACCCCGCCGGCTCGGGGTGTGACAGATTGGTATTAGAGCTCAAGGTTATAGAGAATAATAGGTCATTTACTTAAACGGTTTGGCCTAGACTATAACTTAGGGACCCTCATGTAGAGAACATAATACTTAAGTTTGCATTGCGTCTTCTGCGTTCGATCACTGCACTAACCAAATTCTTTTGGTTATGATCAGAATGCCGCCCAGAAGACAACCAATTCCGGTGCCTACTACACAGACATCTGCACCTCACTCATCGACACCATCACCACCTGATTCACCACCGCCACCTCCTCCTCCGCTAAACCCTCCTCCGAACCCGAATGCGGGTCCAGTTGTTGACCCTGCTACTATCGCTTTGGCGAAACTTTTGAGTACCCAACTGACGAGTCAACTGAAAGATGTCATCCCAGAGATGATAAACCGGATTCAAGGCCATGGCAACAACTCTGGCCATACCACAGGAGAGGCTAGTGGAAACACTAGTCATACTTCAGACTGCTCCTACAAATCTTTTGTAGGATGTAAACCACAGAGTTTTACTGGTGTGGAAGGAGCTGTTGGACTGATCCAATGGCTGGAGAAGATGGAGAACACTTTGGACATAAGCAGTTGTCCAGAACACCACAAAGTTCGCTATGCAGCTGGATCATTTAGAAAGCGAGCGTTGACATGGTGGAATGCTCAGATCAGAGCTAAGGGAAGAGATGAAGCAATGTCGATGCCCTGGGCAGACTTCAAACTCCTTTTGAGGAACGAGTTCTGTCCGAAACACGAACTACAACAACTAGAGATTGAGCTCTCGAACCATGTGATGAAGGGAGCCGATCATATGACTTTTACCACTCATTATCATGAGCTGGTAGCATTGGTGCCAGAGATGGTTCCAACCTTGGAAAAGCTGATTGATCGATACGTAGCAGGATTACCCTCTTGTATTCAAAGCATTGTGTTGGCTGCTTATCCTGCTACTCTGGAGTCAGCTATCTCTCTCTCAGTTAAACTTACCAATGTGATGGTAAAGTCTGGAGTTCTAAAAGATGATGCGGGAAAAGCCAAGGAAGCAACAACGAAGAAACCCGAGTATCATCAAAAGAAGAAACAGAAGGTGGTTAAGAACTATGCGGCTGTCACTCCTCTGAGACAGGCACCCATGAACTATGGGGAAGTGCATCCTCAGTGCACACATTGCAAGTATCATCATCATCCTACTGCTCAATGTAGGAAGTGCACTAACTGTGGTCGATTTGGCCACTGGGTTGCACGCTGCCGTTTTGTTGTAAATCAAGCTACCAACACTACAGCAAAGGCACTACCTCCACCACCACCACAGAATCCAGGCAACAACAACAACAACAGAGGATGCTACAAATGCGGGGAAATGGGTCATTTCTCCCGTGACTGTCCTAAGAGAGTGCAACAAGGAGCTCAAGCACCCCGAGGACGAGCTTTTGTTATCGGAGCCAATGCTGCACGCCAAGACCCTAATGTGGTCACTGGTACATTTCTTTTACATGACTCTTGTCAGAAATGAGAAAGAAATATCTACAACTATTTCAATAATCTTGAGGACGAGATTAAAACAAAGGTGGGGAGGATGTAACAACCCGTTTTATGAATATAAATAAAATACTCTCGTTTATAATTAAAATATTATTCTAAAATATAATAATAGAAACGGTTAATTGAATCATAAGGTCTCATCTAATAATTAAAATAATTCAGTTTATAAACTATGATTATTCGAGAGTGTAAGAGTAGATATAAGCGTTAAAAATTCTAGTGTTCGGTAAAACGACCAGGTAAAACGAAACAACTATTCGAAATAATCGAGGTCTAAATGATTTTTAAGTTTAATCGTTAAAATAATAATGATGATGATAATAATAATAATAAATATATTATATTTGATCTTTCTTTGTTTTTAACCAAATTTAGGTCAAAATGTAGAGAAAAATAAACATGTCCTACCCATATATTTTTAATTTTATAAAACGTGAAATCTTAAAGTTATAACTGAATAACAAAACTTAAACTAAATTAATTATAATAATATAATAATAAAAATATCTAAATATGTATATATTATAATTATAATTAAGTGTGTACGTGTGTGCAAGTGAAATGCATAAAAAGGTGGTGTGTAAGCTTCCACGTATTAAAAAAAAAAGAAGATAAGTATACACTTATCTTATGTGTACAACATATATATACATACATACACTCTGAAATTTTGAATGTTTTCAAACATTGAATTAAATTTGTTGTGAGCACACAATTTTATTCGCAAATCGTAAGTTTCAACCTTCTTCTG
Source organism: Mikania micrantha (assembly GCA_009363875.1). Lineage (NCBI taxonomy): Eukaryota > Viridiplantae > Streptophyta > Magnoliopsida > Asterales > Asteraceae > Mikania > Mikania micrantha. Next base: position 42,953,179 of record CM018690.1, read on the forward strand.
GTTATACCTGTCATATAATTAGGTACGTATTTTAATATGTAAATTTGATTTATAAATTTATGGTTTTTGTTATGATATTAAATTATAAGATTAAGATTAAGATCGATGCTTGGCATGTAAACAAGATATTGAAATTTTGATTTATTTTAGGATCAGAAAAATAAACAGCATAAAGAATCAATTATTTGAAGGTAATTATAAGGATAGGTTAAGCAGAAACTCTGGCCGAGTTTATAATAAGAAGTTCTAAGCCGTTACCCAGCCAACCAAAAATACAGGTGAATACATTTAACTTGTTTTTAAATATAAATGCATTTTTTGATCATTGTATGTTTAAACTTTGACGCATAAAGGGATACCATGTGACCAACATTTAGGCTATTAGTATACGTATGATTTGCAAATCGTATCCGCATATGGGTGAAAGTCCCATATGTGGCTGGTACAGGTGGGCTGGAAGGTTAAACGTAAGACGTACTCCGCAGGCAACCTAACCAGTGACCAGCTATGGGCTGGAGGGAACAAAACATAAGACGCGTTGCGCTGTAGTTCCTAACCAGTGAAAGTTATAAACCAGTGTATGCAGTAGTTGTATCGATCAGTGAAATAACCTGCTAAATGTGTGGTATTGCCAATAATAATTATGGTTAAAGGACCGAACATGCTATGCTTACATATCGAGTCTGTTATTTGTATTCACCAACATTATGTTGACGTTTTATTTTCAAAAACTTTTCAGGGAATAATGAAATATAAACAAGAAGCAAGATTAGAGATTCTTGGCCTATGATGCCTTGAATAAGATCTTGTGGTGAGACCATGTAGCTATTAGAGTTATGTCTCCAAGTCATGTATAAACTGGATATTATAAACGAAATGTAATTATGCGTGTGTAAAATTCCGGTTTACTATAAATTGAAATGATGGTGTTCATACCAATGCGTATGAAGCTTTATGAAATCCTGAAAAGTTATTTTGAGAAATTATTAACAAACAATGAAAATGTGGTTTTCATACCCACGCATATGAACTATTTATAAATTATGAAAAAAAACAGTTTTCACATCCATGCATGTGAATTATTTGTAAAATTACGAATTCATGAAACAACGTTTCCGCTGAAACATATGAAAAAGAATAATAAACTCTGACCGAGACTATATTTATCCATGAAACCAATAGGGTCGCAGCATTCGGGTCGTCGAGAGTCCGGGGAGTAACAGCTTGCGAACGGAACAAAATTTCTCAAAAATTGAAAAATAGGCATTTTTCTCAAAACCTTAACCAAATTCCCCGCATCCCACACTTGGGATACATTGTCCCTAATGTATGGGTTTTCAGGGCCAGCCAAGGGTTTTCTTACCATTAAAAGTCTTACCTGTGTGAAAATGCAACCAATCCCCGATATCCTTTCCGTGTCAGACTCAACAAAACCAAACACCATCCCCAACACGTAACACAGATTACCCCACCAAATTGTTCCCAAATAAAAAAAACAAATACGGAAAGCAACAAATATTGTACCAGTGACATATTAAAACCATCTGCCCCTCCCTTATACAAATATATCAAAATAGAGAGTAAGAAAAGAGCACATGGACCTGATCTGTGATCAGAGAGTGCTAGTAATGGTGATCATTAGGCTGTCCAAAGATATCCTTCAAGGTGTTTATCCAACCACCCATTTCAAAAGCCCCTGAAGAGGTACTAGAACCCTGCTGCATTGGTTGTTGTTGGCGGTACTCTTGAAATTGGGCATCCTGCTGATAGGGATCTATCCACTCTGATTGATGATGTTCCGGAGCAGGGTAATACATTCTTTTTTGGTTCCGGGGCATAGTAGTAAAATCCACCCTTGGTGGATGCAACAGCACTTCTTCACCCGCGTTATATTGATTTCTCATTCTGTCTTGCTGATGATCCAAATACTGTGTATTGATCTCAGTCTGCAAACTGTATGCGTGCGCCCGATTCCAAATCTCCATTCTATCATAAATTCTCCGCATATCTCTCCGGGCCTATTCAGTAATGGCAGTATCCCTGTCCCATTTCATCTGGACATGTCGTTCTCAACTAGCATATTCGGCTGGCTACTGTTGTGCCAAGTATCCCTGCATATCAAAATACTCACCCCCAAATGGAAAGGCATGATGGCCCTCATATGACACATACGGATTGTATGTTGGGGCCTGGTAGATGCTTCCAGTGGGCCATGTGCCCGGACCCATAGTGTAACCAACCTCACCCTCACTAGACATGTCATCATTCTCATCCGTTTCTTCCTCTTCCATGCCAGGTTTACCCACCTTCCACTGTCTTCCTGACTCCCCATGTACGACTTTGAGATGTCGGCGGGTAGTTGAGTAATGGAGACCACTTTGTCCCAAAGAGCTGCATTCAAATTTTTCAAGCTCCTTATGTGTCTTTTGATAACGAGACACATCCACACCCTGACTTTTTAGAAGAGCTGTGATCAAACGAACGTGAGGGATATACATTTTCTCCCTCTACTCCCTTGCGTCCCAGATGTTACTCATAATCAAATAACGCAAGGAAATTGGATCTTGTCCAGTCATCAAGCTATGAAGAATAGCAACTTCGGGATGTCTAACATTCCCCAGATCGGATCTCCTCGGAACCATATTCCGACACAAAATCAGCAACATAATTCTAACCGGCATCTTCAAAAATTATCGAGCACCAACCCCCTCGGCGGTCAGCTCATACAGCAAGGCCTGCATTTCAGTAAATTGAGGTTGTTTGCTTACTGCTCGGTACATAACTTCAAACCCGGGGCGACGGTAAGTAATGTCTTTCGAGTCAAATTTAGCTATCTCATTCAGAGTGCGATAGCTCATAGTCACCTTCTTACCACCCACTGTTCCAACAAAGTACTATCGTTGGGGTGGTTCCTGCCCTTAGTGTAAACCAAAGTCGAGACGCACTCTTGCACTGGGTCCAAGTAAATCCCCGTAGTCTCTCCATCATAACAACTTAAAGCTGCTTCCCACCCGATCCACTCGAACATTTGTATAATTCCGAAAGGTGGGAAATCATCAAGGTTAACCAGTTTCTCTATGATAAAAGCATTAGTCCGGCTTTTTAAGTACGCAATCTTAGCGTTAAACCACTGAGTCCGGTGTTCTTTTCGAGACTAGATAACCGACCCGTTGTCATACCCCCAAATTCCCACTCATGGTGTTAGTCCACGTGGGTGTGACGTGGCCAGAATCACAGCTCATGGTCATATAGAATAACTCTATATGCGTTTTCAGACACAATGCTTGTCATAAAAGTTAACAAAATAATTGCAGCGAAAATTACATATCATCGTAGTGGAAAAAATATAACTGTAATAAAACATATGCAGCGGAAATGAAATCGTCAGATACAACATTGTTTAGGAATATCATAATAATAAATATTGTTTTTAAATACAAATTAGATGCATGCAAATATTCCTATGCTCGTCTCTTAGGTGCATCCTAAAATCTATAGCAGCTAGTTACCTGAGAATACAAGTTTAAGAAAAAGTGTTAACACAAAGGTTGGTGAGTTCATAGGTTTTGATATACATATATTGTAAGAAAACATGTGTCATTTTGTTTATCATAATGTTAGTACTGAGCCCTAGGCTCCAAGTGTCAGTGCGTCTCTACCGAACTAGACTTGTTTGTCCTTGTCTCCGCTATGTCTCGTAATTACATAGCAAGTTAGGTCAGAGTTTCACGGGTTATGACCTCCAGTCAAAATTGTGTCCCATGGGGTTAGTCACACCCAAACAGATCCATTCAAACCTACCACGTTGTTCGTACATTAACGATAAGACTTTGTGAGGGCTTGTTACGAGTTCAACACTTAATGTTTGTCTAATCAACCAGCATACACATAAAATGTTTGTACAGTAATAATGTTTGACTCGATTCAACTAGTATTCTCCCCCTATTTGAAAACTTTGAAAAGAGTAAAGAGGGGTCGTAAACTCACCTTAGTGAATGATGTGCTAGCACAAGCGTAAGCTCCTGTATCGTCAAGTAGTCGGTCACCGGCTACCTATATCGTATACCATACGTGAGTTTGTGTAAGCGACCGTGCTCGTGTTCGTGTTAGTGCTCAACAACCCTTGGTTGTTCATGTTTGTCCGTGTCGGTCCACATTAACCGTGTTTGCTCATGTTGGTCCACATTGACCGTGTTTGACCAAGTTTGACCGTGTCAAGTCAACGACCCGTTGGTGAATCGTGTGTCGGTTGTGAATCGTGTAACATTCGTGTTAGTGCTCGTCGTGTGCAAAACGCGCAAGTCGCGTCTATGAAAAATATCCAAAATCATTCCAATATTCATGGATCATACATGCATGCATATATAATATCATAAATCCTCATTTTAAACATAAAGACATATATACAACATCTTGGATCGTCATAAATCATTACAATAACACTATAGATCATCATAAATCACAGAAATATCAATAAGCCCAAATTCAAAAGGGTTAAAATTCATGCATGTGGTGGATTAGTGCTTGCATGTGGGTTTTACCCCTTGCATGTGAGTGTAAGAGTGAATAGAGAACATTTTGATCATTGGAACTACCTTCTAATGCTTCTTGATTGCTAAAATGGTGCTTGAGCAGCTTCTAGGACTCCTGGATTGTTGGATTTGACAAGTACAAGAAGGAAGGAGTGGTGTTCAAGCTTAGAAGTCCTTCTCCCTTGTGTTTTCTAAGTTTCTCAACTCCAAATGGGGTCTCTAATGGCTTCCAGGGGCTGTTGCAGAGATTTTTGGGAAGGAGGGGTCGAGAGTTGGCTTGCAAGTTCAAGAGAAATGATTAGAATGGGTAGAGTAGGCATAATGTTCTTGGTTTTATAAAGATTTGTCGTCTGACATCCATCACGTACCGCCGAGAGAGCCCCAGATGCTCTCTGCGTACCGCGATGGATTTCGGGATTCAAATTCTCCCGAAACTCTTCGCGTACCGCTATGGCCTTCTTTGTGGGCCATCGCGTACCGCAATGGGTCTCTGAAGAGCCCAATAGGCCGATTTTCAATGGTTGGATCCGTTCTTCGTCGTTTTCACACTTACGAACTATCGTTCGGCCTCGTTTGAACTTCCAAGTTCAATGTTTGAGCGTTTCGTGAGGTTTCGAGTGTTTTGTTACACGATGTGCTAAACGTTCACCAACATTCGTGTTTTCTTAGACACGTGTCTGCGTGTTGCGATAATTCACCGAATTGTCGTGTTTGTGTCAGTGTTTGTACCGTCATGCCAAGTGTCACACTAAATTAAACTAATTCTAGTGCCACGTGTACAAAATTCATTTAAATAAACATTTAAATAAAATAGAAGCTGACCTGGAATTTATGGGGTGTCACACCCGTCTTCCATTCAAGTGTAACAGGCGGTTGTTTGTCTTGACCTCTAACCAGTAGGGGTTGAATAGTAATGGTAAGTGGCTTCTTCTTCCGTCGCTGAACATTAAGCCTGGGTTGTGTAAATCTTGGGTTGTCATGCTGTTGTCGTCTCTCCAATTGTTCTTCTAGAGTTTCATCCTCCCATAGAGGATCTTCCTCATCTTCGCTTTCACTTTCATCCTGCAACCTGGTTTGCTTTTGACTCTTTGATATTCGAGAATCAGCCCGGGACGAACATGCAGGTTGTTTGCCTTTTCTACTTGTTCCTGCGGCTGCCTTGCTTTTACCCATCTGCACATACACAAACAACAACCCCATCAAACAAGACAAGTTAGATTAACACACCCAAACACTGTAAAAAAGTGTGAATCAACTTCCTCCCCACACTTGTTTACTGCCATGGTTACTAGGCTTGTTGCATTTTAATCACAAAAAGTTATGTTCAATCGATTAAGTCACATGACTACCCCATATATATGACCGGAACTTGTCTAAAGCATAGACAACAACAAGCAACTCCTTATCGGTTGTTGTATAATTCAATTGTGCATCCGAGAGGGTCTTTCTTGCATAATAAATAAGAACCGGTTTCTTATCTACCCTCTGACCTAATACAGCCCCAACGGCAAAGTCACTTGCATCGCACATAATTTCAAAAGGTTTTGTACAGTCTGGTAATTGCAAGATTGGGGCTTGTACCAACTGTTCTTTTAAAACCTCAAAAGCGTTCAAACATTCTTTATCAAAATCAAATTGTACGTCTTTTAAAATTAAGTTACATAAAGGTTTTGTTATGACACCGAATCCTTTTATAATTCGGCACTTCATCAGACACAACACGTACATATGGTGAACTAAATTGAGTTTGTACGTGGTATGGATGTGGCGAAGGTTGTGGGTATGAAGTCTTTGGAAGTGGAGCAATGGATATTGGTGGAAATAAGTAACTGTTGAGGTAGTGGTATTAGTGGGTTGTGGGAGTGGTTGAGTGGCTAGAGGTTCACCTGTAGGTACCGGGTCGATTGGTTTCTTAGATGGATCAAATTTTGACTCCATTGCTTTATCAGTTTTTGTAGGTGTAAAGAGTCGATCGGTTCGATGTAGTGCTCGGTTTTGTCTAGCCAATTTCTCTACCTCTGGGTCGAATAACAAAGGTGATGACTTCCCAGAATGTCTAGTATGCATGCAACCTGTGAATCACCTGCACACACGAACAAGAAAAACCCGTGTAAACCCGAACAATACCAAGTAAAGTTAAGCAATTCTTTGCACACGACTCCCTGGAAACAGCGCCAAAATTTGACCGATGTCAAAGGGTCAGTCAAAAATAAAGGTTAATACCCCAATCCCAATTACCTAGTTAGCTAGGGTAAGTCGAGTGTCGAACCACGAAGAATCTTGTGGAAAGTAATTGCTTAATTGGTCACAGTGCAAATAAAGTAACTGACATAAAAGTAAAATCAATAATTTGGTTGTTTGATTAAAGAAGCAATTTTAAAGACAATCAATTAAAAAAATGGTTTGTAAACAATTAATAGAGAAAGGTGGCTCTCCCAAGACTCAGATTAAATCAATTATGTTCAACTGACCAACCTAGACAGTCACATAGACATGACTATAAATTTAGTTCTAAATAGTGATAATTGAGACAAAGTACTCTAATTGTAGAACAATGAGAGCCTATCGATCAAATACCAGTTATGATTCCCAATCAAAAGTTAACTAACTACGATCCTGATTATCAATTTCTCAGAAATTGAAAATCAATTAACCAAATCATTCAAAACCATACAATTTAGAATTTAGAATCAAAATCCAAATGGCAACAATAATCAAATGATTAGATTGCAAGCCTAGAATTGTTAACCAACATTCAAGAACATAAAAATATCTAACCCTAACCCGGGAGAACTCACAAAGGAACTAGCTAGCCACGCATGATGGAGATGAAAGCAATGATCTTGGTTGAAGGATTCATGATGAATTGACCTTGATCTTGATCCCGGTGATAGAGAACGATGATGGTCGACCTTTTTCACTCAAAATTGGCCCAGATCTGCCTTTTGCTATCAACCGTCTATCCCCCTTAAACCTAATCTGATTACCTACTTATCCTAATTTTTTAGTTCACCGTAAGCCTACTGCTTCGCCGTAAGCTTATGGTTCCATCGAGTTCTTTTGACAACCAGGGCTCACCGTAAGCCTATGTTGAAGGCGTAGGCTTATGGTACTGATGTTCTGTTAAGGTAACCATAAGCTTATGATGGAGGCATAGGCTTATGGTACTAATCCGGCTCTCGCGATAAACTGACTTGGCTCTAACTTTCTCTTCCGAGCTCCGTTTCATCTCTAGTTTGAACCGAGATCTTCAGATTATCATTCATTGCCTTCATTTTTCTTCAATTGCTTCGGTTCTTCGTTTTTAACCTGAAATGCAACCGAATCGCATAGTTATCTATCGCAAAGCAATTAAACACATATAACACATCAATATCAGCCCATTAAAACATATTAGATTCATTACATTCACTTCCCATCATGTATGAATGTTTGGATAAGTTTATGATGTAATCAATCTATTCCTTATGTGCATTGATGAATGTCTTTCATAACATAGGTGCATGTTAGATCAATTACTTTGTGTTTTTGATTAGTAAATGAATTGATAGACGTAGTTCATAGGAATGTTGATTAGGTTCTAAATAATCTAAATGTTTAACCAATCTCAAAAGCTGTGAGGTGAGAGGTTGTTGGTTTGTCTTGGGTGTTCGGTTTCTAGTTGTAATCTTTGTGAGAAGATTCTTTGTAGTTAATTAAACATTTCCTTACCTACCAAATCCAAGTTGAGATTCCTTATTATCCCTTGCACATTTGTGTGTTTGAGACTTTCGTTTCCGTGAGGAAAATAGTCTTTAGGATATGTCATTGATGGTTTGGGTAACTTGTGAAAGAAACTCATTAAAACCGGTAGTTTAACAACTTGTAGACATCTTAGTTGACATCTTTAAGAAAGGTGAAGATACTCTAAGTTGTTTGTAAGTTAATAATGCAAGATCCCGGTTTCACGATAGTTCCATAATCAATCTAAAAAGTGTTAAACATGTATAGAGTTCATCCCTAGGTACTCACTTCATCATTGTTACTTCTTGATTCACTTTTTACTATTTAGTCTTAAATCGGTTTTAGGTCATTTAATTGTTTTAGTTTAAATTTAATTATTCAGCAAAACCCCCTTTCAAACAATACTTTTAATTAAATAAACTTGTATAAAAAAATAGTGAACACCACCATTAGGCGCCCCTCACCGACCGGTGCCACGGCCAACATAAGAAAGGTAAATCGCGTGACCCAGGGAAAATTGGATAGTGCCGGGCTTTGAACCCTAGACCTCCATCATGGATTCCCACCTTCTTACCACTAGGCCACCATCGCGGGGTCAAATAAAGTTGTATAGATAAGTCATAGAATCTACTTAATATTTACCGTATAAGTCTGTGGGTTCGATATCTGGACTTGCTTTTTCTTTACTATTTTTGATATGTTCACTTGCTTTTTCTTTACTATTTTTGATATGTTCACTTGCATGTCAGTAGTTTAGTTCTAAAGAGTTTAAAGTATTACTTAGTGCTTAGATTAGTTGTGATTTTTGTTACTTTTAATTGAACTACTTTGTGCACACCACTAGGGCATTGCGAATAATTTTTTTAATCTCGTTAGCAGCTTTATATAGTTTTGAACCTAACGACGACGACTACTTGAACAATATAATTTTAACCATTTGTTGTTGCCAGTGATTAAATCTTCATAAAGCAGTAAAAACTCCTTTAGTTGGTTTATTAAATAAGTTATGTTAATTTTCGAAGTGATATTTGATTAGAATTTTGTAAATCGAAATTTTAATTGCTAATTGGTTTCTAGTTATTGATATGATAGTTATTATTTATATTTAAAGACAGTAAATTGAACTGTAATATAGCGCTAAGTAACAACGCGTAAAGAAAAATATTAATATAGAAACTCTTTCCACACCACATACTCTTAACTAATGTTTTTAGAACCAGACCACCGGACGTATCTCTGGTTCCCGATCGAACCGGATTCAAAAACCGTATAACATAATAAATATATAAAAAATTCCAAAAAAAATTATACAATTATAAACACATTTAAACAAACATAATTAATGTTCAAACAAACATAATCATGTTAAAAAATACAAGGTTTGATTTTAATGTTTAATTTTTTGAATTTTAATTAAAAAAAACTTGAAATACGGTCCGACTAGTGAACCGGTTCCCGGTACGACAGGTGAACCGGCTCAACCGGCCGGTTCCCTTGTGGGCTGTTCAATTGTCATTTTTGGGCCGATAGACCCCGGCTCACGGTTCGGCCGACTGGTCTGCTTCTGAAAACACTATTAGTAACTCTAAAGAGTAAATGATTCATGATTAGTAGAATCATTTTCATTTCATAATGAATTGAAGTTATTCTACTTGTTATTTATTCTTTTGAATTTCTAAAATACACACACGTGTATGTTATGGTAAGTCATATTTTCATTTTAGTTAAAAATTTAAACACTGTTTTTATTTTTACTGTTTGTTAACTCTAAGATATTTTTGTGAGTTTAATTTAGTTACGAAACATAAATGCTAAAGCTACAAATTTTATGTCTATATAAATAAAAAAATGTTTTAACATTTTTCAAGAACATAGAGTTTAAATAGACAATCGTGGTTTATTTTTAGGACCGTAAATCGAATAAACGCCAACAAACTCTTTATTTTTTCATTTGTGTAGCACTGAAATTGTTCACGAACGGTTAATAAACACTAATCAAACGAAAATTTTCGTTGCTAACATTATTAGCTTAGCAGACTAAAATAACAATAACAAGGAAACTATAAAAACAAAAATAATAAGGTTTAAACTTTTATATTAAAATAACAAAATTGATAGAATCACGAAACGTAAAATAACATTTTTACTCTAAATAAAAATGTGTTTTTGGCTGTATCTCTAACATGGCGCAACTGAAAACACTTTACATCACATCATGAATGCAAAGGCAGAAGCCAAATGAGCCTGGTCTGCTAACAATACTTTAAATATCAGCTAGCTATTTGTTTAATATGTTTTTTTCAAAGTTAAATACGTAAAATAAAAATAATTTTCAATAATTAAATCTCTATGGACGTCCAAAAAAGTAATAGAAATGATAAAAAGTAGAGAGCAAGGAGAAAGCGATAGAAATATTTAAATAATAATAAATACCTGGCGGACGTTGAATTATTGGTTTGTGATGATGCATAATTAGCAAGAATCCAACTAAACTCGTTAGTCTCACACGAGAGCATGTGAGAGGTCCAACTTAAAAGAATCTTATTTTGGTTATCAATCAATAAATTACTAAAAAAACATTCTGTCCACTCAATCAAGATTATATACCGAAATAATTACCAACTTTTTGTTAATAATGTGATCGCCTTGAAAATTCACACACGACGACAATAACAAAGGGTTTCGGGGTTTATCAATTGAGACATAAGAGTCACGACATAAATATATATTTAAATACCAATGAGGCATTGCCTCAATGGTATCTCAGGATTCTTTCAAATGGGAGGTCTTGGGTTCAAAAGCATCTCGCAACGAAATAGGGGTCTGAGGGTGGTCAGGAGGTTTTCCTCCTGAGGTAGTTGTGGTGCCGCATGGAATGTCCAGGTAACTAGACCTTTGTGACATGGCCTGGAAACAGTAGGCTCACACGATTGAGACCTTCGCCGTTCAGAATATATATATATATATATATATATATATATATATATATATATATATCAATTCTCTTCTCTTTACGTCATTGCTAACCTAAGTTAAATTACATACGTGTATGGAAGTCCAATTTTAATTACTGACGCTATGATGGGTGTCATAGACAAACAATGTACAATCAGGGAACATAACAAAAATTAATAAACTTGGACATGCTGAATTTAGTTACATATATACGAGCTGCAATGTCTAGCACCACAAAATTATATATTAAAACGTTTACTATGAAATAACAAGCTCCTAGATCATAATATATAAAACCAAATTTATCCAATTACATAGGTATGTATAATTGTTTTTATACAGTTTCGAAAGCAATTAAATGGCTCAAGAACAATGAATTATTCAAATACTTCAATATAAACTTAAAAGGTTCCAAGAATAATGATGTTTGTATTAAATAAGCAACAAAAACTAACAATAAACGAAAACAAACCTTAAAATTTATACTAAATCTGATCACCTAAAGAAAATGATAAACTAAACATAAATAAACTAAAAAAGATACTTAAAATCTTAAATAGATAAATGCTTAATGTCAAATCGTTAATCTGGGTCTCATTCAAAATCAAATTAAGTTATCAGGTCTCCCACGTCAGTTTTGAGTTGGTTCTTGTATATATAACTTTTCTTTTCCCCCTCTAAATGCCAATTTTTTATCTTTTGTTTTCCCCATTCAAACTAAAATCGTAAAAAACTCAATGTCATTTTCACATACATAGAAATAAAACTTAAAATATCTCCAATGGAGGCTCATAACGTGCCCCTTAATTTCTTCTCAACGTTTTCTCCCTCCTGATTAATGCAATAATTGTCAATATACAGGTGAAGGATAAAGTTGTTAAACAAAATTTTATGTAGATGATTACATTTAACACATAAATTTTCAAGAAGACTACTCACATGTTAGATTATTTAACACATGTAATACATGAGTTTTTGATACAATATTCATTAAATGACAAACAAACGAAATATAAAATAAGTAGTTACAAACTAAACTTTGAAATTAAACACAAAATAGTTTTTATCATTTTTTTCATAGGTGTACCATGCACGTATCATTGCAAACATAGGTTAGTATTAAACAAAAAGTAGTTTTTATCTTAGTTATGATCGAGGACCTCTAGAGGATGCAACAAAAAAGGAAATGAGTTTTCATCAAACATAACATGACCAGATATATGAGCTTTTCGGTGCCGACGTGAACAAACTTTATTTAAGATGAATATGCAACTTTTTGTGTAAACGAGTTAAAATGATTAGAACACACTTTCATCACTAAATTAACCAATTGTGGTCGTGGCCTTGAGATTGTTGATGGTACCGTGTTTGCGCTTTCCAGTGGGTGGTGATACATGTTGGTATTGTTCAGAGGCGGTCGCAAGAATGGTTTGCTTGCAAGGCCGGCCCTTATGAGGGGCGAGGTGGGCGACCGCCCCGGGCCCGACATTTTAAGGGGCCCAAAATTTTAAATTTTTTATATTTTTTTATATAAAAAAAATTTGTATAAGCAATATATAAATAACCATTTAAAAAATTTGTATAAACAATATGATTTAAAGGGTACAAAAAGTAATTTTTTTAAAGTATAAGAAGTTATTTTCATTCTCTTTAAACTAGAGGTGTTTATCAGTTCAGTTAATTGTTTATTCGGTATAGTTTAATTGGTTTTCAATTTCTTTCCTATCCAATAACCGAACCGAATTTAAGAAGTGGTTCAGTTTGGTTTCAGTTGAAAATGAGCAAACCGAATAAACCGATTAAAAACCAAATAAGCCGGTTAAAAATTGAATAAACTGATTTAAGTCGAATAAACTGGTGAAAAACGAATAAACCAAATTTAACCTTATATATTATTAATAAGATAATAAATTTGATTCCGAATTTGGTTAATCGGTTAATCAAACAAACCGAATTCAAAAAATTTTTGTAACAACAACTGAACCAAAAAAACAGAAATTCATATACGGTTAGGAACCGAATTGAAAACCGAATTTGGTTCGAGTTTTTTCAGTTATAAATATGGTTCGGTTCTGTGCACCTCAATTCTCAAGACCGTCCTTAAAAGGGCCCATTTTTTTCTCGCCCCAGGTCCCGAATTTTTTTTTGATTTTCAGGGCCGGCTCTGTTTGCTTGTGATCATTGCTGATTAGGCTGTAAACGAACCGAACATTTAACGAACAGTTTGTTAACCGTTCGATGGGAAGTTCATTTATGTTCGTTCATTTGTGAACATTCGGTAACATGTTCGTTTACATTCGTTTATGTTCTGTTAAGTTCATTTATTATATTTATCCATAATTAGATATGTTGTATAATTTTAATTTTAATTTTTAGTTTAATACCATAATATTTAAGTTATTTTTAATTTATATATTTATAAATGATTATCTCCAATACTTAAGATTTAGATTGTTGATTTTTATTGTTTAAATAATATGTGTTCGTTAGCGTTCGTGAACCATTTGCGAACAAGCTAAATTTCTTAATTAATGAACACAAACACGAATTTTTATTCGGTTAGCGTTCGTGAACCCTTCGTGAACAAATTAAAATTTAAACGAACGAACACAAACAAGTGCTCGTTAGATTCGTTTACAGCCCTATAATGCTAATACTTAATATTTCAACTTGCAAGACGTGTGTCAATCACTACAACGAAATTCACCTATAACGACGACATATGTCGTCGCATTAGATCCAAATAATCGTCTCTATAGGTTATAATGATGATTTGTCGTCGCCACTCTGTCCTCCCAATAGTTTAGTCGCTATTGCCAAAACAAATCGTCGCTATTCTCGTAGTCGCAATTGTTTAAGCTATAGCAACAATTTGTCGTCGATATAGATGTCTGCGCCTTTTTATTTTTTACTCTTTTTATTATTTAAAAAATCAAAATTATTTTTGGAAAATATCTATTGCGACGATATGTAGCCGCAATAAAAAATTTATTTTCTTTTTTTATTTTTCCCCCTTTTCTCTCTATTAAAAAGAAATAAAAAAATAAAAAATCTAGGACCTATAACGACGACATTTAGTCACTATAGTGTTTTTTCCAAGACTGTCAATATTTCGGTCAAACCCCGTCTTTTTCGCCATGACTTATAGCGACGACATGTGGTCGCTATAACTTAAAAATTGAGAAAAAGTACTTTTAAGCTATAGCGACGACATGAATAGTAAACGATTATATGAACGATTAAATGCCGTCGCTATAGCCTTTGTCCCTTCAGCCCCATATTCTTGTGGTGAATGAATTAATACACTGAATAGTGAATACAACAACCATATCAAACTCCTTGGAAGGCAGCCTTCATGACCCTTTGTTGTTGTGGAAGACTTTTTGGATTTTAGTCTAGGCATATCATGTTGTGGTGGTGTTGTTGAGGACACCGACTAGTAATTTAAATCATCTCAATGGGTACTATAAATCTAATTCAACACTAGGGCAATATCTGATACGAACTTTAAAATTTCAGAATCATAGATGTGATACCATAAAATAATGACTTGAATGTTATAGAGATAAACTCTATTATATTTATGGATGAAATATACAAAGGATCCCAATTAATTAATTGAAACCTGTCATTATCGTTGATGTAAAATGTTTGCACTTTTGAGACCCATGAAGAGTTGTTCACTTCTCGAAGAGACACAGAGTTGAATATTATGTAAAATGTCAAGTTGTTTGTTGTATTACTTAATTGAATAGATGTAAATACTTATCTTGCTCTATTAGATTCAACTAAATAGTTTATTTAAACTAAAAAAAGCTAAGAAAGATTATTAATTATTTGATTATGAGATCAAATTTAAGAGGATAAATTTAAAATTTTAGAGGCAAAAGTTGTTAGATGTTAATTTAGCCATAACCACTTTCCCCCCATATTTTTCAAACATTCATAACTTTTACATTTTGTTATTCATATTCGTCATTGTGTCATACTTATTTGACATTATGTATTCTGCAACATTATTGTGTCTTAAATTGTTTACGAAAACACAATATAGAGCATAAACACAAAAGACACAATAAATTGTACAAAAGACACAATAAACTAAAAAAACAAATTTTTTTCTATAGTAACATTATATTAATTTTGAAAATAAAAAATGCTCGTTTTTTTTTTTTAAAAAGATAATTTCATATGTAAAAGTTATGAGTGTTTTAAAAAAGTTGAGGGAAGTTGATAAAATGTCAACAAAAGTAGCTATTTCTAAAATATACTCCAACAACATGACTTAATCATAATCATTGATTAAGGATCAAATGACTTAAGATCATTCTTATGCTTTTTAGATTAAGATTCTTATTTAATTTAACCTAACGCTTATCTTGCTTAATTTGTCCTTAAGCATGAAAGTGTGCGTATATAATTGAAGATTTTAAATATAAAATAAGGTTGTGAGTGATTTTTGCTATTGTTTTCGTAACATATTTTTATGAATTTTGTATGATTTTATTTTTTAATAAGAAATTAATATAAATTTCGTGATAAGAGATTTGTTTTTGTTATGTAACTTATGCTTTTGTAAATGATATATAATACCTATTATCGGGAGTATACTGTAATAACCCGCCGCAACGCATGACGGGGAAAAACATAGTTATAGCTATATTTTAACCATCACTCATCATTTTGAAGTCTACAATGCACGAATTACAATGTAGAAATTAAATATTTTTGAGATTTTTATTATGAACTAGGTTTAAAAGTTATATATTACGCAGATTAAATAAATAAATTTTAACATTATTTATTTTAAATATCATGTAAATTTAAAGATGTATTATAAAAATATAAAATAGATGACTCCCTATATATATATATATATATGTTTTGTATTATGTGAAAATCTGATATTAGAGAGAAAACCCTTAAACCCTATGTGGACCCTCTATTTAGAATGTTTAAAATAAAAATGTGACTCATATTAAACCACATTAAAATTGATTTTTTGTTCAAACATTAATTTTTATTATTTAACTTCAATGTAGACCACATATTTATTTTTAAGATTTTAAATGGATGACCTAAATTGATTTTTATGGCTTCCCTTTAAAATCGAGTTTTTCACATGATACAACCACTAATTATATATAGCGAAACTACTTCACTTTATTTATTAGTTTGATAGCTAGACTTGTCAAATCTCAATCAATGACGAAAAACATCACGATATATTTTGCAATTGTTAAAAGTATATAGTGTTACTTTAAAGTTTAAATATACATCCTAGTGTGGGGTATGACAAACACGTGTGTGTATATACAAGTTTGGAATATCTATGGTAACACTTTTAAGTTTTGTAGTTAGAAAACATGTTTAATATCTCTTAAATAAAATACTTCATTTTATGATTCTTTGAACTTTTATTAATTAATTGCAAGAGTCTAACCATGTGTGTTTTATGTTTAGAAAAAAACTAATCATAAAAGAAATAATAACTACATGCATTGTTTATATAGGTAGGGAACCATTATCACTTTTTGTTAAAATGAAACAAATCGATCTTTATGAAATTGTTAGTTGAATGTTATAACTATTGACAATAATTAATATTACCTTAGATTGGGATAAAAAAAGCATCAAGATCGAGATCAAAGCTAATTATTGTTTGATCAATAGTTAGGGGTTCTCTTCTTGAATCCCACTTGGGAATGTCCCCTTGAAACTCACGAGACACGAGGCACTATGCATGGTGCTTCACTCCCCTAAATCATCGTCCTAGTTTTGAAAACCGGACCGGAACGGGCGGTCGGACCGGTCGAACCGGGAACTGGTGGGTGAACCGATTCGGTTAGGGGTTCTGGGCCGTTTTGAGTGAACTGGCCGCTCGACCGGGTGAACCGGTGGTTGAAACGGTTTTTTTATAATTTTTTACTTTTTTTTATTATATATATATATATATATATATATATATATATATTTATAAAATGTTTATAAAATCATCCGGTTCTTAAATCTAATCTGACCGGTTAGACCTCTGACTAGTAAGGAGACCGGTTTGACGTCCGGTCCGGTTCTGAAAACATTGCCACAAACAACAGAATTTCTCTCGAACTTTCTAAGCAAACGAACGCCTTTCAACTATCTTGTTTCAGCTACATTTCTTGTGCATGGTTAATTCTAATATGTGCATGGTTAATTCTAATATTGGCATATATGATTCTGTGACATTTTTGTAACTTGAGCAATTCCTGACGTTATTAATGAGAAATTCGAGAGGTGTCTTTATGAATATACACATACACATAGACATACACATATACATATACATATACATATACATATACATATACATATACATATACATATACATATACATATACATATATATATATATATATATGAAAAAAGATATGTATGCACAAATATATATACTTATATAATACTTAATAATAACAACAACAACAATAACAAATTCAAAGTTTTAGAAGTTTATAAAATAAGTTTAATACAATAATAATACTAACAAAATTTGAGAAACTATTATCCCTTTCTATTATTATAAAATTTTTATGATCTCATGTTACAACATTATTAAAAAGATGTTTATAAGAACTTAGGGGCAAAAATTGACAATTCACAAACTAAAATTTGCTACACATAAACTACAGGGACTAGAACTGTAAATCCCTTAAAGTTATTCTCTCCTTCACACGTTTGCACCATGGTTATCCCCATACCCGTTTCTTGACCCAATCTGACCTACAGCTCAAATTTATGGATAAAATTAATCAAGTTTGAGTTTTTATCAACAAACGAATATCAAGGGATCGATACCAATCCCTAATTCGTCGTTTAGAAGTCAAATTCATCCGAAAATCTAGCCTAATCAACCGTAATCGACTGGGGATTTCAAACACAATTTAAACGGGTATAATAATAGAATTAAAGCTACCCATTCGTGCCTTTACCCTCTACGAACCTCTCTGTGCACGCGAAATCAACACACAAACACCATATCGCAAATCAAGGAGTTCTATGTCTCAGCGCACGCTTTCAGAACCATTAGTCAAAATCCGCTCAATCGTATATTAAGGTAAGTGTTCTAGACATAGATCGACTCATTTTAGAGGATAAACAAAAGCCTCATAATGGTTTAACCAATCGGAAATCAAGTTAAACGAATCTGATCGAGGAAGGTGTTAGGGTTTATGTGTTAATTTGATCTGGGATAAAACTCAAGTCATTTGATAAGACAACTTAAATTATTCTCATTCAAGGCCCTTAGACCAGTTGGTTGTTTCTTGGGGGGTTCCAAAGGAATGGTCACGGGTTCGAGCCTCCTGCATGGGGTTTGAACAATTTTTTTAGTTTTTGGGCTATAACTTTTAATATAGAATTTATTTTTATATTATGATTTCACCAAAAATTTTCTAAACTTAAAATTTTGCTATTTGGATATATATATTATTAAGTTTTAATACACACACACAATTAAGGGTTATTTTTAATAATTATTTTAAATCTATAAAAAATATTGATATTAAAATTAATTTAAAATTATTTTATTCAATGCATAATATATATATATATATATTATCAAAGATATTTAAATTTTATAATAACATTAAATAGGGTTTTATTTAAAACTAGGAAAATTTTATTTGTACATTTAAATATTTATGTAAAAGTTGAATTAAAGAATGTGTTTGTTACTTTGAAAATCAATTGCAATCAACTAAAATGGTTTTAAACAATAATGAAAACGGTGATTCCTCCGGGATTTGGATTCAAAGATAGATATTTAATTTAGTTTTCAATTGGGAATTCATAGACATGAACGTGTGAATTATTCGATTGTGACGCGAAAGAACCATGTACTTCGATTGTAAAACAATGGAAGATTATCACATGAACATCAATTGTAGTTTGTCAAACCAAAACACAACTCAATATATCCTAATTACTAGAAATCTCAGGAATTGAAAAACAATGATTAAGGTTTAATTAAAATCCAATCCTTTACAATCAAATAATAAAACAACTAGCAAAAAAGCATCGAATGCTTAGATTGCATGTCCCAAACAAAAGAGAAAACTAAATCAAATAATCTATCTACAAGAATCCTCCACCCGGAGAAAACCACGAAGAAATTAGCCGTTCATGACACCGAATTGATCTTCAAAACTTGATTGGATATTCATCATGGATGATTATGGAGTGATTGAATGGATTGGAATGGTGGAAGATCTTCAATTTTCACTTCTAAGATGGTCCAAGTCGTCCTAAGTCGAATGGAATGAGTTAGGATCCCCAAAAACCCTAATTTTTGAGGTTTAAATACGTGCAGAATTCACGACCGGCGTACGCTACGCCCAAGCCGTAGGTTACGCCAGACAAGTTCTGTCAAAACATACTCCAGCCGCCGTAGGTTATGCCGGCTAGACCCCCAAAAACTTGTTTTCTTCATAACTTTTGCGTTTCATGTCCGTTTTGCTTCCCGTAAACGCCTAAATCCTTGTCTTCCAATTCTCTATCATAAAAGCTCAAAATTAATTCATTCCTAATCATCTTTTATCTTTCAAAAATTCTTCCAATCCGTGCGTTTAACCTACAAAACAACCAAATCGCATAGTTATCTAATTTCAACCAATTACGCACTCAAATATGTATAAATTTAAACATTAAACACACATAATCATCATCCCAAACCCCATACATCACATCTTGTGACACCCCGTAAATTCCAGTTCAAATTTTCTTTTAATTAAATATTAATTTAATTGATAATTGCATAGGTGGCACTAGAATTAGTTTAATTTAGTGCGACACGTGGCACTAGAATTAGTTTAATTTAGTCTGACACGTGGCATAACGGTACAAACACTGGCGCAAACAAGATAATTCGATGAATCATCGCAACACGCACGCATGTGTCTAAGAAAATGCGAACGTTGGTGAACGTTTAACAATTCGTGTAACTGAACACCAGAAACACCACAAAATGCTCAAACATTGAACTAGATAGTTCAAACAATGCCAAACAATGTTCTATGATCGTGAAAACGTCGAAAAACGAGCCAAACCATCGAAACTGGTCGAAATTGGGCTCAACCGGGACCTTCGCGGCACGCTAAGGACCCCGGAGAGAGCCTTGGCGATACGCGAAGGATGGGCGGGGGATTTGAATCCTGAAATTCATTACGTTACGCCTAGCCCTTTTGGGACCCCCTTGGTGGTACACGACGACACCCAGACGCCAAATCTTTATAAAACCAAGACAAATCATTTCTATCCTACCTCCACACACTCTCTCCGAAGTCTAGCCATCATAATTCGACATTATCTGCTTCAGAGCTTCTGTTACACTCCATCATCTTGATGAACCTATTGGAAGGCACCACACAGAAGATTCAAGGGTTGTGGAGGCTTTTATCTCTGCATCTTGGAGCATTTGAAGGTAACCCCATGTTCATTTGACACCTTCAACACTCACAAACCCACATGCAAGTCTTGAAACCCACATGCACACACCCTAGCATCACATGCACGAAATTTTGATGATTAAAATCTGGGTTTGACAATCTTGCTACTAATAATGATGATCTAGAATGATCTAATGGTGTATTTTGATGATCCATGATGTTGTAGGTGTGTCATAATACTTAATTTGTACATAGATGTTGAAATGATCATTTTTATTGGCATGCATGTATGATCTAAAGTATTTTAGATGATTATAAATGAGGATGAATGATTGTTGATGATATTCAAGTACATTTGCAAGGTTCAATATGATTTAGATGGTCAAAAATGGGTTATTTGAAGTTCTTGCTATATATAGTAACTTTTGTAACTCAAATCTTGCTAGATGATGATTAATGTGGAATGAACATGTTTAGAAGATGATTTGAGATATAACATGGAGATATTTGCGTAAGTTATGGGTTAAAAATGTTAAAATGATCGTTTGTTGAATATTTGGGCATAGTTGCTATTTTTAGTAACTTTATTTTTGTAAAACTATGCTAAACAATTACGCACTCAAATATGTATAAATTTAAACATTAAACACACATAATCATCATCCCAAACCCCATACATCACATCTTGTGACACCCCGTAAATTCCAGTTCAGATTTTCTTTTATTAAATATTAATTTAATTGATAATTGCATAGGTGGCACTAGAATTAGTTTAATTTAGTGTGACACGTGGCACTAGAATTAGTTTAATTTAGTGTGACACGTGGCATAACGGTACAAACACTGGCGCAAACAAGATAATTCGATGAATCATCGCAACACGCACGCATGTGTCTAAGAAAATGCGAACGTTGGTGAACGTTTAACAATTCATGTAACTGAACACCAGAAACACCACAAAATGCTCAAACATTGAACTAGATAGTTCAAACAATGCCAAACAATGTTCTATGATCGTGAAAAAACGTCGAAAAACGAGCCAAACCATCGAAACTTGTCGAAATTGGGCTCAACCGGGACCTTCGCGGTACGCTAAGGACCCCGGAGAGAGCCTTGGCGATACGCGAAGGATGGGCGGGGGATTTGAATCCTGAAATTCATTACGGTACGCCAAGCCCTTTTGGGACCCCCTTGGCGGTACACGACAACACCCAGACGCCAAATCTTTATAAAACCAAGACAAATCATTTCTATCCTACCTCCACACACTCTCTCCGAAGTCTAGCCATCATAATTCGACATTATCTGCTCCAGAGCTTCTGTTACACTCCATCATCTTCACTGGAAACCATTGTTGAGAGGTTTGAAGCTTGAAGGTCTTGAAGGAAGTTCTCTAGGATACCATCCACCACCACCATCTTGATGAACCTATTGGAAGGCACCAAACAGAAGATTCAAGGGTTGTGGAGGCTTCTATCTCTGCATCTTGGAGCATTTGAAGGTAACCCCATGTTCATTTGACACCTTCAACACTCACAAACCCACATGCAAGTCTTGAAACCCACATGCACACACCCTAGCATCACATGCACGAAATTTTGATGATTAAAATCTGGGTTTGACGATCTTGCTACTAATAATGATGATCAAGAATGATCTAATGGTGTATTTTGATGATCCATGATGTTGTAGGTGTGTCATAATACTTAATTTGTACATAGATGTTGAAATGATCATTTTTATTGGCATGCATGTATGATCTAAAGTATTTTAGATGATTATAAATGAGGATGAATGATTGTTGATGATATTCAAGTACATTTGCAAGGTTCAATATGATTTAGATGGTCAAAAATGGGTTATTTGAAGTTCTTGCTATATATAGTAACTTTTGTAACTCAAATCTTGCTAGATGATGATTAATGTGGAATGAACATGTTTAGAAGATGATTTGAGATATAACATGGAGATATTTGCGTAAGTTATGGGTTAAAAATGTTAAAATGATCGTTTGTTGAATATTTGGGCATAGTTGCTATTTTTAGTAACTTTATTTTTGTAAAACTATGCTAAACAATGATTTTGGGGGAAATGGTCACTTAAAATGATGAGATATTGTTAACAAGGAAATTATTAACAAGTTTCATGGATTAGTTTGGTTCGAATGATGTTTTAACTAAAACTTATTAATTTTAGAAACTTTATTACATGAATTCATGAACTAGGAATGAAAGACATGATTTGTACATGCTGCTAGATATAGAAATTTTCTAATTTAGGAAACTTTAACGACTAAAAACGGACTATGTGTTAAATGATCGCATGTAACAACGTGCTATGTGGTAACATGATCACGTAGGATTAATGAGCATGTTAGAACCATTAAAACGATGTGTGTTGTGAACTTTCTGAAAATGGAAACTTACTATAAATAGTAAGTTGTCCATAGACGCGATTATTGTATTTTACTCACTATGAGCACGATCACGAATGTTACACGAGTTATAACCGACACACGGTTTACCAACGGGTCGTTGACTTGACACGGTCAAACACGGTCAGGTATGGACCGACATGGACAAACATAACAACCTTGGGTTGTTGAGCACGAACACGAACACGCACACAAACTTATTAGTCCTATGTGATATAGGTAACCCGTATACGATTCGCAGGAAAGTTTAGGAGCTTACGCATATATACTCAGGTGAGTTCACGGCTCCCTTTTCTCTTAACTGTTTACAAACTCAAATCGGGGGGAGAAATACATGCAAACACTTTTGGATAAACGTTTTTAAGAAACACTTTGTAAAAGCCATTTGTCAAACACATTGACGAAATGTCGTTCAAACATCTGACAAACAGTTTTGACCAACATTTGGGTCACGAACTGGACAAACATTTTGACTAAACAACTGGGTCAACAAGCTGGGCAAACACTCTCGACCAACATACGGGTCAACACAACTGGGCAAACATTATGACAAACATATTTTTACGTATTACTATTATATGTTGTACAAACATTTGAGTGTGACAATATCGTAAGCAAAGTCCTCACACAGTCATACCGTTAGTTACTTGTAAGCAAGGTGTTATCAAATAATACTATGGATCTGACAAGCCCCGCTCGGCACCAACTGTGACTGGAGGTCACGACGGGCGCGATATCAACCTATGCCATTGTTTATACGATAGACATGGCGGAGGCAAGAGCAAACAATCTAGTTTCGGTAGTGGCGCAACACTTACACTCGAGGTCTTGGACCTGACAAACTTTTAGCATTTCAGTATACATCCGAATCAGACATTTCAGGTGTCACACCCCCAAATTTCAACTAACGGAATCATACCGTTTAGGGCGTGACAAACCAGGATCTCAGTCATTAGACACAGCGAAAGACCTCTATATGATTTTCAAACATAAATTTGGTCTAAACTGTAATATCAAAGTTTCAAAGTTTGCGGAAGCGTTTTAAAACAAATAACAAAAAGTAACGGTTTGTAAAACGTAAATTACAAGTTCAAAGTCTAAAATAATCAAATTTAAAACACATGAATTAAAATGTATGCATGAGACTCCACATCCTAGTCCATGCGTGTCCTTACTTGTGCCTTAGTGTCATGAGAAAACATGTAAATCAAGTCAACATAGAGTTTGGTGCATACACAGGTTTGAATAATCATAAATGTTTGAAACAACTGTTTGGAATAAACTATTTGCGGATAACATAATCACACATGCATAGTCATGATAGCTAGTCATTTGTACTATTTACATAAGCGGTCGACACCGAAGCTGACTGTTAGAATGTAATTTGCCTTTCCACTATTGTCTAGACAAACAATAGTAATGTTTGAATTGGCTAGTTAAACACTTACGTAGACCTACAATCTACCAAGTGAGGTTTGTCAAACCCAATAGATCTATTTCCAACTACCACGCTTTGCACTACGGCAAACTAAATGGTTCGATATGTAGGGACTTGTAATGCTATGTTCGCACTTATCGTACATAGCTATATGCAAGTGATATTTATCTAAAATGTTTGTTTGCACATGTTTTCTCCCCCAAAACAGTTCAAATAATAAAAGGGGTCGTGTACGCACCTTAGATAGCAAATAGAATGATCAACTGTTCGTGAATTTCGCGTAGACAATCTTCTATGAAGAATCTGTGTCATTACAATAACGTCGCGTTATTCGTAATGTTAAATCGTGTTTGCAGTCACATACGTGTCAACACACGTATGTTAGAATGTTTGAAACGTACATACAAAAGTATGTATTGTTTTACGTTCTTTTGTTTAAATAGTTCAAATATATCTGATTTCGTTAAACACGCGTAATTATACGCGACGATAATTTCATTGTCAAAATATATATTTTATAATTTCATGACGTTCGGAATTCCATTTCGGTTCAAACGCATTTTGAACGGGTCGAATAGGAGTTAAAACGAGCAAGTTATGACCAAAATACCAAAAATGTTTTTAATATCAAAAACCGGTGAGGCATAGGGTCGAACCCATGACCTCCCAAGATCAACACACACTATTTACCATCTCATCTGTTCAGATTTTGTTAACAGGGTGCTTTTTAAATGATTTTAACCAACCAAGGATCAGTTCCCCTTTGTTTTCTTAAACCGAAACCAAAAGCTACCTAATTGGACCCCGAATCGAATCCGCTCGATCCTAAACCCATAGGGGTTTTGTTTCTGGTTTCTAACCGAGTTCCAGAATGAATTTAATTTGATTACTTTTGATCAAACCACTTGTTTTTATGAACCTGCAATGGTTTGAACCTAATCCCATCATTTTATGATCCAATTTTTCTAAATTCGTTTATGTTGAACTGTAAAACCATAGAGTCTTCATTACACAATGAATTTCGAATCTGTTAGCATGGTTTAATTTGGTTTTTAACCTCACTTGAATCGAAACCCCCAAACCATTTCGTATCAAGAACCCTAGAACTTAAACTCCTTCGACTCATTAAAATTAGATAAAATCATCATAGGTTTTTTATTAAAGACTCATTTCGAAACATTATGTGTAGTTTAATTTGATTATGAAATCCATTTGTGTTGAAAGCCCCATTTCGTTTTTCTTTAAGAACCCTAAAACTAGTTCTCATTCAATTTGTTATAATCATATGAAATCATCATAGGGTTTTTGTTTAGAATGATGTTGCGAAACTGTGGGTGTGATTTGATTTGATTTCTAAACTCCTTTGCTCGAAGACCCCCAAATCGTTTTTGATATAAACCCTAGAATATGAAATCCCCTAATTCAATGTTGTCTGATCAAACTAACTTAGGGATTTCACTAAAATGATGTTTTTGAAACTCTCTGCATAGTTTAATTTGATTATAGAATTCATTTTGTTGAAAATCCCCAATTCATTTCATATCAAGAACCCTAGAAATCGAATTCATATGATTCGATGTTAAAAGCCAAAATTGACATAGGGTTACTCTAAATCGTCACGTTTAGGTTTTGTGGAAGATTTTTACCTTATTTGATGTCGATTCGGTTTAGTTCGATTACCGGGTTGATGTTCGGCCACTCCCTGATCGAATTCTTCTGCTCGAGCTTCTAGGAATCGAATTGTTGAGTGCAATAGTCTCTAAGTGTAACGATCGGTTTTAACGGTTACGTGTGTTAATAAATAAACTTTTTATATTTTAAATTATGTTGTGATAATAATATAATAACATTTGGAGTATTATAGTTAACTAGTAACTAACTTGATTGGGTTGGTTAAAGAAGTTAACTAGTTTAAAGCGTGAGGGACCAAAGTTGCCATATGCGCAAAGTTGAATTTAAAGGGGAATATGACCATTGACTTGGTCAAAATTCAGAAAACTTTTGTATGTGTGTGTGTTTTACGTGAGAAGGAACCAGAGAAAAAGGGAGAAAGAACTTCAAACCTAGCTTCCCAAATGTGACATCCAGTACCTGATCGTCCGGCAAGTCGGTACGGTATGTGTACTTTCACATTTAATTGTGTGTAAATACATTATATGAACAGTGTTTGAGATAACAGAATTCAAAATACAAGAAACAATGTGTTTGAGTGGGTGACGATTCACACAAACATATCTGTGAGTTTAACAATCTGAAACAATGACTGAAAAGTAGAAAACAAAAGTCAGAAAGCCAAACCAACGTCGTGTTTGTTCGGGTGACGATTCGAACGAATACGCGCGAAGGTGATGCGTTCTGACGAAACAAAAACGAGAAACGATACGAACGAAAATAATTTAAGAAAATATAATATTTTATGTTTTACAATTTTGAAACTCATCAAAAAGTAAGCAAGAAACTCTTTTTATTTAAAACACATAAAAATTACGCGTCGCGTTCCGGAAACGCAACGGAGACGAAAAACGAGCAACCGAAACGAACCCGAACTCACTCGGGGTATAAATACCCTTAATGAGTTCATTTCTTTCATTTCACTCATCATCCTCTCTCTCTAAAAACCCATTTCCAACCATCACTCTCTCTCTAAAATTTTGAACTTCAAAACCCCATAACTCACTCATTTCTCCACGAAATTGAGTGGTTCTTGAGCCTAAACGAAGGTATTGACCTCCTCTACAAGGAAGTACACACGATCTGTAGGTTTATCCAGCCGAATCCGAGGTAATGAAGCTTGAATGTTCGAAATATTAGGGTTTGTTGCACCTTGTTCGACTCAACCAACCCTACCCGATGCTACACTACTTCCTTCGAACCCCAACACACTCGAGAACGTATCTGCACTTAACACCACTATGGGTAGACCTTTGCAACCGATTTGAAGCTCGATGATGGTGCTAAACAGTTGCAGGTTCGCAAGGGAGGAGCTGGCCGAACCCATGCTGGACCAGTTTGTAAGCGGCCGAACCTATTTCCCTTAGCCGAACCTTCTTGCTGCTACGGACCATCATCATGAACCTCACATCGTGCATGGCGAACCTGTGGTGGCAAACTCACGAAGGGCCAAACCTGTCTTGGCCGAAACCTTGAACTCTAGCCGAACCTTGCTGCTGATCATCCCATCACACACGAACCTTCAAGTCCTGGACCTAACATGCTACGAACCTTCTTCTGCCGAACCCTAGATAGTCACGAACCTATACCCAGCTGAAGCGTATGCCCATGCCACGAACCTTTCCCTAAGCAAACACCTGCGAACCTGTTGGCTAGGCGAACCCTAGCATGGGAACGAACCTTCCTTGCCACGAACCATGGGTGAACACAGAACCTACATGGGAGAACCTGTGGCTTCCAGTTAAACGAACCATTTAGCTGAATGTTGTAGCCGAACCTTCATTCAAGCGAACCTTAAGGTTCGCCGAACTCAGGGCTATGGGCTGTTGATGACCGAACCTTCACCCAAAATACATCCAAGGTTCGCTGGAAGTTAGAACCATTCCCTTTGACCGGTTTAAGTCCGACTTATTAGCCATGTTGATCCATTTAACCCAACATCAGCCTTCGCCCATGACCTTGTTTCAGGCCCAATCGGTTCAAGCCCAATAGTCGACCCATTTACACACATAACACATCCGGCCCAATTACTTTGCCCAATCCCAATTATTCGGCCCACATCATCATTATTAGAACAAAACACTTGGAACTAACAAGAAAGACTTATGCATAGATTTATACACTAAATATAAATTTACTACAAAGGTAGCAAGTCATGATCATAATGAAATTCAAAAGGCTAAACATGTTATTCTTAAAGGATGTTAGTTTTCAACCTAAAACCTAAGTTTATACTTAGGACCTTTAATAACATGACATTAAATCAAGTTGAACCTCAAATCAATAAGCGAGTGTTTTAGATGTTAACCTAATTAGGATAAGTGTTTCTAAATTCAATAACAAGTATACAGGGCTGAATAAAGACCGAGACTCACAAGTGTTAGCCAACTCTAGGGCTAACAGGTACACGCACACAAACTCGGGTAACTTATACTCATAGGATTACATACAATGTGAAATCAATACAAGATCGTGAATACACAACAAGTACAATCAAGAGCGCGTGCACTTCTTATTTAAGCTAAGTCAACCACTTCAACCACAAGGTGAGTTCATATGCCCCTTTTCTAATCATTAACTGATTTTAAACTCTCGGGGCTGAGAAACATGCTTAACTTTTATTTACTTAAAAGTTTTATGTTTAACATACTGCTTATGCTTTGATTTAGATAATATTGCTTGACTTATTATTGTTTATCATTGTATGTATGCTTGTATGATCATGATATGACAGAAACAACTAAGATGAATATGATAATATAACTTCATAAATCATCAACACAATAGAATAATATAGTTGTAAGATTTTATCTTATAACATTAAATTATTCTTACTAGAACAAACATTGAGATTATCACAGGTGAACAAGATGACAAGAACAAAAACAAACAGTATCCACCACCTGAGTCAACTAAGTGTTGTAAGAATGGTTCCTACAACACGGTAGTGGCAACATGGTGACTATATGGAACAACTAGAATGATAAACATGATAACATACCTTCATGATAACAACATCATTCACACAACAACTAATATTGTTTAATAAGATTAGATCTTGTATAACTTAGATGCTTTCAGCAGTTATCCGCTCCGCTCTTGGCTACCCAGCGTTTACCGTGGGCACGATAACTGGTACACCAGAGGTGCGTCTGTGACAACTAGTACCAGACCGGCCGGCAAGCCCGTACGGTACGTGTACTAGAAACGGTAACTATGTGTACATATACGATTGTAAACAGTGTTGGTATTAACAGATTCCCAAATACAAGAAATCGTTGTAAGTATTTTTTTGGTGAAAACTTAGATACAATAAGTACAACGTACATTAGAAACATTAGTTGTGTGTATTTGAGTGAAAACTTAGGTACAGTTAACACAACAGTTCATGAGAAACAACAGTGTGCAAGTGATTAACAAAAACAAATCGGTTGCGATTTGATATCCATAGATGACAGGAATCAGATGGCCGACAATTCAATGTGAAAACTATGTGAAAACAGGATGTTAGTTGAGTCCGACAGTGAGGAAATACAAGTTAAAACAATAACACAGTGTCGTTTCAGAATAACGAACTGACAGTGTGTTTGCGTGGGTGACGATTCACACAAACATATCTGTGAGTTTAACGTTCTGAAATGATAACTGAAAAGTAGAAAACAAAATTCGGAAAGCAAAACCATCGTCGTGTTCGTTCGAATGACGATTCGAACGAACACGCGCGATGGTGACGTGATTCGACGAAACGAAACGAAACACGACACGAAATGATAATAAATTTAATAAAATAAAATATTTAGCATTTTACAATTTTGAAACTCATCAAATAATTAAAAATAACTTTCTTTTATTTATTACAATAAATTACGCGTAATTTTCCGGATACGCGACGAAATTACGAACCGAGCAACCGAAATGAACCCGAACACCACAAGGGGTATAAAAACCCTAAATGACCTCATTAAATCATTTTTATCATCTTCAACCTCTTTCTCTCTCTCATTTCCGGCTACAACACCCATAACCACCAAACCACCTTCAAAACCTTGTAACTTGCTCGTTTCTTATCCGATTTGGACGATTCTTGCGCCCACGCGTAGCTCTTGAAGCCCTCTACTTGAAAGTACAACGGATATTAAGAGTTCATCAGTAAAAAATCGAGGTATGCACAAGACAAAACCACGAAAATAGGGTTTTCTAAAACCCTTAGGTGATACACACCACCAATCGGCCAACCACTCTACTTCTGGAAATCACACGACCGAGAAAACATCTAGGGTTCATCGCCAAGATCATGGGAACGGTTTGTGGTTGATGAGCTGACCAGAGGTGATGAAGAAGACTCAAGTTCGTAGAGTTCTACCTGGTGCCGAACCTGGATGACATGTGCCGAACCCACCTGGTGCCACCGAACCTTTGGACACCCACGAGCCATGGAGCGAACCACCATCGGTCGGCGAACCTATCTTGGAACCGAACTATCATCATCACCAGCCGAACCCTCACATGCCGAACCCTAGAGTGTTAGACGAACCCTGCTTGACTGCCGAGCCCTCAGCCGAATCCTTCACCGGCGAACCCTAGGATGCTCCCTCAACGAACCTTTCTGTGTATGCTGATGTCACCACTGCCGAACCTTAGATTCGTGATCCACATCTGACGAACCTTGTGGTTGTGGAACTTGTACATCACAGCGAACCTTAGCCACATGCCAACACCGAACCATTTTGATAATTCACGATCCTTGACTGAACAAACTATAGGTTCGCTGGGGGGGGATGAGATCTTACTGTGTTCGACTTGATTAAAAATATATCACCGATGTGGACCATCTTTTGTCACTCACAGATTGTATCAATTTTGTTCAGCCAACATAAAGCCTATGTTATCCATTCGGTAGGCCACACCCTCGGCCCAAACTCAACCGAAAGGCCGCATGTTGTTCGGCCCAAGCTGCCCTACCCGGCCCACTGTGGGCAGTCCACATTTTGTAACCGGCCCAAATACACACAAGGCCCAGTAATAATCCTTTCGGCCCAATCAGAAAGCAGCAGGCCCAATAGCGGTTTTCTAGGCCCAACATCCTAATTATTTCAGCCCTATGGTCCATGACATTTAATCCGGCCCACACCCAAAACCATGTCTTATTCGACCCGTAACTCAATTCGACTCAATAACAATCGACTCACATAAAAAAAAAGGAATAGTGTTTTACTATAAAGGTGACAAGAATTGTGTTGGATCATAAAACATAACATATGACATTTCAAAGGTGTTAGAAAATAATTTTAAGTTTTATACTTAGAATACTCATGTTATGATAATAATTCAAGTAACGAATACATTAATAAACAAAAGGAGTGCTAAATTAAAACAAGTGGGTTGAGTGCTATTGAGTTGAATTACAAGCTAGTTGGGTCAAATAACAAAGACTGAGACCGAGACGCACGGGTGTTAACCAACTTTAGGGTTAACACATACACTCACACCAATTACAATAATTTGATACTTAAGAGCGCGTGAAAACTACCACAAGATCAATAAAAGAGCGCGTGCAATCTTTCACTTAAGCTAAGTCAACCCTACTACAACAAGGTGAGTTCATATGCCCCTTTTTCTCTAATCTTTACTGATTTTAAACTCTCGAGGCTGGGAAGCATGCTTTACTTTTATTTATTTAAAAGTTTTGCTTACATATTGTTAATACTTTGATTAAATGATATTAAATTGCTTATTATCATGTATCATTGTATGCTTGCTTGTATGATTACATTATGACAGGGAAAAATAAGATGATGATGATATTATAATATCATAACTCATCAATACAATAGAATAACATAATTGTATGATTATCTCTTACAACACTTAGTTATTCTTACAAGAATTAGCATAGAAACAATTATAAGGATCATTGATGACAAGAACAAGACATAAGAATGATATAAAGATAACACATCTTTATTACATCATTAGATACAAGAATTAAGTAAGTGTAATAAGACAAGTTCTTATAGCACTTAGCTTTTCAATTCAACACATATTACAAGAGAACAAGGAACAAAGAATGATAATCATGATAATGTAACTTCATGATAACAACATCATTCACTCAAACGATTAACATAATGTAATAAGACAAGTTCTTATTTAACTTTGTTAATATCACAGAGAACATATGACAATGAGAACAAGAATACAAGTGAATACAATTACAATTAGTTACTATTGACCTGTTGCATTTATATCACTTCAATCATGTGCCAAATTGTACAAGTAGATCATGTAAGCCCCTTTAATTCGTTGACCAGTTAGTTTGACGTGACTAAACCGACGATAGCATAGTGGTACCATAGGTTTGACAAACCTCTAGCTTGTAGGGCTAGTATGTTGATCGTATTGATTCATTGGCCGGTAACGTATGACCGGTGACAGGGCGACTTCAAGTCAGGTTCTGGTAAGCGACACATGGTGATATTAATCTGCAGTGATAAGTAATTAATCCAATGGGATCCTATTGATTAGTAGGTTGAGGAATTGATCTTACCTCATGTTTCACTACTAGTAATAGCTTTCGTTGAGGACAATAGACATACAAAGTGGTAGAGGTAAATCGGATGCATTGGAATCTGATTACGTGAGGATTCCAATGGATTCCTTTTATGCTCTATGCACTATAGTTCAAGAACAAATTACAAGAGGTTAACTAACACTCTTAAATACTTAAAAGTGTAATAATAGTTAACGCCACAAATATAGAATAATAAAGGAACAGATTTGATAAATCTAACATCCTTAACATATAATAGTTATCTAAACTTCGGTTCGATAACTGTAATTACTTCATTATATTATTCTATAAAAGTTATTACAGGTGATTCAAGAATAATATGGACAAGTGGACTGGGAATGGAAATCAATAGTTGTATTGCAAGTTGTGTGGAGTTCTAGTAGTGGTGTGGTGGGATGTTGGCTAGGGCTTAGTTCCCTTACATATGCCCTATATATAAGCATCACTACTAGGATGAAATATTACTTGTAAATATAACTATTGAGAAGCCATTGGGTGAACAAGTGAACAAATGGCATACAATTAACAAAATACATATTGTGATTGTGCATGTGAATGAATCAAGGTTTTCAATTAACTTACTTATGAACTCACCAACCTAGTGTTGACTTTGTTTAAATACATGTTTCTCAGGTGACGAACAGGTGTAATTTCATATATACAAGGACTAGCTAGTGGACTTTTAGAAGACCTAGCTACTTTTGGATATTGCATACTTTTGATGACTAGACAATGAATCATCTTTTGTATATCTTGTACATATACAAGATATAAACTCATTGATTCTTTTTGATTAGATTTACTTAGTTAAATTAGGATGTACAATGTAATTTAACTTTGTAATTCTATTTCATGTCATGTTAGCATTTCTCATTTATATCTCATGTGTTATGTAAACAATCTGATCATTTGATTATCACTCATGATATCGGGCCCAGGAACCTTCCGCCCGACGGGAAAACACGATCCGTTCCTGCCGGCCTGGGGTGTGACAGCGTCCTTCCCGGTCCTCTCGTACTAGGGAAAGGTCCTCTCAATGCTCTAACGCCCACACCGGATATTTAGTAGCAAAAATGGGAACACATAACATTGAGAACAAATAACATTGGTGAACACAATACAGTTGATTGCTATTGAACTGTCTGTATTATATCATTTCAATCATGTGCCATATATTCAAGTTTCATTGTAAGTCCCTTATCATAATTGTTTACCAGTTAATTTAGTGGGATCTAAACCGACGATAGCATAGTGGTACCATAGGTTTGACAAACCTCCGGCGAGTGAGGTCGGTATGTTAATCGTAACATCAATTGGCCGGTAGCGTATGACCGGTAACAGGGAGACGATCAGTTAGGTTTGGTAAACGACACATGGTGATATTATTCGACAGTGATATTGTAATTAATCCATCGCTTCTTGTTGACTAGTAGACTGAGGGATTTATTTTCTTTCATGTCATATTGCTAGTAACATTTCGATGAGGACTATGGTAATACAAAGTGGTAGAGGTAAATCGGATGCATTGTAATTAGATTACGTGAGGATTGCAATGGATTCCTTTTAGGCTCTATGCACTTCAAGTTGAGAACAAATATCAATTGGTTAATTAACACTCTTACTTTTAAAAGTGATTAACAGTTAACCCCACAAGTAATAGAATAATAACAAGGATCAGATTAAATTAATCTTATTTCCTTAACACATCGAGGGTTTATCGATACTTCGGTTTGATAATTAAACCCCTCATATTATATTATTCTACATATGATTCAATGGGTGATGAATACAAACGGACGGGTGAAATGAAAATGGGGATCCATAATTGTATTGCAAGTAGTATTAAGTTCTATTAGATATGTGGTGGGTTTATCGATACTTCGGTTTGATACTTAAACCCCTCATATTATATTATTCTACATATGATTCAATGGGTGATGAATACAAACGGACGGGTGAAATGAAAATGGGGATCCATAATTGTATTGCAAGTAGTATTAAGTTCTATTAGATATGTGGTGGGATGTTGGCTGGGGCTTGGTTCCCCTAAATATGCCCTATATAATGGAAAGGCATGGCAAGACTTTGATAAGAGATATCCTGATTTTGCTAAAGAACCAAGGAACGTACGCTTGGGTTTGGCTGCAGATGGTTTTAATCCATTTGGTAACATGAGTTTGTCTTATAGCATGTGGCCGGTGGTGTTGACAACATATAATACACCACCATGGTTATGTATGAAAGAGTCTTCTTTCATGTTGACTTTACTAATTCCTGGTCCTAAATCACCTGGAAAGGATATTGATGTATTTTTGAGGCCATTGGTAGATGAATTGAAAATATTGTGGGATGATGGAGTCCAAATAAGAGATGCGTCAACAAATACAATATTTAGGATGCATGCAGCATTATTGTGGACTATTAATGATTATCCTGCTCGCAGTAGCCTATCTAGATGGAGTGGTCAAGGTTATAAAGCATGTCCTACTTGTAATGCAGACACTCCATCTTGTCCTGTAACCAATAAGATAGCTTTTGTTGGTCACAGACGATTCTTACCTAAGAATCATAAATGGAGGGATGATCTTTTGTTTAATGGCAAAAAAGAGACAAGAGATCCTCCTAAATCATTGAGTAATATACAAATTTTAAAACAATTACAAAGTCTTCCTGATCGTGTTCCGGGGAAACATCCAAGCCATGGAGGTGTGAAAAGAAAGCGTGCCATGACAGAGTTGAATTGGACCAAAAAAAGTATCTTTTTTGAGCTAGAATATTGGTCTTCTCTTCTTTTAAAACACAATCTTGATGTAATGCATGTCGAGAAAAATGTTTGTGAGAGCTTGTTGGGTACATTACTTATGAATGATAAATCAAAAGACACACCCAAAGCAAGACAAGACTTGGAGAAGATGGGTATTAGGCAAAATCTATGGCTAACAAAGAAGAATAACAAGGTTTACCAACCACAAGCTCCTTACTCTTTCTCACCTAATGATCGTGAACGTTTTTGCAAGTTTATTAGAAGAGTGAGACTACCAGATGGGTTTGGATCGAACTTCAAAAATAAGATACTTCCTAATGATTCAAATATAATTGGGTTAAAATCTCATGACTTTCACATCATCATGCAACAATTGCTACCAATAGGAGTTCAGATAGGTTTACAAAAAAATGTTTCTACAACAATAATTGATCTTTGCACTTTCTTTCAAAAAATTTGTGCACGGTCATTAGATGCGAAAGACATGGAAAAAGCAAACAAGGAAGTTGTAAAAATATTATGCAACATGGAATTGATATATCCTCCAGCATTTTTTGACATAATGGTTCATCTAGTTCTTCATTTAGCTGAAGAAGCTATTCTTGGTGGACCTGTGTATATGCGATGGATGTATCCCTTCGAAAGATACATGAAGAAGTTGAAAGCATATATTAGAAATAAAGCAAGGCCTGAAGGTTCAATTGCAGAAGGTTATGTTGCAGATGAAGCATTGACATTCTGCTCTATGTATCTTGAGGGTATGCAAACCAAGTTTAATCGTCCTGATAGAAATGTAGATCCTGGCATTCCTAAGAGGCAGCTGCAAGTGTTTTCATCACAGTGTAGACCAATTTCAAAAAAGAAAATCATACCACTTTCTGAAGAGGCCAAAAAATCATTGGAGTGGTTTGTACTAAACAACTGTGATGAAATCAAAGATTACAAATTGTGAGTTTTCTTTATTTTTCCTATTTTTATTTTACGTATAATGACTAACTAATTGCCACATTTTGTTCTTAAACAGTGAATTTGAATCTAAATTTACTTCAAGTGATATGAAAACAAAATTTTCTTCATGGTTTAAATATGAAGCAAATACATCTTCATCTTCTTATACCAATGAAGTCAGGGCATTGGCACATGGTCCGTTGAACGCATATTCTTACACTGCTTGCATAGTTAATGGTGTTAGATTTGTGGTACATAGTCGTGATTTTCGACGCACTACTCAGAACAGTGGTGTGCTTACAATTGGAGAAGATGGTAGTTCATTTTATGGCCAACTAGAGGACATTATAGAGTTAAAGTATATAGATGGTTACTCAGTTGTGCTATTTCGTTGTAAATGGTTCAACACGACAGGTAAGAGATTAATCAAGCAAAACAACACTATTACTATTGACGTCAGTCGTGAATGGTATGTTGGTAAAGAATGGTATGATGATATACAATATATTTTAGCCACACAGGCTAAACAAGTATTTTATCTTCAAGATCCTTCTCGAACCACAAGCAATTGGAGGGTTGTGCAAAATGTTCATCATCAGAAACTTTGGGATCATCCAAGTATGAGTCTTGTTAATGAGACAGATGTATTGCATGACACTGAGTCATCTGATTATAATTTGGTTGTCAACTCAATTAGTGAAGTTGGTGAATCAAGTGCACAGGATACTCAACCTTTGTTTGGTGAATTGGTTATTGACCTAGGATACTTGCCAATGCGAACAAATTTAGATGATAGTTTCATTAATGATGATGGTGGTGGTGGTGATGTTGGTGGTGAAGACAATGATAAAGATGATGATAAAAATGATGAAGATGAAGATGAAGATGAAGATGAAGATGAAGATGAAGATGAAGATGAAGATGAAGATGAAGATGAAGATGATGATGAGGATGATGATGATGATGATGATGATGATGATGATGATGATGAACATGCGTGCAATTCAGATGAAGATGATGATGATCTTTTAGACTCACATTACTTTACTGATGATTCTAATTAGTGTATGCTTATTAATTTTTATGCTTTTGATTGTTAATCCACTTCAATTTATCTTTATTATATCTTTAACATTTGTTTTTGTAAAAGGAATGGCAACACAAATTGCTAGAGGACATGGTGGAGATGGTGGAGATCGACCACCTCATGGAGATCCAAGTAGACTCCCTACGGGTTGTCAGTCTTGTAAGTTACTTGTTTGTGTTAAATACTTATCTTTAATTTGCCTATATTCTTAATTTCTAAATGTGAACGTTTTCACATATCAATTTAGCTCAAACCAAAATACGTTCAAAAGGAAAAAATATCAAATTAATTAAAAAATTTGAAAAGAACAATTGTAAGCCACTGCCTATTGAGGTTGAAGACGAGGGAGGCCAATACAAGTTTGTAGGAGAGAACTGCTCAGATTTTATAAGGTTGATCTCCAACGAAGTTGGAAAGGTGGTTCCTATCCATTATACTAGTTGGCAGAATGTTCCTGATCAATTTAAGAAGGCCATTTTGATCTTCAAACTTTGAGAAACACGGATTAATGGGAAGGCATAAGACTTGGAATCCATGCCAAGTGCCAAAGAGCTTACAAGGACCGTAAGCAAGAATTTAAGAAATATTTTGACAAGGTTGGAGGCTACGGGGATATTGTGAAGGCAAAAAGCAAACCTCCAGAGCATATGGACCAAGAAGCATGGGAACAATTAATTGATGAGTTGTTCTTAGATCCTGATTTTAGGAAACGCTCAGAGAAAAACAAATCAAATAGATCTAAACAACGTTATACAAGTTTTCATGGTAGCAAATCATATGCTCAAAGGCGACATATGGAGGTAACAAATAGAATTGGTAATAATTTATTAACTGTTATATTGAAATACAAGTAATATCTTTTTGATTCACAGGGCACTGGTGGCATTGAAGTTTTCAAAGAGACTCATTTCAAGGTCGGAAAAGGTTGGGCAAATGAGATAGCAGAATCAGACTATGTAAGTAAAACCTTTAGTTGCATTATTTAAGTAAAAGAACCAAAACCTATTAGAACTAGTTTTATACCCGTCCGGTGGACGGGTAGACGAGTTAGTGTTATATATTAAGTTGATTTCTAAATGAAAACATTGTTTATTGTTTAATTAAGATTAAAGTACAACATGATAGTAAGAAAACAAAATTTATTTAAAGAAACATAAAACAAAGATTATTAATTTCAAAACCAAGTAATGACGCATGGGTGCGTCTTCTGAGATCCTTTAAGGAACTTTGTAATTTAATAATATGATTGTTTATGGGCCCATTGTAAGGACTAAGGAGGTTGCTCCCTTGAATGAAAGTAATCATTTTTTGTTCCATTGGTGTCACAATGAAGCAACATTTTAGTCCTTGAATGGTTCAATTAAGATATCCATAATTATGATTAGCAAAACCATGAAGTAGGGTTTGTTAATACAATATGTATAAAAAGCTGAGTAAGCATAAAAGCCATCAGTAAAGATAAAGCATGAAGACTGAAATATATATGCTAATTAATTTCACACCATACAATGATAATGTAACTGCTAATATATTCACAATTATACATAGAAAGCCTCTTACCTGCATAAAATGTTAAGGATGTAATTATTGACAAAAATAATCTCTCTATTATACCTCTTTATCCCTAATAGAGATGGGCTTCATAAGCCTACTATCATGTATAGTCAAGCCACTACAATCTCTAGAATCATCATTGTATACTTGTTTCAAGTCTGCAACAATCCAACTCAAGTTCCCATATATCCCCATAATCCCAAGTAAGAAAGCAATTGCTTCTGAGAATAATTGTTGGTTATAAACTTTGTATGTAAATATGCATATATATCGTATAATATAATAAACTTTGCCTATGCTTGATGAACCAACAGAACATTGTCAACACACTTACAAGCTGCTGATATAAATAAGTAGAAACCCTAACAAAAAAGAGAAAATTGAAAAGAAGTCATTATCATTTTATTGAAAATACATCATTAAAGATATAGAATACAATTCATACTCTAGTGAAGAAACATATCTTTTCACATGACAAATATTATTGTTTGTATATGTTTCCATGAATGTAGGTTGTTTGAAATTGGTTTATTATTGTTTGTGTTTGTTGTGTTAAATTTAAGTTGGTTGAAAATTGTACATGTGGTACCATTTGGTTATCTATTATCTAACAGTTATGCTGTCGAATTTTCTTAAATTTTGATTGTAAGTTTGTGTATTGTTTAATTCAGGAGATGATGCAAGAAGAGTTTAAGAAATCCACCCAAGAATCTGGTGATTCATCGTCTGTTAACCAGATTGAATGTATGGAGCGCGTCTTGGGTCAAAGACGTGGTCACATTAGAGGCATTGGTCGAGTTGTGAGACATCCCACTCCTGATGTGTCTCAAACTTACCCCTCTACAGAAGGAGAATGACAACATCAATTGGATGAGCGAGTAGAACAACTCCAACAACAATTGCAAGAACAACAACAAAGAGAGATAGAAAGAGATCGCGCAATGGAGGAAATGAGTCGCCAAATGGAAGAAATGCGACGCCTATGGGAGAGATCACAACGTCGTGATCCTTAGTTACATTTGGTTTGGATGTTGTGTCGTTTTTAGACAATTTATGA
Organism: Mikania micrantha; assembly: GCA_009363875.1. NCBI lineage: Eukaryota > Viridiplantae > Streptophyta > Magnoliopsida > Asterales > Asteraceae > Mikania > Mikania micrantha. The sequence goes on from CM018690.1 coordinate 42,993,332, forward strand.
TTCTTTTAAACAATTTGGATGTTAGGTTGAACAATTTGGATGTTATGTTTGAACAATATGTCATGTTATCTATAAACAGGTGTTATGGTAAATAATTGTCATGTTTAAACAGGTTAAACAGGTGCAGTGCAGGAAAATAAAAAATTAAAAAAAAAAAAATTTTTGAGCTAGACCTATCCCGACGACATTTGGTTGGGACAGGGCTATGCAGAAATTTTTTGAAAACACACCTATCCTGACGACTGATGGTTGGTACAAGGCTAATCTGAAATTTTTTAAATATACCCCTATCCCGACGACATGTGGTTGGGACATGACTAATCTGATTTTTTTTGAAAATACACCTATACCGACGACATGTGGTTGGGATAGGTCTAATCTGAAATTTTTTGGACATACTCTATACCAACGAAAAATCGTCGGGACAGGCTGATCTTTACCGACGAGATCTATACCGACGACTTTTTTTCACCTATTGGTACGGTTTTATTCCGACGAAGGTTTTCCCAACGACATGTCGTCGGGACAGCTCAAAATGACCTATAGCGACGAAAAATCGTCGGGACAGAGCGTATAAATTTCGTCGGGACAGGTCACAAATGTTGTAGTGTGTGTTAATTGAAAATAGTTTTAAAAAACATTTGTTAAACAAAAATCTATAATCATACCAGCTTTTTCTTTTTACATTTTTATCACCTTTGTATATTAGATATCTGTTTGCATTACTCTTTTATCTCTCATGTATATTGTAATTCGAATTAGTTTTAGAATAATATATAACTTCTCAAATCCATATAAGCCGGCTGAAACAGTTCAACGACGATCCAATATATTACAACCGATGCAATTAAAAACCAACTTCCCTAAAAAAACTTAAAATGCAGATATGTTTAGATCTCAACTTGGTGGTAAATCAAAACATTTATTCTAGTTAAATGAAAACCTAAAATTTTAATAATAATATAACGTATGTGGGTCATTTAACCGACCAGAACAAAAATAAAAATACAAAGAAATAAAGAAATGAAGTACGACAAAAAGTTTGGATCGTTAAATAGGCAATGAAATTAAGAATCAAACACAACATGACTCAACTGGTAGAACTCTAAACAATCTGTCTTGTGTGTGTTTGAAAGTGAGTTAAGGAGTGATGGAGGATAATATTATCAGAAGCATAAGTAGGGGCATGGAGGATGTGTTCTCCAGGTCCAGGGGTGGTGCCGGCGGCAGCCCATATCAACGAAACAGCCCGAGCTCTTTGGCCGATGAAGAGGCCTTGCGATGGGCTGCTTTGGAGAAACTGCCGACCTACAACCGAGTGCGAACAACCATCTTCAAAGATTTCAATATTTCAGCTGATCTTCAAGACCGAACACCGTCCGAAAGGATGTTGTTGGATGTGGGTGAGCTCGACGCCAAAGCACACCAAGAGTTCATTGACAAGATATTCAAGGATGCTGAAGAAGATAATGGAAGGTTCTTGAGAAAGTTCAGAGATCGGGTTGATAAGTAAGCTTAATTTAATTAATTAATTGTACTTCATCATCATCTTCTTTCTTTTTGTTTTTTTTTTTAAATAAGTAAGCCTAATTTAATTTATTTTATTCATTATTTTATTCATTATGTTTTTGGTATTCTAACTAAAAGATTTTAAAGGTGTACGTTCAAAATTGCTTATATAAATTGTTATTTAATTACTTCTTTTCAAAGGTTTGGAGGTTTTCTTTTTAAATGTTTGCTGAAACGTTGTGAGGAAACAAACAAGTAACAACTATATATGAATAATAACTTTTAGAATTTTTAAGGGGAAACTAAACTCTAAAACCATGTATGATCATATAGGGTCTGATACAAAGGACGTTTTGCTCGTAAAGTATACAAAGTCTGTGTGATTATATCACGTAAGTGTTAATATTGTTCTTGGGTGATACAAATACCAGCCTCAAAGTTCGCACAAACACATTTAATTATTACATGTATAAGATTATCCGTGATAACTCCGAAAACTTCATACAACTTCAGATGTAAAACACCTTTAGTATTTTAAATTTCTCAACGCTTTTATCAGTGCTGCTAATTTGTACACAAACTAAAAACTAAATGGTTTGTCTAACGTTTCAAAAGCCAGTTTTGATAAGTTGTCCAAAGAAGTGCTACTTACTGTTTTTTTCACTTTAAAAAATCACATCCTTTTTCATTTCAGGGTTGGTATCTCTCTTCCAACCGTAGAGGTTCGATTTCAAAATCTGACTGTAGAAGCAGATTGTTATATCGGCGAAAGAGCACTTCCGTCGCTAACAAACGCCGCTAGAAATATGGTGGAATCACTTCTGGGTTGTGTTGGAATCAGTTTGTCCAAGAAAACCAAACTCACCATTCTTCAAAATGTATCCGGGATTATCAAACCTTCAAGGTAGTGTTCTTCGTTTAGAGATCTGACCCGACATAATTAAAGCTAGTACGTAGTTGACTAACGATCGGGTAACAATGAATTTTTTATGTTACAGAATGGCACTTTTGTTAGGTCCGCCATCTTCTGGAAAGACAACTCTTTTGTTGGCTTTAGCAGGAAAGCTTGATTCCAGCTTAAAGGTCAGTATAAACTTAACTAAAAACTCAAGTTCTTTTTTTTCTTTTAAAAAACTATTGTTTTTTTTTCAAAAAAAAAAGTTAATTACGGTTTTTGCCTCTGTCGCTTAAGTTTTTTAACTATTTCGACCCAAAATAGAATCTTTTATCAATTCAGCCTCTGTGGTTTAACTAACGTTTTTGGCCCCTAATCATAGTTAGGTTTTGGGCAAAAACTGTTATAATAGTTAAGTTTGAGGGCTAAAACAGTTAGTTGTTCAAACCAGAAGGGCTGAATTGACAGAAGATTTCATTTTAGGCCGAAATAATTAAAACACTTAAATCACAGGAGCTAAATTAAAACAGTAATTTACTCCTTTAAAAATAAAGTAAGCAAAAATTGAAATTGATTTTGAATAGTTCGATTGATTTAACTTAAGTTACATAGTCTACTCATTTCACACATGATGAATGTTATATGCTTAGATGCTCTTGAAGATGAAAATAGAAAAGTTCCAACACGGATTGAGAGGTGAACTATGCAACAGACACGAATATCAAAACATGGTTTACAAAGGGCTCTAATAAACATACACCATCCCATCTTTGAGACACCAGCTAGCTGTTTTTTATACGCTCGTATAGGCCTTATACGACCCGTATAAAATCAGTCAACCTGACAAAAGCTGCTAGGCTGACATGTTATCTTTGATGAGAACCTATACAGTTGTATAGGTCATATACGGTCGTATAGTTCAAACGTATACAGGCGTATGAAATTTCAAAAAACGCAGAAGATCTTGGTTTTCACACAACTAAAGATTCCTCGATATGCGAACCAATTATATGACGTGAAATAAGGTCTCTCAATTTACGTGTTGCAAAATTATATATATTCGGTTCGATCATATAAATTTACAAATGAATTCGTTACTCTAACAAGATACCTCTTTATTAATTTATTAACTCATTAAGATGTCGGCGAATTTTGCAGGAGAATCTTTTGCGAACATTTTCATTTTTTGATACTGAATAGGTATTGCAAGTATTATTATGTTTGTTTTATGTCAAAGTTTGATATTTTCACAAGTTATTTGAATATTTCAAGTGTTCATAACATTGGAAGATTTTTTAAGCTGCGTGCAAGAAACTGGACGCATCAACGGAGTTGTCGTTGTCAAACAACGTTCAAAGAAAAAGGTTAATGGTGATGTGATTAAAGTGTTTCTAAAATGTGATCGTGGTGTTGAATATAAAAGAACATCCTAAGTCAGACGTTCTGGAACAAAAAGGACCAACTGTCTGTTTCAGTTGGTTGCAAAATACTTTCCCGATGATAGTTGTTGGATGTTGCGTGTCACATGTGCTGAACATAATCACGAACTTGCACAACAACCGGAGGGCACCAATTTGCCGTGAGGCTAACCGATAACGAAAAATGTATGGATGAGGAGCTGTCAAGGCACAACATGGAAACATGTGACATAGTACGATCTTGACGTGAACAGAACCCTCAAAACGTGTCTATGCTCAGAACCATATATAATGCACATCAACATATGCGTAAAGATGATCGGTTTGGATATACTCCAATGCAAGTGATGTTTTCGTTTTTACGCAATAAAAAAATTATGTGCATGAGTGTTGTGTCAATAATGTGACGAATGCATATTTACAACCACGATCACATTTTAGAAACACTTTAATTATGTGCATGAGTGTCGAGTCAATAATTACACGGCCATAATTTTTACTGCATAACAGCGAGAACAGAACTTGCATTGGAGTATATCCAAACCGATCATCTTTACGCATCTGTTGACGTGCGTTATATATAGTTTTGAGCGTAGACACGTTTTAAGGGTTCTGTTCACGTAAAGATCGTGCTATGTCACGAGGTTCCATATTGTGCCTTAACAGCTCCTCAATCATACGTTTTTCGTTATTGGTTAACCTCATTGCAAATGGGCGCCCCTTCAGTTGTTGCGCAAGTTCGTGTTTGTGTTCAACACATGTGACACGCAACATCCAACAGCTATCATCGAGAAAAGTATTTTTGCAACCAACTGAAATGGCAGTTGATCCTTTTTGTTCCAGAATGTCTAATTAAGGATGTCCCTTTATATTCACCACCACGATCACATTTTATAAACACTTTAATCACATCGCCATTAATGTTTTTCTTTGAACGTTGTTTGACAACGACAACTCCGTTGATGTATCTAGTTTCTTACACCCAATTTAACAAATCTTCCAATGTCATGAACACCCGAAATATTCAAATAATTGTGAAAAATGTCAAATTTTAACATAAAACAAACATAATAATACTTGCAATATTTGTTCAGTATAAAAACTGAAATGTTCCCAGAAGATTCTCCGCCAAAATTCGCCGACATCTCAATGAGTTAATAAATTAATACAGAGGAATCTTTTAGAGTAAAGAATTTGTTTGTAAATCTATACGATCGAACCAAATATATATAATTTTGCAACACGTAAATCAAGGAATCTTATTTCACGTCATATAATGGGTTCGCATATCAAGGAGTCTTTAGTCGGGTCAAAACCATGATCTTCTGCGTTTTTTTAAAATTCCATACGCCTGTATACGTTTGAACTATACAACCGTATATGACTTATACGGCCGTATAGGTTCACATCAGAGCTGACACGTCAGCCCTTACAGCTTTTGTCTTGTTGACCGACTTTATTCGGGCCGTATATGGCCTATACGGGCATATAAAACTCAATCGGCTGGTGTCTCAAAGATGGGGGTGGTGTATGTTTAGTAGGGCCCTAATTAATTTGTTTAAACTCGATCTCAAAATCAAGAAACTCAATTGTAAACTCATGTTATACTAGGGGTGTTCAGTTTTCGAATATGACTCAAAAAAATCGAAATTCGATTCGATTTCAATTCGAAAAACACCAAGTCGACATTTGATTCAAATTTTCATATTCTAATTCGATTCATAGTATAATATTGAATTTCATATTTTTAATTCAATTCGTTTCGAAATTCGATTTAAATTATTTATATATTTTTATTTTATATACACAAGTAGTTAGTATAATTAAAAATTATGCTTTTTATTTGGGTGGTTTAGTTTATAAAAACTTAAAAACTATTACACAAATGTCAATTTAATTATAAAATACTCATAATTTTAACACTTTTAAATACACTAAACCTAAACATTCACAACAAAAGCGTTAATCGTGAAGCTCGAAAAATTGATTATTTTGGTTGTTAATTACTAATATTTTGATTACTTGTCACTTTATTTTTTTGTATGTTATCATTGGCATTATATATTGAACTTTTATCATTTTATTATTTTAAATGATATCTTTAATATTACAACTTAGATGATGGTTATTTGATATTTGGATGTTTAAAGTTTTGATTATTTGATATTTTGAATATATAAAGATAACAAGTATAAACAATTTTTAATTAAATTCAAATCAAACAAATTCGAATTCTAATCGAATTCAGATCGAATTTGAATTCGAATTCGAATGCTCTTAAAAAATTCAAAATTTGAAATCATTCGATTCAAAATATTCGAGTTACTCGAAATTCGATTCGATTAACAACCCTATATGTTATAGCACTTATAAAAATAAATTAAAAACCAAATATCACCCATAACTAAAACGTTAAAAAGTGCGAAAACACAACAAATATTAAAGTGTATGGATATTGGTACATCGGTGTATGAATAACAACATTTTTTGTATTTTTTAATATTAAAAAAATTAAAGAAAATATGTATGAGTTAAAAATATATAAGTATGATATGATTGATTTAATTTGAATATGTTGTATAAAAGAGAGAGTGATGTATGAATATTACGACCCATATTAAAATCCAAAAATTAAAACATATAAACAAAAGAATGTCACAACATCAATAACTATGAATTAGGGGCTAATTTTGTAAAAACAAAAGTGTGTGGTTAAATAAGAAGCTCAAGATATTTGGTTGTTAATTTTAACCTTTTTAATACTTAATGTAGCTAATGAGTTGGTATATTATATATGAGAGGATTAACTCGAAATCGTAGAATACAAATTAGGGATCAATCTTGTTAAAATCCAAAATTACATGGAAAAAAAATAAGGTCAAGAAATCTAATGATCAATTTTATAGTTAATAAATTTCTCATGTAGCTAATATGTTGTTAAACTCATTGTATTAAAGATTTGTTGCATCAAGTCTTTGTCGCCTAACACTATCCTGGTTTAATAATGTTGAAAAATAAAGTTTTATATATAGTAAACATAAGATATAAATTTATGAATAGGATAGACGAGTGAATTAGTCATTCTAAAATAAGTTAGGAGCATTAGGAAAGGTAAAAACAAGTTCTCTTCAATTCTATAATCAGCTAAAAGTATCCATAGAAAAAATTGTTATTTTAATTCACTTGGTTTGTTCATTTTGGTATTTCAGTTCAAAAGGTTTAAATTTTATTATTTTTACTATTATGGTTTCCTTTTTTTTTTTTTTTTGCAATTTTAGTCCAGTAAATTTAAAATTTTGGACTAAAATAGCAAAGTGATAAAACCACAGCTATAAAAATGACTATAAACATAAATCGTTAGGACGGAAATAATAAAATTTAAACTTTTCGACTAATATGAAAAAAATTACCAAACCACATAGACAAAAATAACAATTTACTCTTATCCATATTTTTTTTAAGGTAATAGGTTGATTTTAAACAAAAATGTGATTAGGAAATAAAAACACTCTTAAAAGTAAGCAAGTTTAACTTTAGACATCTTTATACATCTTTATCTAGATACTATAAACATCTATCCATTATGATAAGTCAAAGCTTTTATGAATAAATGTAATGTTCTTAGAAAATATCAAAATCAGTTTCTCTTCTCTCACATCAAATTTTAAATAGTAATAATTATATTAATTTGGTAAGTAATATCATTACAATATAAATCATATTTTTTTATAGTTTTATAAAACTTCTTTAAGAAAATATATAATATGCTATTTAAGATAAATAATTTTAAAATTTATATATTTAACATGTAGTTTTTTACATAAAAGAAGTTGCGTTCACATTTTAGTTTTCATTTTATATATTCTACGTATTAAGACGCCCGATTATTGAACTTCCATAATGATACTTATATAATACCAACTCACTTTATCCTATTTATAATACTTGTTCTTTTATTACCTTGAGTTAGTCATTAAAAATAGCTTCTTTTCGTGTAGTTATTTAGTAGTTGAATACGGTGTTAATATATGAAAAAAAATGAAAACTTATTTTAAGTTAAAAAAAAAATTTGAAAAATCTGGTGTAATATTTAATTTTTTTTCGATGTATGAAACATATTATATTGTAAGAAAATGGATGATAATTATAAGTGTTTATTATAAATTATAAATAGATTACAATTTGATGCTTTTATAAGAAACGCTAAAAACTAATCTTTGTATTAACAAATAAAAATATTTGAAAACACTTTAAATTATTATAGAGCATGCTAAGACCTTCTGTAATACCCACCACACTGAAATTTTATGCCATGTCATAATCCTACTGAAAATCTTAAACCCCATTAAAGATCACTCGACTAAAAAAATTTTCTCACTGTGCCACATCATTACCAAAAATCTTTCCCCACGGTTAAAGATCACTCCACCCAAAAATCCTCCCCCGCCCACCAGCAAGAGAAGTACTACGAATGGTCTAATAAGATTTTTTTCTTTTCTCTATCATATTAAATGCATTCATATTAATAATTATATTATTTATATATTTTTTATCAAAATTAAACTTCAATTCATGTAGTTGAATACATGTTTCAACCTATATTTCGTAAAAATAATATTTTTTCAAAAATGATTTTTTAAATATAATCTTTAAAAGCAAGCATTTAATAGACGGATTTTTTAAAAATAATTTTATTATTTTACTAAATATTTTTTTAACTTATATGAAATTTCAATCATATTTCATTTGATAAATTGTTCTATATATAACTTTTAAGTTTTTATTACTACCCATTTATTATTTTTATTTAAACCGTGTATCACATTGGGTATTAGCATAGGGTGTAAATAATGTCTTAAACAAGTACTTACATATATTTTTAAATTTTTACAATAAAATATATAGTACATGTTTAAAAATATTTTTTTATTCCTAAGGTTTTCATAGATTTTTTTTAACTTAATTGGTTTTTAGTATATCCTCTCTCTCTCTATATATATATACACGCACAATGTTTTTAGAACTAAACCAAACATCAAACCGGATCTCTTACTGATTGCTTGTCAGATCTGCTGGACCGGATTTAAGAACCCAATGACATAATAAATATACACAAAATTTCAAAAAAAAATATAGAATTATAAATACATTTAAACAAACATAATAATGTTAAAAAAAATACAGGGTTTGATTTTAATGTTTTATTCTTTAGATTTTAGTTGAAAAAACTTGAAATTTGGTCTGACCAGTGAACTAGTTTCCGGTTCGACCGATAGAGTAGTTCGTGTGTTGATTTTGGGTCGACCGACCCCCGAGTCCGACAAAGTTACATATAACATATTGATTACATATGTATAATAACCTAAAATACATAATTTTTTTCTATTTTTTTTCTTTTTTTATATTTCTTATCTTATAATAAAAGGAAATAAAAATAAAAAAATAATTAATTGGTAATGATTGTGATTAGTTTTCTTCAAAATGATGGTTTTTTTATGAACCATCCCCTATATATATATGCATGTGTAGCTTTGTTTCATTAGACTAACTTAGCACCATATGCTAAACAGGTTGAGGGAGAGGTTACTTATAATGGTCATAAGCTTAATGAATTTGTACCACAAAGGACATCGGCCTACATAAGCCAATATGATAATCACGTTGGAGAAATGACTGTTAAAGAAACCTTAGATTTCTCAGCAAGATGCCAAGGAGTCGGATCAAGAATAGGTATATATATTTTTTAATAATGACATATTAGTTTTCACATAAACATATACCATCTATAACTTAACAATGATGCAGAATTGCTAGCGGAGCTTGCTAGAAGAGAGAAACAAGTGGGTATCTTTCCGGAAGCAGATATTGATCTTTTTATGAAAGGAACTGCCATAGAAGGAGATGCTAGCAGTTTGATCACTTACTACACTCTTAGAGTAATTAAGATCTAGCTTTTCAAATTTTATAACTTTCATAATATATCCAAATTTATTGATTAATTTCATAATATGTTTAGAACTAACACCCCCATATGGCTCCTAAACATAAATAGATATTGGGCCTAGATATATGTCGTGACACTTTTGTGGGTGATGCAATGAGACAAGGAATATCAGGAGGACAAAAGAAGAGAGTAACTACAGGTTAATTATTAACTCTTTCTCTTGTCACTTTTTATATGTCTTTTGTAACTTTTATAAATTATTCACTATTTACATGCCTTTCTCTATCACTATTTATATGCCTTCTGTAACTTTTTAAAATTATACTATACAGTCTCTAATTTGTTCGGAGAGATAGATAGATAGATATATATATATATATATATATATATATATATAGGGGGAGGTTCCACAGAAAACCATCGTTTTGTAGAAAACTAAGAAAACCTATGATCCACCATTGATTAATGTAATCAATGGTTGAGATGATATGATGGCAAGATTGTAATAAGTGGTAATTAAAGGATTTAAATATAATGCTATAAGGATATATTAGTCAAATTAATTTTTTCTCTCTCATGAAAATCAATTGCATCCTAAAATAACTCTATCTCTTTCATCTTTTCTCTCTCTCAATTTAAGAAAATAATTAATTCAAAAAAATGCGGATTTTTTTCATTAAAAAAATTAATATCAAATAATCTGGATTTGTGTTATTGAAAAATTTTAATTGAAAAATCTGGAGAAAAATGTATTAATATCAAATTGATTATCTCGATCAAATTACATATATGTAATCGATCAAACCGAAAAATATTAGCACATATGTAACCTGATTACATATATATAACCACAAAACATACACATCTTAATATAAAATAAGACATGTTTATCATCATGTTTGTAAACAAGATTACATATACGTAAGCACACAAGTAAACCTGATTACGTATAGGTAAGCACACAAGTAAACCTGATTACGAATACGTAAGCATACACGTAAACCTGATTGCGTTATGTAAGCACGTAACTTGGTATTTGTAATCATGAAAACCCACTTATGTATATGTAATCATACATATATATCATATGCTTAGGGAAAAAGAACAATTAACATTATTGTGATTATGTAAAGTTGCTTACGCATATGTAATAACAATGAACAACATTGTGCATATATACGTAAAAAAAAATTAATAAGCTCTTCTCTTTTGTGCCTCTATAAAGAGAATTATTAAATATCAATAAAAAAAAGTTTTGAATCAGGGGGTAGTGTAGCCGAACCAACAACACCTGCTTCAACCGCCATTATGTTTCTTTCTAGCTTGAAACCGACAATCAATTGAAGAAAATAACCATAACTGAAGAATGATTAATACAATTGTTAAAGAAAAAAAATTAGAAAACCAAAATTAACGATGTTAATGCTAATGATTCAACATGGCATAAAACACATTCCTGAAATATCCAACACTTCATAATTTCTCATGATACACTATGGGTTTCACAATTTTAGTAAATCACTCACATTCCATCAGCCGACTACAATTAGCACCACTGGTGAACACCACCGACTATCACCGCTACTAGTCATTTTGACGTTTATGGAGATGAATCGAATAATATGAAGATAGGAGCAGATAAAAATTTATGCTTATCTTGTGTTCACGAGTTGATTACGTTACATCCGACGATGATTCTTCTCCGGCGGCTACTCTGACAAATCCCATGGGCTGATCTCTAGTCTCTTTCGTATTATCTTCGAAGGATTCGTCAAACCGTTTCAGATCGAAAGTTTGATTTGATTGTTTTGTTAAACCCCTGCTCTGGATAAGAATGAAGGGATGAAGAGGACATACAAAAACATGAAGCTTCGTCAAAAAATTCATATCATTTCAAATAAAAAATAAATAATACAATAAAGAAAATCAAGGGATTATATACCAAAAATAAATAATTACCTAAAATAATGCCTTGTACTTTTACTGAATTAACCCTTGAATAAGAATAATTAAAAAATAATTATTAATTATGTGATTGGTTCAAGTGAGTTTTCTTAGTTTTCTTAGAATTGAATGGTTTTCTTATGAGCCTTCCCTATATATAGGGGAAGGATATTTTGGAAACCCACTTGAGGTGAAAAAACTTTGAAAACTTTTAAAAAAACAATGTAAACAAACCCAAAAAAATTTTATTTTTTTTTATAGTTTTGTAACATTATTAGGGTCAATTTTATAAAAAAAAATGAAAAAAGCGCCGAGCCATTTTTTTTAAAAAAATTAATTTGTCGACGATGTAACAAAGACATAACACAGCTGTAACACAGACGTAACACGATTTACACAGCTGTACAGCTGTGTTACGTCTTTGTTACATCGTCAACAAATTAATTTTTTTTTAAAAAATGGCTCGGCGCTTTTTTAATTTTTTTTTATAAAATTGACCCTAATAATGTTACAAAACTATAAAAAAAAAATAAATTTTTTTTGGGTTTGTTTACATTGTTTTTTTAAAAGTTTCCAAAGTTTTTTCACCTCAAGTGGGTTTCCATTTTATACATGCCCTATATATATGTATATATATTAACACTTCCTTATTGCGATAACCGAATAACTACATCTTATTATTTTGTGGCCCACATTAAAATAAATCTAAATGTGTATGTTTTTTTTATTTTTTTATTAATGTAAGTGGACCCTACATTAATTAAAAAAAAGAAAAAAACTTACACCTTTAGATTTACTTTAGTGTGGGCCCTAAATTAATAAGATGTAGTTATTCGGTTAACGCAATAAACAAGGGTTAACATTTGATCCTCTCTCTCTCTCTCTCTATATATATATATATATATATAATATTTTTGTTGGTATTTATTTCAATCATCTATTTTACACACACACATGGTGTTGTAAAATTGGTCTATGCGGTGGTTTACTTTGTCAATTTGGCCCTATGCGGCATAGTCGGGTTTTTTTAACTTTTTTTTGGGTAAAAAGAGACCAAATTCATGATTTTTCGTGACATTTTCAACCCTAAATCCTTAACCTAAGGCTTTTCCACAAAGATGTGAGTATGTGACGAAACGTATAACTTCTACAAATCTTTCCATTTTCCAAGTCGATCTGTTTCTGAAACATCGAGCCCAACATCTGAAACATTGAATCCAACCACTTAACATCGAAATACATCTCTAAACTTTAAACTTAGCTTTAATCTTCTTTGTTGTTCGAGTCTTCGATCTTCTTTTGTGGTCTTAGTGTTTAAGTTGGAACTTTAAAGTGCTTGAATTAGTATGTTTAAGTTTATTTTTTTAAATTATTTGAAGTATTGTATTTAATTATTGATATTGATGTGTGTGTATATAATATATATTTGTAAAATTACGTATAAAAATTCCAATCAGTCTAGCACATATTAACCCCGATTAATTTATAAGCGGTATCTCACAGTCCGGCTAGCGTTTAGTGTCTTCTACAACCACACACACACACACATATATATAATATATATATAGGGAAAATGAATTTGAAGCTGTTAAACACCTAACTTAGTTGTAAAACTCATCAAAACGACATTGTTTTGAGTAAACAACAAAGATTTAGAGAACCTTCTTTCTTTTTTCTTTTTGATAGTAAGATTTTTTTTATTTTTACGTGCTAATTAATGGAGTAAAAATAAAAAAGAAAAAAATAATTTTTTAACTAGATTTAATCAAAACTGCTTCGTTTTGATGGATTTCGCACTTAAGTTGGGTGTTTTAACAACCTCGTATTCACTTTTCTCATACGTGTGTATCTATATTCTGAATTTAACCACAACATTCCCATAATTAGGTTGCTTTTGGATGGTTTTGATTTTGACCATCGATTTTTTTTTATTTTTTTACTTTATATTTTGAGTTTGACTATACACTTCATGGTCTTCTTTTATTTTAATTTTTAATTATTTAAACTTCATAAATAACGTTTACATATATTTTGTTATCCTCATATATTTTTAAAAGTAGCGTTTTTCTTAGATTTTGAATAAAGTGTTGTGATGTTCCTTATTTTTATCGACATATAAAAGTTTTATTCAAAATTTAGTCGTGAGAAATATAATATGTTTATTTATTTTTTGTAATCATTTTCTACAATTTTATATGTTGATAATACAATCACGTTTTTTACTCTCATTTTTACAACATTACTTTTGTTTAATTGTAAACTCTCTTCGCATATTTTTTTCATCTATATTTTGATATTTAATGTGGAACTTGATCAGAACCTCATACACTTTGCTTTAACTATATATATGTCAAAGCCACTTCTCTAACACACGACTACAAACATCCTAGTTTTTACCCGTGAATTAATCACGCGAGTTGAATGCTGATATAAGCTTACTAGATCTAAAGGGGAAAATGATTTAACTAGCTATGAAAATCGACATAATCTTCCGGAAAAAAATAATAAATCTAAGAAAATGTAAAGTTATTATTATATATTGTACAATATAGAAAAAATAAATAAATAAATAAAGAAGCCGTATAGTACCTTATTATTTATTGGCTAATACTTGATTCAAATGTTTGTTAGCTATATAAATGATGCAAATGTAGGTGGTTGTTTTTGTTTTGATCTAACTAATTAACTCTAGTTTCAAACAAAAACAGGAGAGATGCTTGTTGGGCCAGCAAAAACTTTGTTTATGGACGAGATCTCCACAGGTCTAGACAGTTCCACCACATTTCAGATAGTGAAGTGCTTGCAACAAGTTGTGCATCTCACTGAGTCAACAATCTTGATGTCACTACTACAACCTGCTCCAGAGACTTTTGATCTTTTTGATGACGTAATATTACTATCAGAGGGGCAAATTGTGTATCAAGGACCACGTGAAAATGCTCTTGAATTCTTTGAGGGTTGTGGATTTAGGTGTCCCGAAAGAAAAGGCACTTCTGACTTCTTACAAGAGGTACAAAGTAATGTTGAGTTAATATATGAATACCTAAGTTATAATGATATTAAGTTCATCAACTTTATTTATATATATAGGTTACCTCCAGAAAGGATCAAGAGCAATATTGGGCTGATAGAACCAAACCATATAATTATATCCCCGTCACCGGATTTGTTGAGCGATTCAAGCAATTCCATGTGGGTGAGAAGCTGAAAAAGGAGCTTTCAATTCCATATGACAAAACCCAAAGCCACAAAGCAGCTTTAGTCTTTAAAAAATACACGGTGCCTAAAAGCGAGTTGTTTAAAGCATCATGGAATAAGGAATGGCTATTGATGAAAAGAAATAGTTTTATTTATGTTTTCAAGACGGTACAATTCATCATATTAGCTTTTACTGGGATGACTGTGTATTTTAGGACTAGAATGCACACGAGGAATGAAGAAGATGGTTCGGTATTTGTAGGAACACTTATATTCAGCTTGCTCTTGAACATGTTTAATGGTCTTGCTGAAATTTCATTCATCATAATAAGGCTTCCTGTAATTTTCAAGCAAAGAGACCTTTTATTCCACCCACCATGGGCTTACACACTTCCAACATTCTTGCTTCGTGTACCAATAAGCGTGTTAGAGAGCATTGTTTGGATGTCCATACTATATTACGGTGTTGGTCTAGCCCCTGAAGCCAGCAGGTGACAAATTATACATATGTGTTTCGGATCATAGTGTTGTTCTATAATTGATCACATAGTGACTAATAGATGCTTTATAATACTATGTGTAGGTTCTTCAAGCACTTCCTTTTGGTTTTTATGATCCAGAATGTGGGAGGAGCATATTTTAGGTTTATTTCCGGAATATGTAGGACAATGAACATTGCAAACACTGGTGGAACACTTGCACTTCTTTCTATATTTCTTTTAGGTGGTTTCATACTTCCTAGATCCCAACTTCTTAGTTGGTGGGAATGGGGATATTGGGTATCACCCTTGTCATATGGCTTCAAAGCATTTGCAGTAAATGAGTTCTTTTCACCAAGGTGGATGAACAAAATGGTAATGATGCTAGCTAGCAATAAGACTTTTAACTAACACACTCAAAAACATGCACTACAAGAAAATTTATATATGGTGATGACACCTACGGAGATGATAAAAGTTGTCTCTACTAATAAGCCTTTAGCGACAACATGTCGTCTCTCAGAAGGATTTTTTTAATTGTCTTAACATGTGAGAATAAATAATACACCGGTTAACACGGACAAAAGTAAACATACTTTCAGCAACGATATATTGTCACGAAATATGAAAATTTTATTTAATTTTAATTTTCTTTGGACTCACCAAAAATAAATAATAACAAAAAAAATTAAGTTTCTCTATGACGACGACATGTCGTCGGTTCGTCGCTAATTGTTTTAATGCTTTCCCGGCTATTAAGTAAGTCCAAAAAATTATACATATATATATGTGTGTGTGTTTATAGCGACAACATGTACTCACTATAATAATGAAATTTTTATTATTTTTTTTAGCTTTGATATATCTATATTTTATTTGTTTTAGTGACAACATTATATATATATATATATATTATTATAAAAATTTACTTTTTTTTTATTTTCTTATATTTTATATATTTTATTATAATTAAAAAAATTAGAAAACTATGACAGGATTAATATTAAAACAAGTTACATAATTAATTGTGTATGTGTGCATGTTCAATATATCTAAGTGTGTGTATATGTATGTATATGTACACTTGTTTGTATGTGAGTGTGTGAGCATTTGTAACGTACAGTACATATATGCATTGTTTATGTGTACTGATACACACAAATTTTTGCACATGAAAGTGTGTTTATGTGTCCTTTTGTGTCGATATATATATATTCAAGTGTGTAGGTATATGCATGCGTCACCAAAAGTGTGGATCTAGAGACGACATGTATTATGATGACAATATTGGGCTATGTAGACGAAAATATAGAGATGCATATATTAGCTACAAGATGTTGTCGCTACAGATTAAATAGAGCTACGGAGATGACTTGTTGTCACTAAAAGCGCCTGTATTTTTGTCACCATAGACTATTACTTTTGTCGTAGTGATGATAAACTCTAAACTAAGGATGAAATGTATGCATTTATTTATCATATATATATACTTGTTTTAATTTTGACAGAGTACGGACAATACAACTAGATTGGGCATAACAATACTACGAAACATGGACATCCCAACCCAAGAAAGTTGGTATTGGATAGGTTTTGCTTCTCTTGTAGGGTTTGGAGTTCTCTTCAACATCCTTTTCACTCTTGCACTCATGTACTTAGATCGTAAGTCTACTTCCCCCGTAAAAATAATAACTTTTTATCCAAAGTAATCAAGTATTCATGACTAGACTAACCTTTTTTCATTTAAATCATCAGCCCTTGAAAAACCACAACCAATCATCTCCAAAGAAGCATCCACAGGAATGGAAGCTAAAAAAGGTATCACACAAGACTCAAAATATTCCTAAACTAAACAAGCAAATAAATTATCACTCCTTATTTACAATTGATATGAAATTATTTTAAATAAGAAAAATAAATTCACATGCATATATTAATTAACGTTATGTGTGTATGACTTTTGTAGGTGGACCTATGGAAAAGGAACTCGTAACAAGTCGATCAGACTCTAATAATTCTAAGACTCCCAAAAGAGGAATGATCCTTCCATTTACTCCACTTTCCATGTCTTTTGATAACATGAACTATTATGTTGATATGCCTCAAGTAAATACTATACCATTCTTCTTTTAACTTGTTTCTTGATATAAAATTTCTACTTAGTAAAAAATATATAATATTAGAAATAGAATCAAGATCAAGAAGAAATTCAATAATTTTATATTAAACAGGAAATGCGAGAGCAAGGAGTAACAGAAAACAGGTTGCAGTTACTTTGTGAAGTAACAGGTGCATTTAGGCCTGGAGTTTTAACATCATTGATGGGAGTTAGCGGAGCAGGTAAAACGACATTATTGGATGTTTTAGCAGGAAGAAAGACAAGTGGTTATATTGAAGGAGATATACGAATATCAGGATTTCCAAAGAAACAAGAAACATTTGCTAGAATATCTGGATATTGTGAACAAAATGATATACACTCTCCCAATATCACCGTTTATGAATCTTTGATTTATTCAGCTTTCCTCCGCCTGCCAAAAGAAGTCAGTGATGAAGAGAAGATGGTATAGAAAAGACTACAAAATTAAATTATGTTAAACTAGTTGATGCTAAGAAATATGGGTGCTAAAAAAACAAAAGCTATCTTCCTAACCGTATCCATGTTCCAAATTCAATTTTTTTTTGGTTCGGTAATCAGTTCCATATGTTTATGAAATCGGTTTGTTTGGTTTGTTCGGTTGACTGATTAAACAAAAAATTATAAAAAAAATTATTATTTTTATTAATAATATATAAGGTTAAATTCAGTTTATTTGATTGAATTTGTTTATTTGATTGAACTCGGTTTATTTGGTTAGGTTTAATCGTATTAATCTCTTTATTCGGTTTTGAACTGGTTTATAGATTTTTGTACGCGAAGTGATGGAGCTTGTTGAACTAGACAATCTCAAAGATGCAATCGTGGGACTTCCAGGGGTTAGCGGTTTGTCAACAGAACAAAGAAAAAGGCTAACAATTGCTGTAGAGCTTGTTGCTAATCCTTCAATAATTTTCATGGATGAACCAACTTCTGGGCTTGATGCAAGAGCTGCTGCCATTGTAATGAGGACTGTGAGAAACACTGTTGATACAGGAAGAACTGTTGTTTGCACCATTCATCAACCTAGCATTGATATATTTGAATCTTTTGATGATTTGCTATTATTGAAAAGAGGTGGACAAGTGATCTACGCAGGACCACTAGGAAGGAATTCAAGAAATATTATAGACTATTTTGAGGTATTTCTTACAATCATAACTAAAAATGGGGGTTTTTAATCTATTGTCATACTAGCATAGCACTAAACCAATTATTGTACAATCAGGAAATTCCTGGGGTTTCAAAGATGCCTGAAAAATACAATCCTGCAACATGGATGTTGGAAGTCACTTCTAGTGTTGTGGAGGCCCGACTTGGGATTGATTTTGCTGAGCACTTCAAATCATCAAACTTGTATCAGTAAGTTTGTCTTATGATAATTTTGGTGTAACAAGAACTCATGTAAATGTAGTCATTTGTTAATGATGTATATGTGTATGTATGTTTGAACTATAGAAAGAACAAGGATTTGGTGATGCAGTTACGTACGCCCCCTCCTGGAGCAATAGATCTTCATTTTGGCACACAATATTCCCAATCTTCTTGGGGACAATTCAAGTCTTGTATATGGAAGATGTGGTGGAGTTATTGGAGAAATCCCGATTATAACCTTGTACGTAACATCTTCACATTGGTTGCATCACTCTTGCTTGGAATTACATTTTGGAAGATTGGTGAAAAAAGGTCGCTCTAAAACAGTAGAAAACAAATTTAATTATAATGATTGTGTCATACTCTCTTCTTTTCTAACACTTAATTTTTATGTATACTTTTAGGGAGAGTAGCAACAATTTAACCACGATTATTGGGGCCTTATATTCCGGAGTATTCTTTGTTGGTATGAATAATTGCCAAACAGTACAACCCGTGATTGCCTCAGAAAGAACAGTTTTTTATCGAGAAAGAGCTGCTGGAATGTACTCAACATTACCATATGCATTGGCACAGGTTGGAGTTTAAATGAATGGTCATGTGATTTATCTTTTAAAAAAACGTGTCATTCATGTTACAATAATCTTTTTAACTAACATATGAGGATCCATTATTCTTCAGGTGCTCGTAGAGATACCATACGTATTTGTTGAAACAACATATTACAGTTTGATAGTGTACGCCATGGTGTCATTTGAATGGTCCGCAGCCAAATTTCTTTGGTTCTTTTTCATCAACTTCTTGTCATTCTTATATTTTACATACTATGGATTGATGACTGTTTCAATCACACCAAATGAGCAAACAGCAGCAGTATTAGCAGTTTTATTCTACGCGTTCTTTAATTTCTTTTCAGGGTTTTTCATCCCAAGACCCGTAAGTTTTCATTAAATCTAGTTAATTGTATCCTTTTAAACTTACTGAATTAGTTTAACATATTGCTAAATTCCAGAGAATTCCAAAGTGGTGGGTGTGGTATTACTGGATCTGTCCCATAGCCTGGACTGTTTACGGGTTCATCGTTTCACAATATCATGATGCTGAGAACACGATCAAAGTTCCTGGAATGTCATATGACCCGCCCATGAATTGGTATATTAAAGATCACTTTGGTTTTAGATTAGATTTCATGGGTCCTGTTGCTGCAGTACTGGTTAGTTTTTGTGTGTTATTTGCTTTCATATACGCTTTCTGCTTAAGGACCTTGAATTTCCAAGTGAGATAAGCATGCAATCATATATTTCTATGTTTTTTTTAGATTCAACTTGAAACTTGTTGATTTTGTTGGATTATTTTTTAAATTGCTTTTATAATAATGTCTAGGATGTTCTTAATATGAATATTTAACTTGTATATTTGAATATTTATGTATGGATATTGATAATTTTATATTTTTTCTTTCCATGAAAACTTGTTTTAATTTTTATTGATTGTTATAATATATATGCATTGCTGTTTCTATTTGATCTTTATAATACTTTCAATTTACACCCACGGATACATGAGTGTGCATATATGCAAGAAAGCCTTCCCCTAACCCCTATATCATCTTGTATCTTGGGCTAGTTCAATTAGCCAATCATTCTAAGCACAGACCTAAGATCCTAAAAATATAATGCTTCAAATTTTTTAAAATATTTTATATATAGTGAGATATTTTTTAATCTATGGATTTTTTTCAGCTTATTGACTCTGGAAATAAAGGAGATTCAACAAAGGCGTACATAAAGTTTTCTAACATTCAATTGTAGTAAAAGACTTTCTAAAAAAAATTGATTATGAACCATTTAAAAATAAATTTAATCTAAATATATAAATGTAAATATAATCAAAAAAATTAACTCTATCGTATATAAACTTTTAGTTTATTACGGTCGTCTCAATCCCGGATAAACGAAGAGGGTTTTTAACGTAACAATTAGTGAAGGACCCCAACTTTTTATTACACTTAAGGCCTTTAAAATAATTGAGTTGATTGTGTTTGTATTAATATTAAAATAAAATGAATTTTGGCTTTGTACATATCTAGATTCCAAAGTTGGGTGATTCATCTATATTCATCACAGATTCAAAGTCTGTGTGTTGGGCACAACAAATTTACGGTTTCTATCGAGCTCAAAAAGTTAAAAGTAGATATCTTTAACTCTTTATAAATTTGCACCTATCAAAAAAAAATCTTTGGATAAAGGGTTTTGTTTAAAAAAATAAAAGACTAAATTAATAAGTATAATAATAAAGTGATGTCACACAAGGACAAGACTCGACAAATTCAAAACATGAAGTGCTCGAGCTATCAAGATACTTTATGCATGTCATAACTGGTACATACAAGGACTATAGAAGGGTAAATTTTTTTGGTACATACAAGGACTATAGAAGGCTAAAATTAAAAATTAAAAATCATGCTAGGGAAAAGGAGCCACCTGGGTTCTAAATGGGTCATGGACTCATTTAAATAAGAATTCTCTCTATCACCTTTTGTCACAAGAAAAGTCGGTCAATGAGAATCTAGGTTGGTTGTTATTTAAGTGACAAAAGGTGATATGGAGAATTCTTATTTAAGTGAGTCCACGACCATGACCTGTTAAAAAATGGTGAACGCCACCATTAGGCGTCTCTCACCGATCGGTCTCATAGCTAACATCAGTGTGGTGAATCGCGTGACCCAGGGAAAAATGGGTGGTGTCGGGCTTTGAACCCTAGACCTCCATTATGAGTTCTCACTCCCTTACCACTAGGCCACTATCACGGAGACAAGGGCGGACCTATTAAGAAACCATGGGGGTTGGCCGACACCCATGAAAAAAAATATTTCTCGTTATATTTATGATTTAATCTTGACCAATCCCCAAGAAATTTTATCACCGACCCCATGAATTTTTTATGACCATAATGAAGCCCAATTTAAAACCAAAACGTATACTAAAATAACTTAAGAGAATTACCTGTGATAAAACTTAATTACCAATTAATAATTTATTTTAATATCCAATCACTCATATATAGCCCAATATATGCTAAATTTTAAATTTCTTTCTTTTTTAGCAGCAATTTTCTATATCAATTCGTCTTCTTGGGCTCGCATCTTTGACCTAAAGGGGAGCAACACTTTAACTCTAACGGTTTTCATTTAGACCCAACCCTTCACCTATCATTTTTAATTTTTTTTATCTGATCTACTCATTTTAGTGTAATTTTAAAAGTTGAAGCATGTTGTTATGACCAAAAACTTAATTAATTTGGATATAATCCGTATATTTAGGTAATATGTAACAATTTTCAAAAAGAAAACTTGGACTGTAACCTTCTTTAAATCTACAATTTGTTGATTTGAATATTATTCCTACGAATCCTTTCGAAAGATAACAAATTTTATCATTTATTTTAATCAAAGAGATGATGATTTAG
This sequence comes from Mikania micrantha, assembly GCA_009363875.1. Taxonomy (NCBI): domain Eukaryota; kingdom Viridiplantae; phylum Streptophyta; class Magnoliopsida; order Asterales; family Asteraceae; genus Mikania; species Mikania micrantha. The sequence goes on from CM018690.1 coordinate 43,015,698, forward strand.
CGTTGTGATTTGATTTAGGTTTATCGTTTTCTAGGTGGCCTGACCCGATTTGAACCGGTAAAAAATGAGATATTTGACGATGTACATCACCCACAAAAAATTTCCGACCCTCATGAGAATATTTTCCGGGTCCGTCACTGTCCACGACTTATTTAGAATCCACATGCTCTTTACATAAGTCGTGAACTCACTTTTTGAGCTCATTATGAGATCCTTGACTAGGCTCAAAAGACAGCGCCCGACCCCAAATAAGAAAAATCAATCCCCTTGATTAGATATTGAGATAGGCCAACCACGATAAAACTTTCCCCTAATAAGCCCTACAAATTTTGAGCTCACTAAAAATTTCCCCTAATAAGCCCTACAAATATTGTGGCCTTTCTTTGGAGGCCCAATTCAAGATCATATAGACCTTTTGATTGTCTCTGATAGTGCCACCCATATCACATATAAGGGTTGAAAGATTATGATAGGCAATGGCTTAGCTTAGTTCAGACGGGGGACCCCTCCTGTTTTTTCGTGTAGTGGTGTAAATTTTCCGATATGTAGAGTAAATTTTTTAAAACCTTTATTTCCCGATAGGTGCACCCAGTTAATACTGTAACAGGTTGGAGACTAATCTCACACCCATAAGGCTCCAGCTAATGGGATCCAAAAGGGTATTAGTGCGATAAAAGTTCCAAGTGTTTGAACGGAGAAGAAAAGAAATAAGAAGGTTGAAATGTGTATATATATCAAGAAAAAATAAAAACAAAACGAAATGTAGTCAATAAAGTGGGGAGGACTGGCTCAATGTACCAAGCAACCCAAACAAAGGCTTAGGGCTCCCAATCTTGTACATTTTTTAATATGTAGTGGGGTTTTTTTTTTGGTTTGTTGGCTTTTTCAGAAAGAAATACCAAATACAACAAAGACCCACATAAAAGCCTTCTGATATTCAATTGAAAAATGTTTAAAAAATATATTATGAATATTTTATTAAATAATTTGCATTAAAAGAGCTAGAAAATAAATTTAAGAGTAAATTACTGAGATAGTCCTTGTGGTTTGCTAGTATTTCACTTTTGGTCCCTATTTTCTTAAATTACTCATATGGTCCCAAACTTTGCCCACTTGTAACGCATATAGTCCTTAAGTCACCAAATTATTTACCAAATTACCCTCATATAAGAACTATATGTGTTACAAATGTGCAAAGTTTTGGACCATATACGTAATTTATGAAACATAGGGACTAAAAGTGAAATACTAGCAAACCAGAAGGACCATATAGGTAATCTACACTAAATCTAATAAACATTTTATACATGTAAATACAAACATTTTTTTAAATACACCATGTAAACTTTTTGTTTAATATTGTCGGCCTCAAACCTAGATAAAAGGAGAGGAAATTTTAGCCGACCATTGTCTCATATAAACACATATGAGCATATAGCTTCCTCTCACACCACTAATTCGAAAATAATTGGTCTCGTATGCTCCTTGTATGGGACATGCCCCATATTTGCCTATATGAAACGTATATAAGTACAATCCTTAATATTGAAAAATTCTGACAAATAATAATTGTCATCGTATACGTTCTGACAAACATATAGGAGTACAATCATTAACTTACGTAAAACATATGAAAAGTGTGAAAGATATGAGATGGGTGTCAGGTGTGAAATAAAGAACCTTCACATAAATTATTATTAACAAAAGTACTTAACTTGTTATCTCTCGATCATATTAATTATGTTTTTCTTTCTTTATCACATTACACAGACTCAAAAGTGCACTCGTTCTTGGCCTAGTCAAAAATTTTATATCTGTCACATAGTTAATCATTAATCAGTAGGTTAGTAACACGTATAACATACGGATTGATCGACTTTATGGTAAGATGCAAATTGAAAAAAACTTTAAGAAAACGATATAATTACAATCGACATAAAACATTATGAATTCAATCATTAAACATACGTAAAAAGAATATGCGACCCATTGTTTGATAATTCGAATCGTTAAAATAGTTCGTTTAATATAGTTACTATTATTGTCTTTATTACATGTATGTGAGTGAAGTTGGTTTAGTTAATTAAAATAACGATTTAAAAAATACACAAAAAAGATAAATTAATTTTTAGTAAATTAATATTTGCATTGGATTATAAAATTGTAACATTAAAAAGATAACATAGATTAAAAACATGTGAAAAATAAAACAATTGTGTCTTTACAAACAATTACTCATAGAGTGTATATTATTACTTTAAAAATTAATGTTTGAAATTTTTAATTAAAAAAATATAATTAACAAAACTATAAATGATCATTAATTATCTTAAATACAATATTATGAACTAAATATTGAAAACAACTATTTAAATAATTATAATTAATAAAAATTGTGAATGATTATTGGTTTAATAATCATACTAACCACATAATCAACTAACTATTTATTTTTAAATAATAAATACATATAAAAATTAAGACCCTAAACTTTTTTTTAAAAAAAAAACAAACAACCTATTTATTATTATTTGACATATTTTATTTTTGCCATCTAACGACATTAAATAAATAAAAATTAGTAATCATTCGTAAATAATAAGTATTTTTTAGACAAGAAATTAATGAAAATTTTCAACTTTTATTCTCGTGGTGATATGTGTACATTACGCATATGTGACAATGATCTTATAGTGACATGTGTCATGTGTGTGAGGTGGACATATTAGTTGATGGTCATGTGGCATTAAATTTACTCTTTTATTAATAATAGAAGATTAATTATTATCTGTCTCTCGGACTAACTTTTTATAATGTAATTTTTTTATTTTTTTTACTTTTAATACATATTTTTCTATGCAATTTTGAATACACCAGTACTTGTAGTTATTTTTATTGAAATTTAATATAACATTATAACGAAAACTCAGTCATATTTTATGTAATATACGACGCAACTAGTTTTATTGAATTTTATATTAACATTTTGATACATATAAATTTATTGTATTTGAATTAATATTAAAGTTAAAGGTTTAATTTTTATTAAAAATACGAAAAATGTAAAGAAGTTACATGACGTCCTTCAGAATTTTAGAATATTAATTTCCCTTTGCACCTAATTTACTATAAGTGACTATTGAGTAATACCAACGTATTACTTGTTTAGTTTAACGCATCTTTATTTACACCCGACAACAGCTCATGTTCTCGAAATAATTTATTTTACGCTTAGCATCCTTCATAGATTATTTTTTTTGAACGATAATGTTCTTATATACCACGTATGCTGTTTTTACCAGTCCATCGAGCAGAGGTAAGACATACGCCTCTCAGATGCATAGGAACCTTGTAAAATAGGTAAACACATGCCTTCTATTGGAATCGAACCCAAGATAAACCTTAAACTGATATTTCACCGAGTGTCATTTAAACTTGCTCTCAGATGAATTTAAACCCAAAACCTTCGTCATCAAAGATAAGAACTCTAATCGCTAGGCTAGGTTTTCAGGACCTTCATAGACATCTACCCAACAAAGTTCTAGAACTACTTTAATTTACACTTCATTCCCTTTCAAATTCTGGAAGTTGTTAAATATTCGCTTATGTCTTATCCAAATACCCTCCAACTTTTTATATATTTATACATAATAATAAATACAAGTCGCAGAGAACACATCGGATATTTTTAAGTCTTCTTGTACATTTTTTCTAGCCTCTTTGACTCTCTTTTCAGATTAAATGTTTATCTATTTTATAAAATCTTAGTTATCATAAATAAGAATTTTATGTGACATGTGTTATATCACAAATCTACTTTTGTTTTTTCATTCATTGTTCACTCCTTAATATATTTTTAAGTTATTTACTTGATAATTTCGAATAATACTTTTCTAATTTTCATAAAAATATATAATTTTCATTCTTTTAATTACAGACCCAAACCCACTTTGCAATCTGCTAAAAAGAAATATGCAAGTAAATTATTAATTACATTATTTTAGTAATTTAATATATGCACAATTTTAACCTAGTAATGATTTTAAATACTAAGATATTAATTTATATTACTTTTATATTAAAAACTAATCATTAAATATAAACCTTAAAAACTCTAAACCCTAAATTATAAACTCTAATTATAAACTCTAAATCATAAAACTTAAAACTAAACCTTAAAGATGAACCCAAAGTCAAAATTTAAACCATAAAAACTAAACTTTAAAGTTAAACACACAAAACTAATTCATAAAACTAATTTCTAAATAATTTTAAATTCTATACCGTGAAAGTAAATGAAATAGTTCTAAGGTTATCATAATAATTCCAATCAAAGTTCATTAAAGTTGTCAACTGCTTGTTTTTATGTTTTAGGATAAAGTACTCTTCATTTGAGCATACTTATAACAATGAGACATTGAGAGGTTTTGGGTTCAAATCCCCTCCACAGCGAAAAAGGGGTCTTAGGAGGGTCAGGGGTTTTCTCAGTGGGGTTTCCTTCTGAAGTGGTTGTGGTGGCTTATGGGAGGTCCAGGTAACTAGATCTTGGTGGCATGGCCTGGAAACAGTGGGTTCACACGATTGAGACATTCGCCGTTAAAAAAAATTTTGAGCATACTTCTATAATATTAATAGGATTACAAGAATGGTAATAAGTAATAACGAATCAAAATGCCTTATTTAAATCCGAAAATTAACTTGACAATTTTATATCTCTATAAAAGTATTTGGTAGAATTATAAAGCATTACATTCCGCCAGTTCTTATTTTTTATAGTTGTGCATAAGATACGTCAATTTGTTACGTTAACCTTTTTATATTTTTATTTTGTGAAAGATGATTAAAAATCTATTGAACGCTTTAATATAGATATAAAATTATAATTTCAGTAATTTTCACATATAATGTGTTTTAGATTTATTACTTTTATCAGTTTTAATTTACAAATCTAACTTATTATTGTTTAGACTTTAGAGAGAATTAAATATATCATCTCTACGTTAAACTTACAAATTGCAAACTAATCAGAACTTAGAATGTTTAAATAATATAACTTGAAAATTTGACAAGTTAATATTAATCAGGTTAGTTAAACTAAACGCCCCATTTGTGGTGCACGCATATCATGTATATATGTATAGGCCCTTAGGCCACAAGGAGTCGTCTAGATTTTCCCCACTTTTCCCCGTTGCCACATCAGCGTCACATCAGCTTTCCTCACTTTTCCCCACTTTTCCCCACTTTTCCCCATTTTGCACGGTGTCGTCCCACTTTTCCCCATTTTCAAATCTTATTTTTAATTAATTATTTTAACAATAAATAATAATAATAATAATAATATTAATAAAATAAAAAAAGATTCATTAAATTTAAAAAAAAAAAAGAATACAACAAAAAAAAGAGAATACAACCTAAAAAAATAAATTAAAAAACCTAGAAAGGCATTTGTGGACGATACTGTGTAGTAGAAGTTTGGTTGATTCGGAGATGACATTTGTGGACGATACCTGGGTGTGTTGAACGGGTTCATTTGAGCCGTTTGAACATTTTTTGGTCGTGATTTTCTAAATTCTTGCTTGACGACCCACTACGGAATGAACCTCCTTCCATTTTACTTGAAAATTTTATAAATTTAGTGTATAGATTGTAGAAAATGAGAAAAAAATGTGAGATTTGTGGTTGTTTAAATAGGAAAAAAAATGTTTTTTTTTTTTGGTTTAAAAACATTTTTCTTTCCCTTCCCCACGCCCGGCTTGATTCGGCGAGTTGCCCCCGATTTACCCCACCCCGAATCCGGGGGGACGGTGTTCCCATTTCTTCCCAATCCGGGGAAGCCCTCCCCCGCCTCCTTCCCGAAGCCACTCCGTGTGGCCTTAAGGGGCAAAAGTAAAAGTGCACTAATTAATTTTAACGTTATTTTCAATTATTTTGTGAAAATAACGTTAAAATCATTGGGATGATCAACTTCAAACGATAACTTTGAGCCGGGGACTCTTTCGGAGCAGCCTCTCTATCCCAATTGGGATAGGGGTAAGGTTTGTATCTATCCTTCCCCCCAGACCCTACTGAAAGTGGGAATATACTGGGTAAGGTTGTTGGTTGTTGGTTGTTGGTTGTTGGTTAGTTAAACTACATATACTTCTTATTTTAAAAAGACTAATAAGGATCATGAGTCATTAGATCATTAATCAATGTCTATGATTAAAAGAAGTTGTTGAAGTGTATTTTAATAATTATACTTTTGTTGACTTTTTATTAAGTTCCATTATCTTCTTTAAACGTGTATAACTTTTACTTAGGTTATTATTTTTTGAAATAAAATATACAGTAAAAACAAGCATTTTTTATCATTTTGAATAAGTATAGTGTTGCTATTGAAAAAAGTTTCAGTTCATTTTGTCTTTTATACATGTTATTGTATATTTTGTATTTCCTGTTCAGTGTTGTGTTTTCTTAAACAATTTAAGACACAATGATGTTACAGAATACATAATGTAAAGCAAAGATCATACAATGATAAGTATATATGACACAATGACCTTTAAAAAGACACAATGACATGTAAAAAAAGATACAATTACATGTAACTAAAACACTCAAAAAAAGATGATTGTATACAAATGTTTTAAGAAAGACATAATGACGATAATTATACACAATAAACTGAAAAATTTTCATTTTTTATTACAATATTATACTTATTTTAAAAAAAATTCTCGTTTTTATGATATATTTTGTTCTAAAAAATAGTATTTTGAAATCTTCGAACTCAAATTTGATTTCATTATCTAATAGCCAATAATTTTTCTTAAACTTTTTTAGGATGACAAGTTTATTTTATTGAACCTAACCCAATATAAATCTTGAAGTGTTCGATAATAAAGTTGATAGTTATAATGTGTCAAAGTAAAAACATCACACTTTTATGTTTTTTCATCTAAATGAACGTTACGTCTCATCCAGAAACACAAATAGAAAAGGAATAAATTTGTCGGGCCATTTTAATATGAATTAGTTTTAAAGTTTTGTGGACAACTAATCAATAGAAGTTGTTCCCTCACCCACCTTCTTGATCTATTAAAAGAGTTAAATTACGGAAATAAACTCCTTTCGTGAATTTCTATATTATATATGTTCCTGCGATTAATTTGCTCATGAAAGTAAAACTTTGACTAAATTTCTGTACGTTTCGTTTATTTGTTGTTTAAAAACACACTTACAAAAAGATTAAAAAAAAACAAAAATAAAAAAGATACTTTAAATTGATTCTCATTGTCACTTCTTGTCAAGAAACTATGTAATAAGCTTACGGTTGTAAACGAACCGAACGAGCCATTATTCGTGTTCGTTCGTTTAACTTTTAAATTGTTCACGAACGGTTCATGAATGTTAAAGAGCGAAACTTCATGTTCGTGTTATTTCATTAAGTTTAACTTGTATACAAACGGTTCACGAATGCAAACGAACACATATTATATATTTAAACAATAAAAATCAACATTATTAATTTAAGCATTAGAAATAATCATTTATATAGATATAAAGTTAAATATTATAGTATTAAACTAAAAATAGTTTAAATATTATGATATTAAAATAAAAATAAAAATAATTTAGAATGTACGGCATATTTAATGAATAAATATAATAAATAAACCTAATCGAACATAAAAGAACGTAAATGAACAAATTACCGAGCATTCACGAACACAAATGACCGAATACGGCCTTTGTTCATGTTTGTTCATTTAGATAACCGAACAGAATTTCTTGTTCATGTTCGTTCCTTTATTAAACGAACGAATGTAAATGAACTTTTCGCCAAAAGTTGCACGAACTGTTCGCTGAACGTTTGTTTTGTTCGCAACCCTAGATAAGCTACATCAATTAAACTCAACAAAAGAAAAAAAAACAATAGTTAATTATCGAGAATTCATGACATATATAATTACTGATTAAGAATCCAATTTTAATACTCGTTAGTTGATTTCTCTAGTAGATATAAAGATTATTATTAACATATATACATTTAGAAACCTAATGAAAAGTAATAATAATTTAAAAATAATTATAATATAATATTAATATATACTATAAAATAATATTATAATAATAATAATAGTAAAATAATAATATAAGATTATAATAATAATAAAAATATTATAATATTAGTATAATAATAATATTATAACAATATTATATAATCTTATCTTTTTGATTTTTACGGATAAATGAAACTTATATATAATTATGTAATGCAAGTTTAGGTATTTTTTATTTATCTACAATTATTTTTAAAATGTTTTATTTTTTGATTTAAAGATTTAAGACGTATGACAACTTTATGTTATATGAGTTTCAATTTTTAAGATCATGTTTTTATTCATGTTAACATATATACATTTAGAAACCTAATGAACATGCAGTAATAATAATTTAAAAATAATAATAATATAATATAATATTATTATAATAATAATATTAAAATATAATATTAATATATACTATAAAATAATATAATAATAATAATAATAAAAACATTATAATATTATTGTAAATAATAATATTATAACAATATTATATAATCTTATCTTTTTGATTTTTACGGATAAATGAGACTTATATATAATTATGTGATGAAAGTTTAGGCATTTTTTATTTATTTACAATTATTTTTAAAATTTTTCTGTTTTGATTAAAAGATTTAAAACGTATGACAACTTTATGCTATATAATTTTCAATTTTTAATATCATGTTTTTATTTCTGTTAACATATATACATTTAGAAACCTAATGAACATTAATAATAATTTAAAAATAATAATAATATAATATAAGGTCAATTACATATATCCCCTTGTTAAAACATTTTATTACATATTTACCCAATCATATAACTAAATTACATATTTCCCCTTTCTAAACCAAATATATTACATATTTATCCATTTTATTAAAAAAACATTATGTATTTCCTATTTTATCCTTAATTAACTAACTAAAAATAATTTACATATTTCTCCTTACTAAGTGGCAATTTTGGAACATGGGATATTTGTAATTTTACGTTAACATTGGGGATATATGTAATTTAGATGTTTAATAAGGGGATATATGATATTATCCCTATAATATAATATTATTATAATAACAATATTAAAATATAATATTAATATATACTATAAAATAATATTATTATAATAATAATAGTAAAATAATAATATAATATTATAATAATAATAATAATAATAATAATAAAAATATTATAATATTAGTATAATAATAATACTATAACAATATTATATAATCTTATCTTTTTTATTTTTACGGATAAATGAGACTTATATATAATTATGTGATGCAAATTTAAGCATTTTTTATTTATCTACAATTATTTTTTAAATGTTTTCTGATTTGATTTAAGGATTTAAGGTGTATGACAAATTTATGCTATATGAGTTTCAATTTTTAAGATAATGTTTTTATTATTGTTAACATATATACATTTATAAACCTAATGAACAGTAATAATAATTTAAAAATAATAATAAGATAATATAATATATTGTTATTATAATAATATTAAAATATAATATTAATTTATACTATAAAATATTATTGTTATAATAATAATAGTAAAATAATAATATAATATTATAATAATAATAAAAATATTATAATATTAGTATAATAATAATATTATAACAATATTATATAATATTATTTTTTTTTGATTTTTACGGATAAATGTGACTTATATATAATTATGTGATGCAAGTTTAGGCATTTTTTATTTATCTACAATTATTTTTAAAATGTTTTCTGTTCTGATTTAAAACATATGACAACTTTATGCTATATGAGTTTTGTTGTGGGTCAATTTTTATGGTCTGAGATTCGGAATAGCCGAGGATAATTCGGAATATGGGATTCTTAAGTATCCTCAAATATCCTGAATACTAACGTCACTAATTGATCTGTTCTTTGTATAGCTTGACTTAGTCTTGCATGTTACTTATTGTGAACTTAATTTTACCTTAAAAGTTGGGATAAAGTCAAAAGAAACGTGGCAAACATGTTAAATAACGGCTACAAGTGGAGAACAAGTCTCAAACGCTCATATTGACTAGATTGGACCTAAAGATTCGGGATTTAGTTAAAAGAAACTATCACATGCGTTTAGTGGACGTTTAAGTGGAGTTACCAACCGTTGGAAACGTGGTAGCTGTCACAATTGAAGACATGGTCGTGATTCCGATATTCTCGCCGGAATATTCGGGAATACTGTTAATTGTATTTTAGTATAAATTGAGGCATTTGGTCGATATAGGACGGCACTTTTTGCACACCAGATCACTCTTTCACTTCTTTCAATTTCATTCGCAGTATTTGAAGCTCTGTAGCAGTTTTGAAGCTCAGAAACACTTAGAGATCGATCATTTGTGCTCTTTCTTTGTACTTTATACTTTGTTATTTTAATAAGAACAAGGTAGAGTGACGATTGTCACCTCCCGAGGTTTTATGTAACATTTGTACATTTAGTCATGTAGTCGTGAACAGTGTTAGAACAGTGTGTGTCCATGTTCAGTCAGTCAATGTGAATCATGTGTTCATTATGTGCTTGTGTGTTAGAATCTTTATTATTTAACAAGTATGTATTATTTATTTACAGTCGAGTTCACTAGGCAAGAACAGTATTGTGTTATATCGAAACAGTGGTGGGCAGCGAGAGTGAGCCCTATATATATACTGCGTTCGGTGTAACAGGATAGTGTTGGTGCGTAGTGTTAAGACGAATATTATGACAATTAATTCAACAAGAATCGTAATACGTAAGCGAGACTGAGTACAGTTATGGGTGACGATCCATAATGATACGAATGTTGAACTTATAATTATGATTAAACGACTCTAAATAATTAATACGATCGAAAAACGTACGCGATTGCGGGTATACACGTAATGGTATGTGTTTAACGATCTGTCAACACACGAAGAGTAAAAATAATTTTATTAATTATTTTATATTTTTACAATTTTGAAACTCATCATTTATTTGAGTTTAACAAATCTTTTATTTTTAAACCGCGTAAAATACGCGTTACGTTCCGGAAACGCGAACCGAACGACCGAAACGGACCCGAATACCACACGGGCTATAAAAGCTCTAAAGATGGTGATTTTCTCATTTAATACCTCAACAACCATTTCTCTCTCTAAAAATCCCGTATACCCTCTCTCTCTCTAGAAAACCGAACTTCAAACGCGCGTATCTTCTTCGTTTCTCGACGGATTTTGGTGTTCTTGGTGTCCACGCGTAGCTCTCGACATCCTCTACCCGAAAGTACAAGAGTTTCGCAGATTCATCCAGCCAAAAACGAGGTATTGACGCTTGAACAATCACGAGATTAGGGTTTTCGTTTGTGAGTTTGTGAAATACACCCATAACCGGTTTATTTGCATTATCCTTTAAGTCTCGACTGTGTAGCAACATTCTCTGATGATGAATCGACCTAGCTAGCTAACTAGAACAGATTTTATGCGATGGTGATGATGCAGAATTACAGGTTCGGCGGCCGAACCCTGATCAACCCTACGGCCGAACCTTCTGTTGAACACACATCATAAGGCGAACCCTGCATGGTTCGTGGAGTTAACAGCCGAACCCTAGGGGTCCTCACGAGCCCTTGCCGAACCAGATACATAACGAACTCTCCTGTATCAGACGAACCCTTGGATGTCCAGCCCGATTAACCGAACCATTTTCCAACCGAACCTTGCATGCATGCATAGCGAACCCTCATTCCCGAACCATGCCTACGAACCCTACACTTTGGACGAACCTTCTGCGAGCCTTAGAGGAACAACGAACCCTCCACATCATGGCTAACCTTCACGAACCCTTGCATGGTTCGTTGACCATGTAGCCGAGCCTCTAGTCACCATTGGGCGAACCTTAGTGTTTTGAACATGACCAACGAACCTAGCCCATGGAACTTGATAGGTTCGCTGCCCAAAGTTGGCAGCCCACATCTCTTTCGGCCCAATTATGTTGTAATCGGCCCAATTCCATTAGCAAGTGGCCCATAGACATAAACTAAGCCCAATTGAGTTATATAGACTCGTTTTGATCTTAAGTGGCCCAATATTACCTTGGAACCTTACTTGGCCTATATATATACATGGGTTGGCTCAACTCAATTCGGTTAGGCCTAAGCAAAGCCCATTCGACTACCATAATCCTAATTGGCTCAATATCGTATTTGGCAAGCTACAAGGCTTAAATACATGTTATTGGGCCAACAACACATTCACTTGGCCCAACACCATATTCAATTGGCCCATTGTAACTTAAATGGCCCATGGTGTGGCTTACAATGCAAAATGATTATGAATTGACTTAGTTGGGTTAAGATTTACCTAAAATAATGATGAGATCAATTCATAATCACAAGAGTCTAAAACACTCAAACATATTCATACTTTTCATGTTTATCAAAGGTTAATCAATTTCTCAAACACATGTGATGTGTACCAACAAGTTTGAACACAAAAGAACATTTCATATGTTTCATTGACCCATGATCATTCAATTGATTCAAATCATAACATTCAAGTTTTCACAACAATCATAATCATGAGAACAAGTTATCATGTGATAATCAATTTCAAGAGAACACAAGTCAATCAATGAATCAAGGTCTATATAATTATAAATCTTATATCTTATGTATGATTACAATGATATAGGAATCAATTAGAAGTCCTGTTTGCTACTTGCTATCTGTTTTAGTTCAGAGTCTACTGCAGACAGGTGAGAACATTAGCCCCTCTTTTACTGTTTTATAACTGTTTTGGGGTGGAACACGTGATCAAACCAATTATTTACAATCATATTTCATTACACAAGGTGTGTGTATTCTTATAAACATTACGGGTTCATTTTCCGAATCCTAGGGATTCATCAACTGTTTTAAAGGAATTATTAACTATTAAACTCTTTTCACTAAAAAGGTTTTATAAAGGATCTTTGAACTGTTTTGTAACAGATTTACTCAAATGTAATTATGAAGGATAAACACTTTTAAATAAATGATTTTATAAACTCTTTTGTTATAAACCTTGTTGTCACACAAGGTCACTATTTCATGGTACTCAAATCAAGCGGTTCACATCATGGTATTCAAATCAAGTGGTTCATTTCATGGTATTCAAATCAACAGATTCATTTCATGGTATTCAAAACAAAGGATTTAATTCGTGGAATTAAATCTAGGTTTTCAATTCATGTTATCAAATAAGGCATTAACACCTTTGGTTAAAGTAAGGTTCAGAAACATGGTGTCTATTGTTGTAAACAAACTAGTAAAAGCATCAAGTATCATATTCATTAGCGTTAGTACTGGGTGATCACAACAAGGGAAAGCGGACACACACATTTGGGGCAGACCGATGTTTCGGGTAAAAATTAACAAGTATAATTTTTAGCAAAACCGAATTAGTTTAGTGGGGTATTGTGCTTAACAATCAAGAAAACAGTTCAGCAGTAATGTTTAACAAGAATATCCCTAAGGATACCTAGGGATATTTCAGAATATAAAATAGAAAAACAGCCAAACACACGAGATTTGTACGAGGAAAAGCCCTTAATCCCTTAGGATTGCCGGCATAAAAACCTCGGGAGGTGACAATCGTCACTCTGCCTTGTTTTATTAAACTAACAAAGTAAAAGTTACAAAGAAATAGCACAAATGATCGATTGCTAAGTGAGTAATTTTGTGATTGTGATTGCGAATGATGATGCCGTAGTCAATTGTGTGCAAGATGTCCCTAAAATCGATCATAAGCCTCAAATATATAGTCAATTGTATACAATATTGGTCAAATAGCCGTTCCTTAATAATCGGTTCTTTCTCCAATCAGATCTCGAGCACTCCTCATGAACGTTGGCATGTTTCCCACGTTTCCTCTTATTATTCCAGAAAAATAGGCTTGCTAGTTACATGATTCTGTTGACTCAATTCAAATATTAGCAACACATGTGTAATTAAATAATAATAACATCATTTGCATTATTATTAAACAGTAATTAAGTCATCAGATCATATAAATTTATATTCGCAAATATTCCTAAATATCCTGAAATATACTGTATTCCGAAATATTCCCAATTATGAGGTAACTTTTTTGAGGTATAACAATTGCCCCCAAATTCTTATTACCGCCTCAATGGGTGGTAAGAATTTGAAAATAACCGTTTATGTTGGCTCTTCATTCAAATTTTGAATTTTAAATGTGATGTGACCGTTTTTGACAGAACAGTTATTATTGTGGCGGTTTCCCACATATTCCAGCCGTTTATACAGAATATAATGATCACTTCACGTCCATTTGATGCCATCATCTTCAATTGGATCTTCCTGTAAGTTTCTCTCATCTTTTTCTTCAGATTTTAATTTCAAAAATGTCTAATTCATCTTCTTCCTCTGATTCATATCTTAACGATTTTGCTGATCAAAATATCTTAACCTTAAATCGTCAAAATAGGAATGTCTTTAACGATGATCGTATCGAACTGTTACGTATTTCAAAAATCTTTCCTGATGAAACTATTTTTCATCCCTTTTCTGAGAATCTTAAGGCTGACCATGTTTCGCCGACCTGGGTATGTTTTCCAGAATATCCCTTCACTTTAGGTCTAAAATTTCCTTTTCCCGATCTCATCCTGAATTTTTTCTTGACCACCAAACCTTGTTTTTCACAACTGATGCCCATGGGATGGCGTCTTCTACACACCCTTGACCAACTAAACCATCATTTTGGTTTAGACATTGGTATTCCTGAAATCTCTTTAATGTATCAGCTCAGGACCCATGGTTCATCTCGTTTTGTTCTTCAAAGGAGAAGTGGGGCTCCTATCCTTGTTCCAGGGATTACCTTCAACGAAGATGAATGGAGGAATAAATTCTTCTTTGTAAAAAGAAATTCTATCCCTCACGGGGAAATTCTTCCTATCAAATGGGTTGAAAAGGGTAGGATTTTTAGGGTTTTCTTTATTAACTGAGATTTATTATCGTTTTAATTTTGCTTATTATGTTTTATTTGGTTACAGCTCCCAAATTTGAATCGCTCGTGTCAGAAGAAGAAGATAGCAGAGAAAGAATTCGTTCTTTGTTGAAAGTTGACGAACAGTACAGGAAATTTGGTGCTAATCTCGGAACTGTCACTCCCATGGCTTCAGGTATAATTATAAATATTCTGATATCCTTATATATTTTTAATTATTCCTAACTTTTCTGATTTTCTTGGCAGAATCTACCTTCAACCTTGAGGATCTCGACACCTTCTTTGCTGTTAAGAAGGAAAAAACCAGTCCTTCTGCCCCCAAACCTCGTGCGATGACTACTCGTTCTTCAAAGAGCACTAAGAAACGCAAAGGGGTAGACACCGTGGACCTTGAGGAGCCGTCTGATCTATCTATCCCTGATCTTCTGAAAAAGGTATAGGAATTATTCTTAACATTATATTCCTACATATTCTGAATGATCCCTATTTTGTAGGTTTCTGCCAAATATGCCTCAGAAAAAAAACAAATCGAGAAGCAGATTGAGAACCTGGAAGACCAGAGGAAGATCTTCACAGCCAAAGCCGGTCACTACGAGAAGGAATTAGCCAAGGTCAAGAAGCAGATGAAAGACATGGAAGCCACTTACAAGCTCCAGTTCAAAGAGCATATCGATGGGGCCAAAAAGTCTGCTGCCATAGCTGTGTTGAGGGCCAAGATACAACTGGTGAATCAGGCCAAAGCTGATGGTGTGGATTCTTTGGCCAAGAATATGAAGGAATGGGGCAAGATATTGGCGACCCTAGCTGGTGACAAGGTTGAAGCTTCTGTGGATGTGAACAAGGCTGGTGAGGTGGGTGAGACGAGCAAGGCTGATGAAGTGGAGGTGACAGGCACGGATGCCGGAGTGGTGGAGCAGGAGGTGCAAATGGGCGATGATGACAATGATGCGAAGGTCTGAGCCCATTTTTTAATTGTTGTGGTTCTTGTTTAACAATGGTGTAATAGTTCTAAACAATAGTTTTCTTAGGAAAGTCCCCTAGGATTGGGGCAGACAATTTTAGAAGTCAAAGTGGAGGGACCATGAGTTTCATGGCGAAGCTTTGATCTTCTTTTTAACTTTTGTTTTAACATATCAAATGGAGGGACCATGAGTTTCATGGCGAAGTTTGATATGTTAAACTTTTTTAGATTGTTAATATGACAGTTATGTTGGGTTATATTTCGGTGTTTCCTAACTTATTTTCAGATATCCCTAAATGTTTTAGAATATCTTAAATTTAGCAGATGCTTTTATTCCGTTTAACCTGAGTCATATGTAACTCTTCATGCATGAAATATTTAGGTTAAGAATAGTTCTTGATAAGTTCTATTAGGTATACTTAGGAATATTTAATAATAATTTGGTATAGAATTAAAATCAATCTGAATATCAAATATTATATCCAGTTTTGAGAATGTCATCTATTTCAAGGTTTTTATTCATAAGTATAGTTACTATTTTCAAGATACGTTCGAATATTCATAAGTATCTTGTAATTTATTTAAGAAATGTTCATAAAGTTTAGATTTCGACTATGTATTAATCATAATCATTTATATACTCCTAAAAATGTTCAAATATTTTCCCTACTTTTATTGAAGAGTTTTAGAGTATATTTCAATAGGGTTAATATATGTTGAATATATTTAGGAATAAATAAGGATATTTTAAGCTATACTTAGCCTAATTTGACTAGTGTCTTAATATATGTATGTTCGAAAATAGTTTAAATATATGTTTAAAAATTGTTAAATTAACATGCCCCGTATATAGTGCATACTTCCAGCCATGAAAATATACTTCCAAATATAACTAATCAGAAATGAAAAGCATCATGGTGAATTAAAAGAGTTAAGAAACAGGTACCAATTTCTGGAGATAGTAGATTTAATTTGAAATCTTCTTTGTTCCTGTCATGATATCAAAAAGATTCCATACCTGAATATCCCCAAATATGTCGTGGTATTCCCAAGTATCCTTGAAATTCAATCCTGCACAAATAGAAAAACAAGAAAACTTGGGACAAGCCCAAGATACTGGCGACAAGGCCGATTAAAACTGGCGACTAAGGCCGAAATACTGGCGACTAAGGCCGAAATACTGGCGACTAAGGCCGAAATACTGGCGACTAAGGCCGGAATACTGGCGACAAGGCCGGAATACTGGCGACAAGGCCGAGATACTGGCGACTAAGGCCACTGGCGACTAAGGCCGATATACTGGCGACAAGGCCACTGGCGACTAAGGCCGGAATACTGGCGACTAAGGCCGGGATACTGGCGACTAGGCCGGAATTCGGAGGATCCCTGGTAATAGTCTTTGAAAATGAAATTGTCAGCCACTCATGCGTGTACTGGTCCCAAAATCTCCAACTATACCGGGATATTTCGGAGGATCCTTAGTTATAGCCCTTGATAATGAAATTGTCAGCCACTCATGCGTGTACTGGTCCCATCATCTCAGACTATAATAGGATAAACGTGCGCAACTGGCGAGGGCATGAGCCCTAAGTCTTCATGATATTCTGTTGAGTTTTGATTTCAGGTCAAAACTTTGCAGCTGGACATAAAGTCAGTGCGGGGTCTTCATCAAGTTCTGATTTCAGGTCAGACCTTGGGTTAAGACATAAAGTCTCATCTCTTCTCCTGCTATACCTACAAGACAATAAGATTTTTGCATAGCTGGGAACCAGGAGTCCTGATGCCTCGCTTAAGCTTGATTAGTAGCATGGTAATTAGGAATATACAAGAATATATAAGCATATACAAGAATAATTATAAATATTCAGAAATAAGAATGCAGAGTATAACTTTAATATGTTTTAAACAAAGTATGACTTAAGGTGAATAGCATTCCAAGATCTTGGAAGAGGTTCTCCTTCCATGTTGGTCAACTTGTATGCCCCTTTTCCTGCTTCGGAATCTATCTTGTAGGGTCCTTCCCATTTCGGAGCGAGTTTTCCATCAGCTGGATTGGTAGTATTCTGAAATGCTTTCCTTAGTACGAAGTCACCAACTTGAAATCTTCGTATCCTAATATTCTTGTTATATGATTTGGCTATCTTTTGTTGATATGTTGTCATCCTTATCCTTGCGATATCCCTAAGTTCATCAATGGTATCTAAATCTTCGGAGAGTATTTCCTTGTTGGATTCTAGATCTTGTAGGCTTGATCTTGCAGTAGGGATAACCATTTCAGTTGGGAGAACGGCTTCAGAACCATACACTAAAGAGAATGGCGTTTGACCAGTTGCATTCTTTGTGGTTGTTCTATCAGCCCATAGGACAAATGGAAGTTCTTCAGCCCACTTTCCTTTCTTAGATCCCAACTTTTTCTTAAGGTTGTTAATTATGATCTTATTGCTTGATTCCGCTTGACCATTAGCTTGAGGGTGAACAGGTGTAGAGGTGATCATCTTTATGCCCCAGCTTTCACAGAAGTTTGTGGTCCTTTTGCCTATGAACTGGGACCCATTGTCACAAGTGATTTCTGCGGGTATTCCAAATCTAGTCAGGATATTCCTCTTTATGAATGAAATTACTTCTTTTTCTCTAACTTGTACAAAGGCCTCTGCCTCAATCCATTTTGAGAAGTAATCCGTCATAGCAAGCATAAACACCTTTCCTCCAGGTGCTTTGGGTAGCTTTCCTACTATATCCATTCCCCATTTCATGAATGGCCATGATGAGACTATTGGATGTAGAGGTTCAGCTGGTTGATGAAGTATATTGCTATGTCTTTGACAAGCATCACATTTCTGGGAATAAGACATTGCATCTCTTCTCATGGTTGGCCAAAAGTATCCTGTTCTCAGGATTTTTGAGAATAATGCTCTACCCCCAGTGTGATTTCCACAATCTCCTTCATGGATATCTTTCATCACTTCCAAACTTTCGGGTTTCTCCAAACACCTTAAGTATGGGCCTGATATTGATTTCCTATATAAGATATCTCGTATGATTGTGTATCTAGATACTTTTGCTTTAAAAGCTCTAGGATTTGTTTCTTCATCAGGTATTTTTCCTGTTTGAAGGTAGTTCTTGATAGGGATAGTCCAGGATATTTCATGTGCTTCTGAGTGAAGGACTTCGGTGTTCTCGGGTTCACTATTCTGATCTATATCCTGCATATCTATAGCTGGTCTTAGAATATGTAGGATAGGGATATTAATATCCTCAGGAATTCTTAGGGATGATGCTAAGTTCGCCAATGCATCCGCTTCGGCATTCTCATCCCTTGGTATTTGAGTGATATCAAAGTTGTGAAAATATCCTGATATATCCTTAACTATTTCTAAATATTTTGCTAATTTATCTCCTTTAGTCATGTAAGAACCGTTAAATTGATTGGCTATTAGTAGGGAATCGACAAAAACATGTAAATTTCTGATGTTCATATCCCTAGCTAATTGGAGTCCTGCTATTAGGGCTTCGTATTCTGCTTCATTGTTAGTTGCTTGAAATTCGCAACTGATCGATTGGGGTATTATGTCCCCCTGTGGCGATTTTAGTATAATGCCTAATCCTGTTCCTCTTACATTTGAAGATCCATCTGTGAACAAGGTCCACTCACCAGTATCTTCATCTAAAAGTCTTACTTCTAGGTCCACTTCTGGTTGTAGATCACTACTAAAATCAGCCACAAAGTCTGCTAAAGCTTGTGACTTAATTGCTGTCCTTGGTTCATAGATCAAATCATATGTGCTGAGTTTAACTGACCATTTTGCCATCCTTCCTGACAGTTCAGGTTTTCTCAGTACAGATTTGACAGGATAATTTGTTTTAATGTGTATTCTATGCGTTTCAAAGTAATGTCTCAGCTTAGTTGATGCCATAACCAAAGCTAAAATTAGCTTTTCTAAATGAGAATATCTAGTCTCAGCATCTACTAAACTTTTACTTACATAGTACACAGGGTGTTGCGATCCCTGATGATCCTTAACTAACACTGCACTTACAGTCGTTCGGGATACTGCTAAATATAGTGATAGAGGTTCACCATTTTCTGGTCTCATGAGCAATGGTGGTGAGGACAGATATTCCTTCAGATCCTGAAGTGCCTTCTCATGTTCTTCATCCCACTGGAACTTCTTATTCTTTTTAAGGATATCGTAGAATCCTTTAAATTTTTCAGAAGACCTTGAGATGAATCTATTGAGGGCTGCTATTCTTCCCGTTAACCTTTGCACCTCTTTTATGTTTTTTGGGGATTTGAGGTTCAAGATTGCTTGAATTTGTTCCGGGCTAGCCTCTATTCCTCTTTTAGTGACCATATATCCCAAGAACTTTCCTGATCTTACCCCAAAATGACACTTAGATGGGTTAAGTTTCATATTATAGTGGTCCAGGATATCGAAGGATTCCTGAAGATCCCTAAGGTGATTTTTAGTTATCTTTGATTTGACCACCATGTCATCAATATATACTTCCATAGTGTCCCCCAGTTTCTCTTTGAACATCATGTTAACGAGTCTCTGGTATGTGGCTCCAGCATTCTTCAAGCCAAAAGGCATTGCTGTATAGCAATATATTCCTGTTGGCGTCATGAAGGCTGTGTCTTCTTGGTCCGAGGGTTCCATTTGAATTTGTTGAAAGCCTGCTGATGCGTCCATGAAAGTCAACATTTCATGTCCTGCTGTCGCATCCACCATGGAATCTATATGTGGTAATGGAAATGGGTCTTTAGGACAAGCCTTATTGAGGTCTGTGTAGTCTACACAGACTCTCCATTTTCCATTCTTCTTTTGAACCACGACTACGTTGGCTAGCCATTTTGGAAATTTGACCTCTCTAATCATTTTTGCTTTGAGGAGTTTCTCTACTTCCTCTTGAATGATTAGATTTCTTTCGGGTGCGAATTTCCTTCTCTTCTGGTGGATAGGCTTAATATTCCTATCTATTCCTAATTTGTGTGTGATCACTTCTGAGGATATTCCTGTCATATCCTCATGTTTCCATGCGAATGTGGAAACTCTTGATTTCAGAAAAGAAATCAGTTCCTCTTCAATATCCTCAGGGATACTGGTTCCCACAAGGACTTTGATCTCAGGATCATCGGGATTCAGAGGTACTTCCTTTACTTCTTTTTCCCTATATTCCTGAGTATCCCCAAGGTCGCACTTTGATTGCTATGCGGGTGAATGTTTAGTTGTTCCTTTCATTGAAGACGAGTAGCACTCCTTGGCTTCCTGCTGGTCACTATTGATCTTCACTACTCCCCAAGGCGTCGGCAGCTTGACACATTGATGGTAGGTCGAAGGGACTGCTTTCATGTCATGTATCCAAGGTCTACCTAGTATAATATTGTAACAGGAAAGGGAATCTATAATACAAAAGCGTTGCATAGAGTTTACCCCCTCGATGTATACCGGTAGTTTGATTTCTCCAACGGTGGCTTTAGTTTCGCCACTGAACCCGACTAGAATCAGAGATTTAGTTGTTATCTCTGATTCAGGAATATTCATCCTCTTTAGAGTTTCTAATTGGATGATGTTGACTGAGCTTCCTCCATCTATCAATATCCTGCGTACATAGTGGTTAGCAACATACAAAGTAATGACTAACCCATCATGGTGAGGATCCAGGATATCCTCGCGGTCTTGTTCTTCGAAGGACACCACTGTTTCAGTGGTGAGTGTTGATGTCTTTGTGGGTCTCTCTCCGTTTTCCATCTTGGCTTCTTTAGCGTGTCTTCTAGCTGCAGAATAAGAGGTACCACAAATATCAGAGCCACCAGAAATGAAGTTAATTACCTTTGCATCTCTAGGTGGAGATGTTGCTCTTTTTGGGAATCCGTTGGGATCCTGTTTTCTTTCTTTCTTCTTTCCCAGTAGTTCTTTAAGATGGCCTTTGTTCAATAAGTAGCTTATCTCCTTTCTTAATGCAATGCAGTCCTCCGTTATGTGGCCGAAGTCCTCATGGAAGGCACACCATTTGGATTTGTCCCTTGTAGCAAACTTCTTTTCCTTTTGTGGCCACCTGGCTTTTTCACCTAAGTCCTGCATGGCACACATTAATTCAAGAATATCAACAGAAAAACAATATTCTGATATCCTGGGATATTCTTCGTCATCCTCTTCCTCTTCCACAGAGTTGATCTTGTGGTTATCCGTCTTATAGTATGGCTTGGATTTGAATGACTTGCTGTTAGGCGAATCCAGCTTTCTCTTCCCTTGATCGTTGGGAGGTGTCGTGGTGATCCTCTTTTGGATTTCCTTATCATCCTCCAATCTTATAAATCTCAGTGCACGGTTTCGAACTTCATCCATATTCCTGCAGGGATTCATAACCAGATCATCATAAAAAGGTGAGTCTCTTTGTAAACCCATCTTAAATGCTTGAACAGCTGTAGTGATGTCTAGGTTAGGGATATCCAGGGATTCTTTGCCAAATTTGTTGACATAACTTCTAAGGGATTCGTCGGGTCCCTGGGTTACCCTGTAGAGATCACTAGTCAGCCTTTCAAACGTCCTGCTACAAGAAAACTGATTGTTAAATAAATTAATTAGGTGAGCAAATGAAGTAATAGAATATGGAGGAACGTTAAGCAGCCATTTCAGGGCTGCCCTGGTCAATGTTGACCCAAATCCTTTGCACAAGCATGCTTCCTTTAGATGTGGAGGTATTGGGTTAGTTTCCATTCTTTCCCTATACTGCGCCACATGTTCTTCTGGGTCAGTAGTTCCATCATACAGCTTCATTGTTGGAGTTTGAAATCTTTTCGGGATTTCAGCATCACATATAGGTGGAGCGAATCTGGATATCCTGTGAGTGGTTGTTGGTACTTCCGGGATAGGTTTGACTATTCCTGGTACACTTGAGATCATATCCTGGAGTTTCTGTATTTCCTTAGCCACTTGAGGAGATATCCCTGAATCCTGCGAAGAACCAAGATTAGTAGTTTCAAATGGAGAATAGTTGAAAGTATTGCTAGTAATGGGAGTTAGATAAGAAGTTCCCGGGATATTGGTACTATCCCGAGATATCCTTAACCCTTGGAATCCCTGAGGATCCCCGAGACTAGTTTGCATAGGAATAAAGTCTCCTGAATGATTCCCAGACATCCCTGATGTCCCGAAATCCAGGATCCTTGGAGCCAATGGAGTGGAAGTCTCTTTCTGCTTATTCTTTTCAGCCCTCAAAGTTTCCATTTCTCTAAGAAGCCTCTGATTCATTTTCTGTTGATCCAACATTTGCTGCTGAACCTGTTGAAACATACTCAAAATTTCATTGTTAGAAACAAGTATAGGAACAGAAGTGGTCATCTTTGTTGATGGAGCACTTTCAGCCACAAATGTGGTTTTCTTCCCAGGATTGCTAGGATTATCTGACTTCTTGGAGAAAACAGGAATCTGCGAGGATATGTTAGTAGTAGTAGCAGAGACAATAGGTAATGAAGAAGTTGATCTCGGTTGCGAAGCCATTTTTCACTGTATTTTTCGAAAAAACGCCTTTAAACAAGGTTTTAATTATGAAAAACACAAGTTTGCCCCACGGTGGGCGCCAAATTGTTTCGGGTAAAAATTAACAAGTATAATTTTTAGCAAAACCGAATTAGTTTAGTGGGGTATTGTGCTTAACAATCAAGAAAACAGTTCAGCAGTAATGTTTAACAAGAATATCCCTAAGGATACCTAGGGATATTTCAGAATATAAAATAGAAAAACAGCCAAACACACGAGATTTGTACGAGGAAAAGCCCTTAATCCCTTAGGATTGCCGGCATAAAAACCTCGGGAGGTGACAATCGTCACTCTGCCTTGTTTTATTAAACTAACAAAGTAAAAGTTACAAAGAAATAGCACAAATGATCGATTGCTAAGTGAGTAATTTTGTGATTGTGATTGCGAATGATGATGCCGTAGTCAATTGTGTGCAAGATGTCCCTAAAATCGATCATAAGCCTCAAATATATAGTCAATTGTATACAATATTGGTCAAATAGCCGTTCCTTAATAATCGGTTCTTTCTCCAATCAGATCTCGAGCACTCCTCATGAACGTTGGCATGTTTCCCACGTTTCCTCTTATTATTCCAGAAAAATAGGCTTGCTAGTTACATGATTCTGTTGACTCAATTCAAATATTAGCAACACATGTGTAATTAAATAATAATAACATCATTTGCATTATTATTAAACAGTAATTAAGTCATCAGATCATATAAATTTATATTCGCAAATATTCCTAAATATCCTGAAATATACTGTATTCCGAAATATTCCCAATTATGAGGTAACTTTTTTGAGGTATAACAACCGATTGCTGCAGTTAGTTTTTAAATCTGTTTTATAAACCAACTGCAGATTTCAGTTACGTATGGTTTTATCAAAACTGTTGACACATTATCTAACTCCAAACATGGTTTGGGACTTGATATTATATGTTGACTCTTGTGCAAACAGTGATTGGACTGTTTACACTCATTTTCTTACTTGATGTTAGTTTGGGTTGCAGCTCATCCATGTGAATCATTTATTACTTTAACATACATATGCCTTATATCATATATTCATGTTTACAAATGATTAAACCTATTGTTCTCACCAACTACGTCTGTAGTTGACAGTTACTTTTCACGTGTTTCAGGTAATCAGGTTTAAGACATTCTCAGGGACAACTAAGGAGACCATTCTAAGATAGAACAAGATGAAGAAACATGCTAGGATGGATTAGAAACACACTAAATCCTGATTGTTTAATTGTCTTGTTTGAAGTCTTATTTTGTAACTATATTTTGGGTCTGTAGTTGTCTTTCTTTTGGTAGATAGCTGTCTGTAACTAAACAATTGTCTTAACATTATGAAACCTAGTAATCCGTTGTGGTTGTTCTTATTCAACACTTGTGCATGATTCAACTGTTCATACGTCACCGCGCCGTGGATTCCGCACGCGGCGCAGGGGTGTGACATTTTATGCCGGTAATACTAAGGGATTAAGGGTTTTTCTTCGTATAAATCTCGTGTGTTTGGCTATTTTTCTGTTTCATATTCTCAAATATCCCTAAGGATCCTTAGGGATATTTTTATTGAATTTTACTCACAAACTGTTTTCTTAATTCTAAAACATAATTCCCCACTAAACTAATTCGGTTTTGCTAAAAATGACTTTTGTTAGTTTTTACCCGAAACAAGTTTCAATTTTTAAGATCATGTTTTTATTCCTGTTAATATGGGGTTACCGCCGCAACGCGCGAAGTAACCCTCTAGTAAACATACATTTGTAAACTTAATGAACAGTAATAATAATTTAAAAATAATAATAATATAATATGATTATAATAATATTAAAAATTAATATTTATATAATAATAATAGTATAAAATAATATTCTTATAATAATAATAGTAAAATAATAATATAATATTATAATAATATTATATAATCTTATCTTTTTGATTTTTACGGATAAATTAGACTTATATATAATTGTGTGATGCAAGAGTTTAAGACATTTTTTATTTATCTACAATTATTTTTACAATGTTTTCTGTTTTGATTTAAAGTTTTACGACATATGACCACTTTATGATATATGAGTTTCAATTTTTAAGATTATGTTTTATTCCGGTTAAATATGGGGTTACCGTCGCAACGCGCGGAGTAACCCTCTGCTTGTATACAAGCGTAATAAGTTTAAATTTTGATGTTTCCTTACAATATCAGATGGATGGATTTTGAGGGGAAAACTTGCTTTGATATAGAAAATTTGAATTTTTTTTTAACTCTAATAAAACTTTTATGTTTATTGCATTGCTTTATACACTTAAAAAGGTTAAGCTAAGTTGAACATCTTCATGTAGTGGTAATTTTTATGCATTTGCCATGTCATATAATAGTTTTATATTTTATAGGGTAAGATCCACTAAAAACAAGATTTTCACTCAAAACAATAAAAACAATTTTAAAATGCATTTGATAACTCTAAAGAACTCCGATTAAACTTATTGCGAATGTGTTGTATTGATTCATTCAAACTTAAATACTAAAGGTAAACCCTAAAGCTAGCTAAATACTAAATCCAAACTTTAAACCTACAAAATAGAGCTAAACATAAACCCTAATGCTAAAACTTAAATAAGAAAGGCTCACATTAAAAACTTTTAGTATACAATTAAATAAGATTTTTTTTAAAAATTTATTATAAACATTTTTATTAAAGAATTTGCATTTAAAAAACTAGGAAAATAAATATAATATAACTATTTTATGCATGTAAATATAAACAAAATTTTTTAAATTCCACTAAATATAACATTCTAGTTTGTTTAAAAACAAGTTCGGTCTTACTTATATATACTTAATCATGTAGCATACTCACATGTAAAAAAATCGAATTTATGTATCATAACAAATTAATTTTACAAGCACAAAGCTTACACTTCTCTTTAAATACTTGAACGCTTTGATTTTAATGTCATAATCGAGTTCACAATAACATTTCGAGATTGGGTACAAAATTTGCTAAGAATCTACGTAAAGAGGTTGGTAACCATATATTGTTGTACACTAAAATCACTCTTTTAAAACGTTGATTTCCTATTAAACGTTAATTTACTCGTTTGTTCATTTGGCAGCTAATGTCATCTTGTCCTCTAATAATGGTCTGTCGTCATTCTCAATTTTTATGATACTTTTCTTACGTTATGCTGACGTAATGTTCTGGAACTTCTACTTACCGTCAACTATTGGATGTTTTAATGCATTGGAATAGTTTCTTTACTTCTTTTATTAGAACTTTTAGGTTAAAGTCTCATCTATAGTAAATATTACTCTGAGTTGAGTCATGAGTTTTTTCTAGTAGTAGGTTTCTTAATTTCTAGACACGTGAGTCAAGACGTCAGGTCATCACACTATGTTCTTCAGGTGAAACGGTAATCTATTTGTCGGGGTGATCCCGGGTGACCGAGTATTCTTGTTAAAAAAAATGTAAAAAGATACTAAAAACAATTTTTTTATCCTATTTGAATAG
Organism: Mikania micrantha; assembly: GCA_009363875.1. NCBI lineage: Eukaryota > Viridiplantae > Streptophyta > Magnoliopsida > Asterales > Asteraceae > Mikania > Mikania micrantha. The sequence goes on from CM018690.1 coordinate 43,042,774, forward strand.
GTAAAATTTTCTTTCATCTCACTTCCCATACTCATTAAATCGTAAGATTATACTAGGTATGTATATTTGTTTGTTTTAGTCTTCAATTTGATTAAAAAAACAAGATGTGATTATAAATTAATAATTTGTAAATTAAACATATGAATGTATAAAAAGGATGGTGTTAAAATAACATACTAAATAACGATATGTATGCATAGCAAAATTATAATAAAATACAATTAAATGGTATGTTAGAAGGGAACATTATTAAAAATATCAATTTATTAGATATGTTCATTTAACCAATCAATACCTAAATATATATTTGTGTATATGCCTTACACTCTATACATATAGACGCCCGACTATAAATATACCAATCAAGAAATGAAGCGTGATTTAAATGGGTACCAACACCCTTATACTCCGGAAAGCAAATTATAATGTGGACATTTTGTGGCTAAGACTAGGGTGCGCATAGTGTGGTTCGGTGCGGTTATGGTTATTTTCATAACCAAAACCGCTAGTTCGGTTAATTCTAAATCCATATACATAATCATAACCAATTGATCGGTTAACCATTAATCTGTTAACCATTAATCGATTAACCATTAGTTATTACTCGGTTTCGGTTAATAATGAAATTGTTGAAAAAACTAAAAAAAAACTTGTAAGCGTGTTAATTAGAGATATATTGATAATGAAAATCTAAGTAAAACTCGTATAACTTTAGAATGACTGAGAATGAGTGAATAAAAAAAGAAAAAACCTTAAGAACACTAACTAATCTTCTAATATATTTAGTTTCACATGTAACTCATAATATCTTCATTATATAAAAAACTATAGCTCACCTTTTATACTTAACTTGCATCATAACTCGTTAAAAAAAAAAGAAATACACACACATACACACCTAAAAATATTAAAAAAAAAAACAAATATGTAATAATCAGTTCGGTTCGGTAAAAGTAGGTTAATGGCTTGGCTTAACCATAACCATAACCGAATGGTAAAGTTAATAGCTTAGCTTAACCATAACCGTCGGTTAAAGTCGGTTTCGGTTAAAATCGGCTATGGTTCAAGATGGTTATCGGTTAATCAAGTGCAGAAGGGGTGGAGCCCACCTCAATTACAAATTAATTTCTTAAGGTTTATGTGAGAAGAATAAGTTGAAGATAAAAAAGAGAGAACGAATATGCATATAAGAATTCTTATATGAAAAAAGTTGATGTACGTGACAGTGGTGATTATTCTTTGCATCGTAGGTAGTCTGACATTCTCTTTTATTTTGCTATTCAAACGGTCATTTTTTTATTTTTTCTTACCAATAAATTCGATCAAACCGTCGACCAGTTGAAATAAAATGGGTGTCAAGTATGCATCACAAGACCAATTAGATTATTTTCATGTTTTTCATGTGGCCGGTCAGACCGGTCTCATTCCGAAAAACATAACTTGTTTCACGTGTAACAATATTAATATAATTTTTGTTCCACACAAATGACAAAAGGTGTGTGGTTGCGATGGGATTTGATCCCAACAAATATTGTTACTGTCGTCTCTGTTCTAGGTTTGACACATTTTGTAATTTGATTCAAGGTCAACGATGATTTTCACCTTTAATTAAGTTTGGGTGTAAAACGAATAGTTGTTAGACTCCTCGTAATGCAATTAACGGGTGCACTTAACACATTCATTCTAGTCATTAGTGTCATCTTCGTTTTTTAACCATTTTTCTCGTGTGCATACTCTCTACTCTTTTTAGCCTCAAACTATCATTCTCACATACATCATATCTTTTACAATTCACCTCTCTCTCTTCCCTCTCTACCTGCAACACACGTCAAGATGTGTGAAGCCTCATGTGCGGCCTCTACTGTGTCAGCCTCCAATGTGTCCATTCGGCTTGCCTCCTCCACGTCGGAGACATGCGCTCTCTCCAAATTCGCGTTGGAAACAATCTTACCCAAAGTAGGGCATCCAAAAAGTTTGAAGCTCGGATTCGGCTTGTATCGCGTACGGAAAAAGCTCGGTTAAAGCTTGGCTCGAATAAGGCTCGTTTGTAACCGAGCCGAACCGAGCCAGCTCGTTTTGTAACCGAGTCGAGTCCGAGCCAGCTCGTTTTGTAACCGAGCCGAGTCCGAGCCAAGGCTGACTCGGCTCGTAGCTCGGCTCGTGGCTCGGCTCGTTTGTACAACATGTTATACTAAAAATATAAAAATATAAGGTTACTTTCACTAATAAATATATTTTGATGTTATTTTGTAATTATGTTAAAAAATAAAAATATAAAAAATAAAAGAAAACAGGATGAAAATACGAAATGAATCTCAATTATCACGTGCTCTACTAATTCCTAATTCACAAATCATATTATTAATCCTAGTTCCACATATTCACGCCTCTTCTCTTATGTAAAAACCGAGCCAAAAACGGACCGAGCCGAGTTGATGTGAATGTAATTTAAATATTAAATTTCTTATGTGAAAACCGAGCCAAAAACGAGCCGAGCCGAGCCTAGCCAGCTCGGTTACAAACGAGCCAAGTCCGAGCCAAGATTTCAGGCTCGGTTTACAACCTGACCCGAGCCAGACTCGGTTCAAATCCGAGTCGAATCCGAGCTGACCCCTGGCTCAGCTCGTGAACACCCCTAAGTCCCAAAGCATGGTTGTACCCACAGCAGTTTCATTTGTACGATTAAAATCCAATTATAATATTTTTCATAAATTTATAGTCACCAGATTGTGAAGAGAATAAACTTTACACAGAATCGGGTCCCACGCTAAAGATGAAGCTTCTTTGAATCGAACTTATAAATACAGCTTCATTAATGCATTTCAGTATTTACGTAAGAACATACAACCCAAAGGGTCCGGATTCAATCACCGGAGTTCGAAAATGGCGGAAGAACCGAAGTTGAGTTTTAGCCGGAGTGTAGGCCGTAGCATAGGCCGGAGTATAAGCAGAGCCGCAGGAAGTTGGCGGATGGAAGACGTGTTTGCTCCCGGCGGTGGTGCTAGTCACGACGGCCGTAGCAGTCGTCATTCCATGGAAGACGAAGAGGCCTTGCGATGGGCTGCGTTGGAGAAACTACCGACCTATAATCGATTACGAACCACAATCTTCAAGTCGTACGTTCCGGCGGATCAACAGCAAATGCCTACCGGACAGATGCTGTTAGATGTGCGAGATCTTGATCCACAGGCTAGACAAAGCTTCATCGATAAAATTTTCAAAGTTGCTGAAGAAGACAACGAGATTTTTTTGAGGAAGTTCAGAGATCGGGTTGACAAGTAAGTTTAAAGCGTAAACTGTAAATTATCATTTTGCCTGATTCAATTTGAATTTCGTAGAATTTGTACCAGATTTTAAATCAAACAGTAATCACTGTTCTTAATTACATTATTAATTGTTAGAATCAAACTTGCAATTGAACAATTCAAATGATGAATTGGATGATAAACTTGCAGAAATAATTTGAAGAACAAGAAAGAATAAGTTTGTTTTCAAATTCCAGTGTATTGTTGTATCAATTTCATCTCTGATAACCAACATTAACTTAGCAGTTTTTGACACATTTGAATTGATTTTGACATTGTTTTAAGATAATTAACACCTGGTTAGTAACAAAACATATTAATTCGATCATTTCAGAGTTGGAATCTCACTTCCAACGGTAGAAGTTCGGTTTCAAAATTTGTCCGTGGAAGCTGACTGTCACGTCGGAGATAGAGCACTTCCGACGCTGACAAACACCGCCCGGAATATTGCTGAATCACTTTTATCTTCAATCGGCATCAGTTTCTCCGAAAAAGCTAAGCTTCGTATTCTTAAAGATACATCAGGGATTATCAAACCAGGAAGGTATGGTATATCTTCACATTTGTTACTTATTCATCAAGATTTCTGTGAGGGCGTATTCTTTCATAATTTCACAAACTAAATGGTGTTAATTTGCAGGATGACACTGCTGTTAGGACCGCCATCTTCCGGTAAGACAACACTTTTGTTGGCTTTGTCGGGAAGGTTGGATCCTAGCTTAAAAGTTGAAGGGGAGATAACATACAACGGTCATAAACTCAATGAGTTTGAACCTCGAAGGACATCAGCCTATATAAGCCAGAATGATATTCATGCAGGAGAAATGACCGTTAAAGAAACCTTAGATTTCTCAGCAAGATGCCAAGGAGTTGGCTCTCGTTTAGGTAAACTAACCTCATTTTTCAAGATCACTCCATTTTGATTCATGCTTATGTATATATGATTGATAACTATGAACGATGAAATATAGAAATGTTAACGGAGCTTGCGCGAAGAGAAAAAGAAGCGGGGATCTTTCCGGAAGCTGAAGTTGATCTTTTCATGAAGGCGACCGCCATTGAAGGAGATCAAAGCAGTTTGATCACTTACTACACTCTTAGAGTAAGTGTGAACTTTCAAGTTTTACTGTTTTTTGTGTAATAAATCAATATGTTAATTAATATGTTTGTTGCACCAAAAATCAGATATTGGGTCTCGATGTCTGTCGTGACACATTTGTTGGGGACCAAATGAGAAGAGGTATATCAGGGGGACAAAAGAAACGTTTAACCACGGGAGAAATGCTTGTTGGGCCTGCCAAAACTTTGTTTATGGATGAAATATCGACAGGTCTTGATAGCTCAACTACGTTTCAAATAGTGAAATGCATGCAACAAGTTGCACATCTCACCGAGTCCACCATCTTCATGTCCCTGCTCCAACCAGCACCTGAGACTTTTGATCTTTTCGATGACATCATCCTACTATCTGAGGGCCAGATTGTGTATCAAGGCCCACGTGAACACGTTGTCGAGTTCTTTGAGAGTTGTGGGTTCAAATGCCCAGAAAGAAAGGGTACTGCTGATTTCTTGCAAGAGGTAAAAAATTTAAAACTAAAACAATTGTTTTTAATACATACAATCAGTAGTGTTAAATCACAAATTTCTCAACTTTTATGAATGATGATAATAGGTGACATCTAAGAAGGACCAAGAGCAATATTGGGTAGATAGAAACCGAGCATACAGATACATTCCAGTGAGCGAATTTGGTCAACGGTTCAAAAGTTTCCATGTAGGGGAGAAGCTACAACAGGAATTATCAGTCCCATATGACAGAAATAAAAACCACAAAGCTGCTTTAGTGTATAAGAAATACTTAGTACCCAAGATGGAACTCCTTAAGGCCTCATGGGATAAAGAAGTGCTGCTAATGAAAAGAAATGCTCCTGTTTTTGTTTTTAAAACCATACAAATCGTGTTTATATCGTTTATTTGCACCACTTTATATCTTAGGACCACAATGCACCACAGGAACGAAATAGATGGATCGCTTTATGTCGGTGCACTTTTGGACAGTATGCTTATTAACATGTTTAATGGGCTTGCTGACCTGTCACTCATTGTGATGAGGCTTCCTGTTGTTTACAAACAAAGAGACCTCATGTTTCACCCCTCATGGGCTTTCACTCTTCCAGCTTTCTTGCTTCGTATTCCCATATCCATGATTGAGAGTACTGTGTGGACCATCATTCTCTATTGGGGTATTGACCTTGCACCTGATGCTAGCAGGTATTATGTTGACCATCATTCAAATATTAAAAAAATGTACATTATATGCCAATACAATATGTATTGTATGGTGTGATGCAGGTTCTTCAAGCATCTCTTGTTGGTGTTCTTGATACAGAATGTTGCAGCAGGTTTGTTTAGGCTGATTGCCGGAGTTTGTAAAACAATGAACATTGCAAACGTGGGTGGATCGATTGTGCTTCTGTCTATATTTTTGTTGGGTGGTTTTATTCTACCTAAAACTCAGATTCCAAATTGGTGGGAATGGGCTTATTGGCTATCACCTCTGTCTTATATCTACAAAGCCATTAACATCAACGAGTTTCTTGACCCTAGGTGGACCAACCAAAGAGTAAATCACTATTTCTTGATAAAAATTATAGTAACTTTACTTAAACCGAAGAAAAGCCAATATATATGATTTTTTTTGGCAGAGTTCCAACAATTCAACCAACTTAGGGTTTGCTGTGCTAAAGAACTTGGATATCCCAACTTCTGAAAGCTCATACTGGATTGGTGCTGGTGCTCTGCTTGGTTTTGTTATTCTTTTCAATATCCTCTTCACTGTGGCTCTTATGTATTTAGAAGGTAAGTTTGTTGACTATTATGTATTTAGAGACTTGATTTTCAATAACTAACCTTTGTGATTCTTTTATTTACCAACCAGCCCCTGGAAAACCACAAGCAATAATCTCCAAGGCAGAAGCTGCAGCCATGGATGGTCATGCTACTGAAGGAACCGGTTCAAGTATGGAATACAGTTATAGAAACTTGCTAGTTTTATACTTAACAGTTCACACACACAAATAATTTGTTGATTTGTCTAACTGATAAGTTTTCTAGGGGGACAGAAGGAATTACGCCAAATTCGGTCTTCAATTTCTAATGCTAATGGTGCATCTAAGAAAGGGATGGTTCTTCCATTTACTCCACTTGCCATGTCATTCAACGACATGAACTATTATGTTGATATGCCTAGTGTAAGCTACTTACCCAAAATATAATCCATTTATCATAGATTAAATCTTATAGTTATTTAATATAATAGGAAATGAGAGAACAAGGGGTGACAGAGACCAGGTTGCAATTACTTCGTGATGTAACTGGTGCTTTTAGACCTGGAGTGTTAACGGCATTGATGGGAGTCAGTGGTGCTGGAAAAACCACTTTAATGGATGTTTTGGCAGGTAGAAAAACTGGTGGCTATATTGAAGGAGATATTAGAATATCAGGATTCCCAAAGAAACAAGAAACATTCGCTAGAATATCTGGATATTGTGAACAAACTGATATCCATTCCCCCACAATTACTATTCATGAGTCCTTGATCTACTCAGCTTTTCTTCGTCTCTCTAAAGAAGTTAGCAAGGAAGATAAATTGGTAAAATACCAACAATATTATGAGTTAGCATATAGCATATTATTAAGTCTTGATATAATGATAATAATAGTTGTTCTTTGTTTTCAGTTGTTTGTGAGTGAAGTGATGGAGCTTGTTGAACTAGACACCATCAAGGATGCAATAGTTGGACTTCCAGGAGTTACTGGTTTATCAACAGAACAAAGAAAAAGACTGACAATTGCGGTTGAGCTTGTCGCTAATCCTTCAATTATTTTCATGGATGAACCAACTTCTGGTCTTGATGCAAGAGCAGCAGCCATTGTTATGAGAGCTGTAAGAAACACTGTGGATACGGGAAGAACAGTAGTTTGCACCATTCATCAACCTAGCATTGATATCTTTGAATCCTTTGATGAATTGTTACTATTGAAAAGAGGAGGTCAAGTTATCTATTCAGGTCCCCTTGGTAGACATTCTCAAAATATCATCGAGTACTTTGAGGTGTTTATTTATATCCATTAATACGAGGGAGGAGGGAAAAAACTAAGATGAACTAATCCTTTTGCATGTTGTATTCTATGCTATTAGGCGGTTAATGGAGTTCCAAAGATTCCTGAAAAATACAATCCAGCAACATGGATGTTAGAAGTGAGCTCTGGTGCTGCGGAGATGCGGCTGGGTATTGATTTTGCTGGCCATTTTAGTGCCTCATCTTTGCATCAGTAAGTCCTTTATATTATATAAGGATATATTAAAGCTCTATTAAAACAATTAATACTTAAATATGGTTATAACAGGAGGAACAAGGCTTTGGTGAAGGAGTTAAGTGTACCTCCTCCAGGAGCCGTTGATCTGCACTTTGAAACACAATATGCTCAGTCTGCTTGGGGACAATTCAAGTCTTGTCTATGGAAGATGTGGTGGAGTTACTGGAGAAATCCTGATTATAACCTTGTTCGTTTTTGTTTCACCTTACTTTGTGCCCTCATGGTTGGGACAGTGTTTTGGAAAATTGGCAACAAAAAGTAAGTCTTGCATGATCATGGATTCTTTAAGAAAAATAAAATAAAATTTGTAAAGACATTTTATAAACTTATGTTCCTGGTTCTTGATTTTAATTATTTCAGGTCCACCAGCAATGATCTAAGCACTGTGATTGGGGCCATGTACGCAGCTGTATTTTTCGTCGGTATCAACAACTCACAGACAGTACAACCTGTTGTGGCTACAGAAAGAACAGTCTTCTATCGCGAAAGAGCAGCAGGGATGTACTCTTCGTTACCATACGCCATGGCGCAGGTTTGTTCAAATTCCAAAACAACATGTTCACAAAATTCAATGAAACTTATTATGAGTTATGTTTTAGGTGTTTGTCGAGATACCATACGTATTGCTTCAAACGATATACTACACTGGAATCGTATACACCATGGTGTCGTTTGAATGGACGGCTGCTAAATTCTTTTGGTCGTTCTTTATCAATTTCTTTTCATTCCTCTACTTCACATACTATGGAATGATGACAGTTTCCATCACACCAAATGAGCAAGTAGCAGCTATATTCGCTGCTGGCTTCTACCTGCTTTTCAATATCTTCTCAGGGTTTTACATCCCTAGACCCGTAAGAACTCCATACTTTTGTTTTAATTTTACAATCTCCAGTTGACAAACATTGGCTCTCTTTTATAAATATTTCAGAAAATTCCAGGATGGTGGATTTGGTACTACTGGATCTGCCCAATGGCATGGACTGTGTATGGTTGCATTGTTTCGCAATATCATGACGCAAACCATGAAATCATTGTGCCTGGGATGACAACTAACCCGTCCATGACTGGTTACATCAAAGACTATTATGGTTTTGAATTGGATTTCATGGGTCCTGTTGCTGCGGTTCTTGTTGGTTTCTGTGTGTTCTTTGCTTTGCTTTATGCAACCTTCCTCAGGACTTTGAACTTTCAAATGAGATAGAAGAAATATGTAGTGTGTGTGTGCGTGTGTATTGTTTGTGTATACATTTAATATATGGTGTTTTGTGTTGGCAACCAGGCCAAAGAACACTAATAGGAATTTGATCTCAATTAAGACTCTTTTTGTTTACTATAATTTCTTTTATTCTTTCACATGGATTCAAGGATTGAATCCTACTTTCTTCAAGATCTGGCTCTTGATCGCCTTCTACCTTCTAGCAAGAAACGAACCTGGCAACCTTCTTTCCAAGGAACATTCTTGTTTAACTTCTTCAAGAAACTTATTCTTGATTACCTTCTTTAAGATATCTCGGATGCTAAAACTTATTGCTTCAATAACTTTCTACAAGAACCTTGAATTAATTCAAGGTATTAGAGCTAATTGTTGGCAATCCGGCCCAAAAACACGAACACTGAATTTGATCTCAACCAAAATCAACTCTTCTGTTTATTATAATTCTCGACTCTTATAAAACAATAACTCTTCAACTCTTATTTATTCACTCAACTAAACTTAACATAATGATACTCAAACACACACTTTTATCCTCTAGACATTCAAATAAACCGGATCAGTTGACTCAACGATGTTCGGGTGAGATTGTGTGAGCCCGGAATCAGTCTATGTTGTCTTCTTTTTGTATATGGTGAGTATTTTGTCACTAACTAGCTAACAAGGGATCGATTATCGATTTATAGATTCTTGTCGTCAGTAGTGTAGAATTTTTCTTTTTAGTGAAGGTTAGCCGAATCTTGTGAATATTCATTTGAAGAAAAGAATGTGCTATGCTAGACTTGTAATAAACAAAGTGTTCAAAAGAGTAAATTAAAAAAAGTTGCCACCAGGGATATGAAGAAAAAAATACAGAATAAAAGGATGCATGGTAAATGTGATAGATTCACTATGACTTTATAACCGAAACAATAAAAACTAGTTTTATACTCGTCTGGTGGCTAGGTACCTTTATGTTATGATAAAAAAAATATTTCATTGCGTTCAAATTTATAAACGACAATTTATGGTGTTAACTATATGAGACATTGTTGATGACCCAATTTCACCAGCCTTTGAAAGCCACACAACTTAGAATGTCAAGATACAATAGTAATTATTAAGAATTATTTACTTGAAAAAACTATGGCATAATACAAATGGAAAGCAAACCTGCTTGAAGTAACCCACATATATATAGCCCCATATAGTTCTTGATGTATCCAGTATCGTGGGCTACTATTGTTTCGTGCGTCGTCGAGGGCTGAATACTTTCGTGCGTCTTTGAGGGTTGCTGTTGTTGTGCAATCGAGGGGATTAAGATTGAGAGGTAACTTTGTAAAACACAAATGGATCAAAGTTCCCTCAATTTCTGATACTTTCATTAATCTCAAAGACTTTACTTATACTACTACAGACTCAAAGCAACCAACGGCTGATGCCAATAAACTCGGAACCACTACTGACTCAATAACCTCCAACTACTAGCATAAAATAAGGAACAACCCACAAGACTCAATCAACTTATTCAAAATACTGACTAAGCATGCATAACCCCATGCATGCATGACCCAACACACGTTACAAACTAGAAAGACCCAACAAATCCTTCTCTTAAACTGAAGAAGATTCATCCTTCAGTTTAATCTTGAATAACTTGAACTCCCATACAATCTCGTATCTTCTCAAAAGCTTCCAACTTGATAGGCTTGGTCATTATATCAGCTACTTGATCCGAAGAACAACAGTAAACCAATTTGACTTCTTCTATAGCAACCAAATCTCTTAAATAATGATAACGAACATCAATATGTTTGGTTCTTCTATGCATAACCGGATTCTTTGACAAATTTTTAGTGGAATTGTTGTCACAATTAATCTCCACTATTCCCAACTTCTTCCCAGTTAATTCACTCAACAGCCCTTTCAACCATATGCAGTGACAAGCGCAATTTGTAGATGCCACATACTCAACTTCTGTTGATGATAAAGCCACAATCTCCTGCTTCCTAGAACTCCAATAGATGGCCGAACCACTGAGAATACACATATAACCAGATGTACACTTTCTATCTCGAACATCTTGAGCATAATCACTGTCTGTGAAAACTTGAAGCTTTCCTGCTGACTGGTTAGAATAAACTAAACCAAAATTGTATGTTCCCTTCACATACCTTAAAATCCTTTTGGCCAACTGCATGTGCTCCTCCTTTGGCTGAGACATAAATCTAGCAATAAAACCCACAGCATACATAAGATCTGGACGAGTTACCGTTAAATACATGAGGCTTCCAACTAAGCATTTGTATTCTGTTTCATCCGCATCATCTTCTGTCTCACTTTGCCCAACATTAGTTCCTCGTACAATGGGATTTTTAACTGCATTGCCTTCCCACAAACCAAATTTTTCGAGAACTTCCTTTGCATACTTCTTTTGCACTATACTGATCTTTCCAGGTTCTTGAGTAACTCCAATGCCCAAGAAATACTTCATTAAACCCAAATCTGTCATTTCAAATTCTTGCATCATTGATTTACAGAATTCTTTACACAAATTAACATCATTACCCGTGTAAATTAAATCATCGACATATAAGCTCAGTATAATAACTTTACCCCATACTTCCTTGATAAACAATGTATGATCATGAGCACTCTTTTTGAATCCTTTCCTTAAAAAATAGCCTTCTATGCGAGTAAACCAAGCTCTTGGAGCTTGTTTTAATCCATATAAGGCCTTTTTTAACTTATAAACCTTGTGCTCTTCACCTTGTTTAATGAAGCCTAAAGGTTGCTCCACATAAATTGTCTCCTTCAAATCTCCATGCAAGAAAGCACTCTTCACGTCTAATTGATAAACCTTCCAGCTATTATGGGCTGCAATAGCTAGAAGCGATCCAATAGTATCCCATCGTGCCACCGGAGCGAATACTTCATTATAATCAATACCCCTTTGTTGAGCATACCCTTTCACAACTAACCGAGCCTTGTACTTGTCTACTTCACACTAATCCGGTCATTGCTCTGTCAGCAGATTGCCGAAAGGCACGAGAAATGTTAACGACGGCGAAACCTTAAAGCGGTCGAAAACCACCATCAAAAATTGGCAACAGGGTGAGGCATCTAAAACCAAAGGAACACCAACGGTGGAAACAATTGAGTTTAAAATTGGTTTCCATTCCCTCCAATTCACGAATTCACATATGCACCGACCCACTAACCCTTCTCTCTCTTCTTCTACATCTCCACCTCTCTATTCCCTCTCCATGGAAGCAATTGGGTTTGCTGAAATACCTGTAAATTGATAAGACAAGCAATACACGAATCGTATGTTTTGATTCACACCTGTTTGATGATTGATTTTGATTTTAAGTTTTTCGGGTTTGAATGAAGATTAATAGGCTTGAAGATTAGAGTTAGGGCAACTGTTGAAACATAACTAAGGTAATTACTTCAGTTCTCATCGTTGTAGTTGTTTAAGGCATTAGTTTAATTTTGTGATTGTTAGTTCTGTGAGATATAAATGCATTGTGAGTTTCATTTTATTGGTTGATTTAAGTCATTCGCGAGTGTTTTTTTTTTTCAATTTTGAAGAGTATATGCGTTTCTTTCCCCCAAGGCCCCAACTAACTAAACCAATGATTATGCAACTTCTTTTATCATTCATTACACACAACTACCTTCATATATTGCACAATAGTTGTTTCTGTGTTTATTTTGCTTACTTATAGCAGCCATGGTTCTTTAAAATATGTTTCTTACTTTGGGTATGCAGGTTTGAATAAGAAAATCGGATACCATAACGTTTGCTTACCTCGTGTGGCATGCCATCATCACATTTTACAACAATTTCAACTCTTGATAAATGTATTGAGTTAGAAGAGGGTATTGGCTCCTCATCATTTACCTTTGCACTAATTTTGTCATGTGTTGTAAGTAGTTACAACACTCTGATTCTGTTATGTTTCTGGTTGTTAATTTGTTTTGTCATGGGTTATTTATTTATTTTTTACTTCCCTAAACCTTCAGATGATGAGCATGATTGGATGTCTCAAGGCTCACAACATTGCTACGAGGGAGTGTTATATACTGTTAAGAAGGCATAATTGTTTTTATACTTTCATGTACCTTCAGATGATGAGCACAATTATCACTTTGGATGATTTAATATAATATTGATCTCTAAATTTATAATATATTTTATAGGATCATATTATTTAATTACCAAAATTGCTGTGATAAAATGTTCAACTAGAAACGCACATTGTTATCTAACAAATATAAACAATGAAAGATGAAATCTATCCATATATTTATAAAGTTGCAAAATAACAATGAGCTTTGCATTAACATTTATACACTTATCAATAGCATCTTCACTTTACATCAAATGATTGATTACTTTGTATTTGATAGATAATGTGTGATTGCAGACGCCAGACGTGTTAGACTTCATGTTGCTCAACAACTTGTATTTTTCCCTACATTTGTTAATGTCTAACATAATTTGAATTCACGACCCAAATTAATTTGCATCCAAAACTTCATATTAACATATTTAAGTCACAATCTTGATGTTTAATTTCAAAATGTTCTTAAATTTTATTTGTAAGGAAAAACAATGAGTTGAGGGTTGGATGTGTTATACTTCTTGGAATGGACATGAACCCAAACCTGGTCAAGCAAGATATATTTTTTTTCCTTAATCCTTTTATTTTTATAAATTTCAATTAAATATGTATTTGATAAATTGTTCTAATTTCAAAATATCTTCTCTTTTTTTTTTTTCTCAGTTCTATTTTGAAGTTGGGTATGATTTGTTGAAGTTTATTAAGCTAATTAAGCAAGTTTTCCTCAATGCTTAGAATTGGCAAACACAAGTATCTTACCATAACTCTCAGTATGATTAATTTTAGACAATTGATTACTATGCAATTGTATACAACTTATTCTGTATAATACATTTTGGCATTTTGTTGTTAATGGGTCAAGTTGTAGCATTATATGCAACTTAATCATAATCATTCTAATTCTCCAATTTTATTATTTTTTTTACACAGAAATCGATTATATGCATTTAATCATTTATATTGTAGAATTGAAGGGTTGTTTGACATTATATGTTTCAAATTGGTTGTTTATCTTTAGATTAGCAAAAACAAAATAATAAATTGTTTGTTTGGATGTGTAATGTTTGAAGTTGTAATGTTAGATAACCAATAAGATGTTGGGTGTTAATTTGTTGCCGGATTATTTTAAAAACAAGTACCCGGCCACCGGACGGGTATAAAACTAGTTTTAATTGATATTGGTTTCAACTTCCAAATGGGAGGTCATGTGTTCAAATCCCTCCCGCAGCGAAAAAGGAGTCTGAGGGGTCAGGGGGTTTTCCCAATGGGGTTTCCTCTTCGGGTGGTTGTGGTGGCTCGTGGGAGGTCCAGGTAACTAGACCTTGGTGACATGCCCTGGAAACAGTGGGTTCACACGATTGAGATCCTTCGCCGTTCAAAAAAAATGTTTTGTTTTATTAAAAAATAACTTTTTAGGTTTTTAATAAGATTTTTATCAGTTTTTAAAAAAGAAAAATAGGCAAAACTATATGTTTAGGCTTTTTAAAAAATTAAACCAACCAAATAGGCAAATATGCGCATCTACACTAAAAATAAATTGGGGAAATTTTATTTTAACAGTTTGTAAGAGCATTTTTGCAAATGAAACACAAACAACACAAAACAAGAAGATCCGATCACCAGACTGTGTGACGTCCACCGCTCCGCACGACAGCATCACCTCATTTATGTGCTTCTGCTTCGCTCTCGCTCTCGCTCGTCAACTCTATCGGCGTTCCACCTGTGCCTCCTGTGACCTTTATAATATTGTGGGTATAATCATCGAATAGCTGTTCTGCTTGTTTTAACTTTTTGTGTAATTGATTGATGTTATGTATATTTGTTATATGTAGTGTGTTCTATACATTATAATAGTTCAAATTTTAAAAACCCAAAATCTTGTATTACGTATTTGATTGTTTTTCATTATGCACACAAGGTGTTTGATAAAATGTCTCAAAAGGGTTCACATTTATGGAAATTGTTTTTTACTTGTGATGGTAATGTTCAATCGGTCTGTTATATGTGTGATATTGAATTTGTTGAGATTTATGCTGCTTACTGATTACAAGAGCTACAATATGTTGTAAAAATCGCGATTAGGCAGCCGATTAATCGGTAGTCGGCCATTAACTGATTAAATTTAGGCTAGTCTGTCGAAAAATCGCTAGGCGGTCAAAGTCGGTCAAAATCGGGATAATCGGACTAATTGGTCAACCAAAATTAGGTCTAATTCGTCTTGATTTTTGATGATTCGCGTACCTGATTGAAGAAATTTGCAGTCCTGGTTGATGGAAATCGTGTACCAGGCGGCGGAAGATGAAGATTCGACTTCCGATTGAACTTCGCTCTTTTGATTGAACTTCGCTCTTCCGATTCCCTCTTCTGACTTCCGATGTAAATCACGTACTGATAGTTCCGACTTCCGATTGAACATTGCCCATGCTGACTTCCGATCGCCTCTTGAAAGCCGATCCCACTTCGTTGGAGTTCGCCCATTTCCTTCGTTGCGTCGCCGTTCTTAGGGTTTTCTTTGTTATTGGGTTTTAACAAATGGATTGAAATTAAACATATGGACTGAATTTAAAAATATGGACTGGATTTTAACAAATGGGTTTTTTAAAAGATAAAAATAAATAAAATAGATATTAATTAGCATATAAATTATCAATTGAATGGTTAAAATCTTTAAATATTTGAAAATTTCTGTATAAAATTTTGTATATATGTATATAATTTTGAAAAAATACATATAAAATTCCAATCCGATTAATCCTGATTAATCGCTAGTCCCTACCTCACCAACCGACTAGCGCCTAGCGATTTTTACAACACTGTTTATAAGGAAGTGATTGCCAGTTTCATGGCTGGAGTATCTTGTGATCTTTAACTGTGATCTTTAACTGATTAGTGAATTTATTTTCATTTTGATATTCATGTTTCAAATGATGTATGGAATCTGCAGGAAGCACAGTTTACTATTGATGCATGTGTTTTCAAATGCATTAGTTAACCAACTGGTTGCATATTACCCAGAACTATTTATACATAGTAATTGTTATTATGTTTGATTTAATCACATCAGTTTTGAAGTTGAAGGCATCCTATTTAATATCCAAAATCAAAACTTGTTAATAGTCACCAAGGATTTGAATGCCAAACACCTATTGACTAATAAGATTTATGCTAATAACCATGATGAGCCGAGGTTCTCATTGGAAACAGCCTCTCTATTCCTACAGAGTAAATGTAAGGTTGTCTACATTATACCCTCCTCAGACCTTACCTTACCTTTGCTATGATGAGATTACGATGATGATGATTAATAATTATGATAAAAACCAAAAACCAGGCAGTTTGGCTAACATGATAAGTGGGAATTGGAGAAATGTAAGACATGAATCTAGACGCATTGCATGTGATTAACTTGGAAGATGATTTCTTTTGGTTAATTGAATTATTATCAGCTATAATGCGGAGTATTAGGAAACTTAACTTGAATGGGATCCCGGCAATAACAAACATGAAAAGAAGCTTTTATGAACAGGTTACCCTAGTATATATTTAGGGGCCTGGAAAATTTGTGAAGTGCTTATGGCTCCTGCTAAATTGTGCCTAATAGGTTTCGGTGTGACTTTTCTATCTCATCTCTCAAGTGAATAAGTGATTGCATTCATTATTTGATTTTACAATTTGGATTATTGCATATGCAGTTTATAATAGAAAAGATGAAGATTATGGTGGCCATCAAGCGGGTAATTGACTACGCGGTCAAAATTCGAATCAAATCTGACAAGGTAAACATACGCCTTAAAATTAAAAAAAAAAAAATTCAAAATAGTCATTCAATCTGAAGATGTGACAGAGATTTTTATTGGTTTTGTTGTTTGCTTGTCATTTCATTTGAACTGTGAGTGAGACTTTTGTTGGGTATGTTTGTTTCATCTCATTTGAAGATGTGAATGGGATTTTTTATGGGTATGTTTGTTTGTTTTCCATTTCATTTGAAGGTGTGAGTGGGATTTTTGTTGGGTATGTTAGTTTGTTTGTTATTTCATCTGAAGATGTCATTTTGTAGACTGGAGTGGAGACGAGAAATGTAAAGATGTCGATGAACCCTTTCTGTGAAATCGCTCTTGAAGAAGCACTGAAAATTAAAGAGTCTGGATCTGCTTCGGAGGTGATTGCTGTGAGTATGGGTCCAGGCGAGTGTGTTGATACTCTCCGCACAGGACTAGCCATGGGTGCTGACCGTGCGATTCATGTGGATGCGCCCTCTGCACTTCACCCGCTTGCAGTTGCCAAGCTTCTTAAAGCGCTTGTTGAGGTTGAGGAGCCTGGCCTTGTTATTCTTGGCAAGCAGGTCAATTTCTATTTGTTTGCCTGTTTGTTTCATAATAAAAACATTTGAAGCTGAGGATCTTCATTCTGAGAAATGTGCAGGCAATTGATGATGATTGCAATCAAACAGGGCAGATGTTGGCAGGGCTTCTAAACTGGCCTCAAGGGACCTTTGCATCAAGGGTTAGAGTCCTTTTTTTTAATATGCTACCTAAAGATATAGATGCTTCTAAACTATAAAGATAACTTTTCTAGATTTTAATTTTATTAAGAAAATGTAAATGCATTACACAATGAGATCATTCATTACAAATAATATTGTCACTCACAAAATTAACCATGCATATGAAACCTGTAACTTGTCATGAAATGCTTTGTGGGTGGCCTTTACACCTTCATCATCACCTTTTGGCGTCAACAACTACTTGCCTGCAATGCGTTTAAGAGTCCCCAAGAGAACATCCGGTTGGTAAGGTACATTTCCTCCAACCTTGAGGTGGAGAGTTCCAATCTTGTAGAAGGAGGTTGTGTTGCATACTTAGGAATAGGAACAGATGGGTGTGTGTGTGTGCCGTTTTAAAAAAAAAAAACAAGTTTCAAGATATTGATCAGTTTTGTATTGTATTATCAAGGTTGTTCTGGACAAAGAGAAGAAAGCAGCAACAGTGGATAGAGAGGTGGATGGTGGCATTGAAACTTTGTGTCTAGAATTGCCTGCAGTGATCACGTAATATTTTCTTACTGCTTGCCTTATTATAAGTTATAACTTATATTGAGTGACACCATGTGATTAAAAGATTGTTGTGCCTGAATAATGCAGCACGGATCTAAGGCTAAACCAGCCGAGGTATGCAACACTCCCTAACATAATGAAGGCGAAATCAAAACCAATCAAGAAAATGAGTCCCGAGGAGTTAAAGGTACAACTTAGATCTGATTTTGAGGTTGTGCAAGTGACTGCACCCCCAGTGAGAAAGGCAGGGGTTATACTATCTTCTGTGGATGAATTAGTAGACAGGCTCAAGAATGAAGCCCATGTGATCTAACCATTTGTTTTCTTTCAATAGCACAAATGGGTGTTGTATACTTAGTTGTGACATCTTGGTCTTCAAGTATGTAATAAGCAGTTGTTGAGTAAAAGCTAAATGCACAGTACTCTACCTTTCATGATCGAGGTTAGCAAGTTTATTACTCTTTAAGACAACATCCGTGGTATGTAGGATTGTTGCCGTTCAAAATATATATATATCTGTTATAGAAGTACGTGATTTCAGAAATCCAAATAACCTAACTGATCCTTAGAACTGGGTCACCTAATTCCGAAAATCCTGGTTTTGGTAGAATCAAGATTTATGAAGCCACCCCCAAAACCTGTGTCTGACAAGCCAGGTTTCTGATTTGGGTAAGAGTCTTTATTTAACCACACCCCAAACTTGAATCATAACCAATTTAAAAAGTGAACCTTGGAATGGTCTTATAGATTTTTAAGTAACAGTTTATTCTAAATAATAAAAAGAAAATAATTGAAACAGAAAGGAAATAAGGAAAGAAAAAGAAAACAAGAAGCTTCCATATACCGAAAAGAACTGGTTTTTGTAGCTATTACGTATACAAAAAGCTAGGGGTGTTCATCAGATCAGATAACTGTTTATTTAGATTAGATTATTCGGATTTGAAAATTTTAGAGCCCTATTCAAAACCCGACACGATTCGAGTTACAAATACTTCCATACAAGATCAACATTTAAAAGGAGAGACTTGGAATTGACTAACCCAACCATAAAGCGTAGCAGTCTACTGAACGGATAAACCAATAGAAACACTTCCAATTAGAGGTGGGCAAAAAAACCGGAACCGGTCATACCCGAACTGGTGGGTACAAGCGGGTCTGGTTTTTCAGACAAATTAGAACCGGAACCTAAACCAGAAAAACTGAAACTGGTTCCACTTGTACCCGGCTAAAAACCGGAACCGGAACTGGAACCAAAATAGTTCATGACTTTGTTGACCGGAACCTTGACTGGAACCGAAAACGGTTGAAATCGGAACCGGTTAAAAAAAAACCCGATTTACCTACCTCTACTTCGGTACTTCCAATAGCCCATCCCCTATCTTTATCAATTCCCAATATAATCTACATCTGAAATAGAGGATATAAAACAAGCCCGCAGCCCATTTATTAGTCATAGTCCATACAATCAAGTTGGAGGACCCAAACAAACATGTCCAGCCCACAAAACCATTTATTAACCATAGCCCATACAAATATACAATCAAGTGGGAATTTGAGAAATGCAAAACATGAGTCTAGTTTATCTAGACGCATTGCAATTTGCATGTGGTGAGCTTTGGAAGATGGAAAATTTGCAAAGGCTTATAGCTCCTGCTAAAAAGGCCTAATAGGTTTGAGTTTTTTAATCTCATCTCTCGAGTGATTGCACCAGCAAGCATTGTGAAAGCCTTTAATAACCAATTATACTATATATTAAAAACCATGGTGAAATGAATAGGTGAATTTTATTCTTTTAAACTTTTACCACCACTCAATTTAGCTTTTATTTTACTCTTTAATTTTATGGCACATATATGTATATAGGGTGTGGTTCTTTTGTTTACTTTAATTTTATGGCACATATATGTATATAGGGTGTGGTTCTTTTGTTAACTCATGTTTATTGCGTTAACCGAATGGCTACATCTTATTACTTTGGGGCCCACATTAAAGTAAATCTAAAGGTGTATATTTTTTTCTTTTTTTTTTTATTATTGTATAATTTTAAGTTTTTATTAAAAATTGTATAAAGTTCGTGATAAGATATTTGATTTTGTTATGTAACTTGTGTTTAATATATAATACCTGTTCTCGGGAGTGTATTGTGATAATCCGCCGCAACGCGCGGGGATATTAAACCTAGTTATGTTTTAAATCGCATTCTGTAACTAACTGGGGTTAACTTACTTTGTGTGTGTGTGATGCTCACTTTAAAATTGATGTAATCGGATTGTTATATGTTATGAGTTTCAAAATTTTAAAAGTTATAATTTGATATATAACATAATCGCTGATTTAACAATGATTGGTCTCTCATAAGACAAATACGAGACGTATATGAATTCAATCATTGACATTGAAAAAATTTTGAAAAACAATGATTATCCTTCTATACGTATCGTATAAGCCTATAAAAGACTTATACAAGGTATGAGATGGGTGTAAAAATAACCAGGCCATTATTATTTCAATAATTGTCCTCACGTGGTGTTTATTCAAAGAAAAATTACCAAAACAAAACTCATCTTGCGTCAAGTACCCTTTAACCAAGCATCTATGAGTTAGCCAACATACCCTCTTGTGTAAAAAAAATATGGGTATTAATGTCAACCAAATAATTACGAACCAATGATCCTTAGCTCTAAGGGTGTAAACAAACCAAGGCAGCTCATAAAATACTCGGGATCGGATCAGTAAAAAGCTCGAACGAGCCGAGGCTTAACGCGCCCGAGCCCAAAAGTGTGGCTCGTTTAGTTATCAAGCTCGAGCTCGAGTTTTACATAACGAGCTCGAGCCTGCTGGCGAGCCTTAACGAGCTTTTTGTTTATATAATTTTTATTTATTATATTAAGTGTTTATTTATAAAATTATGATAAATATATTTAAATCAAATAGTTTATGTTAAATTTAGAAAATATAATTATAAATATAATTAAATTAGTAATTAAAGTAAATAAGTTAAATAAATAAAATCTAAACGAGCCGAGCCGAGCCGAGCTCGAGCCTAAAAATTTTCTAACGAGCCGAGCTCGAGCCTTAACAAGCTCGGGATCGGTTCAGCTTGTTTGCACCTCTACTTAGCTCAAGTGGTTGAGGAGAGATACCATGTGACTTTAATATTGGAGAGGCCACGGGTTCAAGTCCTGTCATTAACAAAATAAGTGTTTCATGCTGGACTAGGGGTTTTTTTTGTCTCACTTATGGTGGGTTTCTTCTATTGGGTGTGGATATGATCAGATTGGTATACGACCCGTCAGTGATCTAAATTGCCGTTAAAAAAAATTAATGCCAACCAATTGCACGATGCCAGTTGTACAATGTGGTAAGCTAATTTATCCCGTTGTCTTTACACTGGCTAAAACATTTGGCCGTTCTTTAGCCGTTGATTACAGTTGGCATCCCAAATGTCATTTTGATATAATTTTCTAAATTTAATCATAGAAAACGTAACATGTAAGTTAATATATGCTATCAGTTAACGTGATTAATCCTTTTAGTAGAGATTTTACCTCTTAGTTATAGTAGTTAGAAATATGAGTAAAATATTAGCCATTAGAAATATATAAAGAAAATTATCTAATTTCTGACTCTTGAGTTTAGTTGTCTTGTTTAATATTATCTCAGAAATTGCAACAAAAATATGTTTACATATTTTGGGTTTGTTAAAATACAAACGCATTTTATGTGTAAAGTGAATAAAGACTTTGTGATTTATTCACACAAGTGTTAATATCTTACGTAAATAAATAACACAAACACAAACAAAAACAATGTACGTGACTTCTACCAGCGGAAAGTCAAGATGTTAATTTTGATTTGTTTAACATTTTAAGATAAAATATTACTAAACGGGCTCAAGGTACTGCCGCAAGTATCAAACTTGAAAGATACATGCAAAGGGATTAAATTTTCAGTATAAAGCTAGAGAAATTTGAAAACTTTGATGTTTTGATCTAGTTAATTGAAAGAAAGAAAATTACAATTTTGAATTATACCGCCATAACTCATGGCTTAATAATAAGCATTCAAACTTTTATGGTAACTTTATAATCTACCTTTTATCTTAGTGGCATGGTTCCATCAATACAAAAGATGAGGATCACTTTAGTAGTAATGAAAATTAGTAGTAATGAAAATGTGTATTTAATTGAAAATCCGCTTGAATGCAATAGAACACATACAAGACAAGGCTAATCTTGAAGACGAGCTCGAGGTGGATGAAACGATATACTAGATGAAAGTTGAAGAAAGAATGACAATTCTACTTTCAGATGAAGAACAAGCCATGAACGAATGAACCCGTAGCAATAATCATGACGTCTAATCCCAATAATAAATACATTTTCAAGCGTGAAGATGAAAACAAAACATTCTCTTTTACTTAGCTTTAAATTTAATTAATAAACAAATTTATTAGTCTTGTATTTTTTTTATTTAGCTTTTGTCGTAGGTAATCAAAAATAAATAAGTGTAGAAGTATTTTATTGAATTTATGCTCTAAAGGTTTCCAATTATTGGTTGTGTGGTGAGTGCATGTCTTTACACTCTCTCAGTCGGGCTTGCCACCATGTTGACAAAGTTATCAAGTTCAAAGTTGATTCGGGAGGGGTGGAAGACTTCCTTGTGGGGATCCCTAGGCCACAACTTGCAATAGATGTAGATGTTTCGGGCGGGATAGTTTTGGATGCGACCCTCCTTGACCGTATTTTCACACTCCCTTTAAAGACAGTAAAAAGCATCCCTCATAGTTGTCGCATGGCATTTGCTCAGGCCCTATCTGTTTCATTGGGCAAAGTGGCGCTTATGCCAGACTCCATTGAAGCGTGGGTTAGACTTTTGATATTACCACGTTGCACATTACAACTTGTCAAGCCTTCCAACCGACAAGAGCGTAGGTCGGGGAATAGGAAGTCCTTACAATGCATTTCTATTCAGTGGGCCTTGGCAATTTGGGGTGATGGCAGCGGATGTGTTGACCTTATCCAGTCGCTCTTTAAGCAACCGATAGATATGGACTCAAGTGCCAATGAGGCCTCTCTCAGGGGTGATCATTCGAGGGGTGGCCTCAATGCTAAACAGTGTATTCGAAAAGTTGTAGACGGACACTTCACAGCTGCAGTTAAAGTTTTGTGCTCTTCGGGTGTTGCTCCTCTTGGTGGCGCTACTATGAAAGCATTGCTTGATAAGCACCCTATCTTGCCCCCGCCTGCCTTGCCTGGGGACCTGCTCTCGGAGCCCCCTTTGGTTGTGGACGTTGAAAGTGTTCTAGGGTGTATCAAATCTTTTCCCAAAGGGACTTCTTGTGGGAGAGATGGTTTGAGGGCCCAACATATTTTGGATGCCCTATGTGGGGAAGGATCTGCGATTGCTGTGGGGTTACTTAAAGCTATCACTGAGGTGGTTAACTTGTGGTTAGGTGGTAGATGCCCTGTTGCTTTGGCGGAGTTTGTGGCTTCTGCCCCCCTAACGCCACTGCTGAAGCCCGACAATGGGATTAGGCCAATTGCCGTTGGCGCGATTTGGAGAAGGCTCGTATCCAAAGTGGCGATGAAGAGTGTTGGGAACGATATGGCCAAATACCTTGGTGATTTTCAATTCGGAGTGGGGATTCCGAGTGGAGCAGAGGCGGTGCTTCATAGCGCGAATAGATTTCTTAACATGTTCCACTCTGATGGGTCGTTGGCTTTACTCACAGTAGATTTTTCTAATGCCTTCAACCTGGTGGATAGAACCACACTCCTACAGGAGGTTCGTGCTAGATGCCCGTCTATTTCTCTATGGGTTAATTTTCTTTACGGGCAACCGGCTAGACTATATGTAGGGAATGATTGTATTCAGTCAACTACCGGGGTTCAACAAGGCGATCCTTTAGGACCCCTTCTCTTTGCTTTAGCTTTACACCCTCTCATTCATCGGGTGAGGGATGATTGTAAGCTACTTTTCCATGCTTGGTACTTAGATGATGGCACGATTATAGGAGACGCCACTGAAGTAGCTAAGGCATTGGAGATTATTCGATCCAAGGGGCCAAGTTTGGGGCTTGAGCTTAATATTAAAAAGACTGAAGTATTTTGGCCGTCATGCAATGGGGTAAAGACAAGGAGTGGTTTATTTCCTGTTGGGATTGGAAGACCGGAGTTAGGGGTCAAACTCCTTGGAGGGGCGGTTAGCCGAGAATCTGGTTTTATTAGTAGTTTAGCCATTCACAGAGCCTCAAAGGCAGTGGATCTGATGCGATGTCTCACTCACCTGCGTGACCCACAATGTGAGCTTCTCTTGCTTCGCTCTTGTATGGGAGTGGCTAAGTTGTTGTTCGGTCTCCGAACATGCCAGCCTACGTTCGTTAAAGATGTTGTCTCTGTTTTTGACAAAGGGCTCAGAGCGGCGATTGAGGATATTGTGGTATGTGGGGGTCCGTTTTTTGGGGATTTTCAATGGAGACTGGCATCTCTCCCCATTTGTTTTGGTGGTTTAGGGCTATATTCAGCGGAGGATGTTTCTACCTATGCTTTCGTAGCCTCGAGAGCACAATCTTGGAAGTTACAGGATCACATTTTGCGTAATTGTAGTGTTGATGGGTTAGATCCCGATTTTGAGTGTGCGTTGGACTGTTTGCACAACTCGATTCCCGATCTTGATCTTGGCGGGTTCACTGATAAGGACACCGCCCCTCCTAAAGCCCAAAATGTTCTGGCGAGTGCCCTTTATAGTAAAACCGTCCAAAGTTTGGGAGAAAAATTCGGTCTGTCAACTCGCCAAAAAGCGGTGTTAGAATGTCTTCAGACTCCGCATGCTCAAGACTTTCTGACTGTCATCCCAATCGAAGGATTAGGCCAACACATGTCAGCAGTGGAGTACCGAGCTATTCTTAAGTACCGTTTAATGATCCCCTTGTTCCCAGTGGATGAGCCCTGCTCGATCTGCCTTAAAGTTTGTTTAGATAAATTCGGTGAACATGCGGTTCATTGCAAAGAACTCCCAGGGTTTAAATACAGACATGATTTGGTCAGGGATGTCCTTTGTGATGTGTTAAAACGGGCGGGAATCTCGGCAAAAAAAGAGGCTCCCGTGAATTTCTTGTCAGATCCGTGTGAGGGAAGGTCTACTCTTCGACCAGCGGACATTCTTGTGTTTGGATGGGCAGGGGGGAAGCATGCTTGTGTAGACCTTACTGGGGTGTCCCCCCTTGTTGGGCTTAGGGACACCGGGTTTGTCGCTAGGCAGGCCGTGTTAAAGGCAGAATTGGGAAAAATTGCTAAGCACGAGAAGGCGTGTGCCGAGAATCAACATGCCTTCATTCCGTTTGCTTTCGATACTTTTGGGTCTCTTGCCCCGATGCTGCTACATTTCTGAAAAGAGTTCAGCACGTCGTGCATAGTAATTCATCGACACCGAAGAACGCTAACTTTGTTTTCAGTAGGATCGGATTTGCCATTCAAAAGGGGGTGGCGGCGCAGCTTGTTGCTCGCTTACCTGCCTTTCTATTGTAATTGGCTGCATGGTTTTAAATATATCTATCCCTTTTTCTTTTAAAAAAAAGTTTAGTATTTATTTAATCGGAAGGTATTGTTGTCCTAAATTAAATTAATAAAATTAAGTTTGTATATTTTTATTTAGTATTTATTATTTCTAAAAAGCAAATAATTAAAAGAGTTTAGTTGAATTACTTTTTATTTAGTATTTAATGATTTTAAGAAGAAATAAAATAATTTTTAGTATATATTTTATAGTAAATTAAAAAAACCTGATTTTTGAATGGTTATATCGGTTGGTTAACTGCTCTAATTGCCGTGTCTGGCTATGCGTTTTTAAGAACCATATTGTCAGCTTAATGAAGTAACTGAGACGGCTTGCAATGCACACACCAACCTCAGGCGCACATCCCCGTAGCATCGCGCACCTCCGACGGATGCGGTGGAGAAGAAGTAGAAGCCAAGCACGTCGCCCACACGCACGTTCTGACGTGCATTCAAATGCAGATGAGGGTGGGCCGTGGGAAGGATGCATGTATGCTAAAGAGAAAGGACGAAACGGTGATGCGGAAAAAAGATGATGTATGTGTTAAGAATGTGTTAAAGTTAAAAAAATGAGAGATGATACATGTAGTATTTATAAATAAAAAACAAACTGATGTGACAATGATTTAGAGAATGCATGTAGTAAATGCATCATTTGTGTTACAGGCTTACAACTAGTCTAATGTTGGTGTAATATATTCAAATATTCCATGTGGCATGGATTTTTTTTTTTGTATACATTATTTCATATTTCTAGGTTGTAGCAGAAATTACATTGTTAGTGGTCACGTTTAGTTTTTGTGGCTATGATGAATAAATGAAAGGTGTGTGTTTGGATCCTGTAAGACGGTCCTAAGAATTAAGGCGACCAAGACGACCCGGAAAAAAAAAGTCTCTTAGCAAATTCAAAAATTAAAGTAGGGTGTTCAAAAAACTGAAAACTGAAAACTGTTTAATACCGAAAAGCAAACCGTATTCGTAACTAAAAAAACCGAATTCAATTCTGAAATCGGTTTTCGGTTTGGTTCCCAATTATATCCGAATTTTAATTTGGTTTTCGGTTTGGTTATCTGTTCCACATTTTTTTTCGAATTCTAATTGTTCGATTAACCTATTAAACTGAATTCAGATTTAAATATATTATCTTGTTAATAATATATAAGGTTCGATTTATTCGGTTTTTTATTTTTATTTTTTTGTTTTTAATCGTTTATTCCGTTTTTAATCTATTTATTAGGTTTGTTTGGTTTAACCAAAACCGAACCGAACCACTTTTTGAATTCGGTTCGGTTCTTGGAAAGGGAAAAAAAATGAAAACCGATTTAAACTGAACAAACCGTTAACCGAACTGCTGAATACCATGTCACATAGTTTAAAGGGATTGAAAATAACTTACTATAAAAAATTACTTTTTGTATTCCTTAAATCATGTGTATATAAATAGTTCTTTTTAGTTATTTTTAACTTTTTAATTCTCATTTAGATTAAGCTCTATATATACATACATACATATATATATATATATATATAGGGAGAGGATCAAATGTTAACACTCTCTTATAGCGTTAACCCGTTAACCTTGGCAAAAATGCCCGAATCTTGGAATTTTTTTCATGGCCTTTATTATACATAAATAGGGGGTTTCTTTTTTGTGTTTTTGCTAATTCATCACCGTTTAGAATTTAAAACAATTGTAAGTTTGAGTTACACTATCTGATGTAAGCAGTGTAATGCAAAACTTACACTTGATTTAAATTCTAAACGGTGATGAATTAGCAAAAACACAAAAAGAAACCCACTATTTATGTATAATAAAGGCCATGAAAAAAATTTCAAAAATTCGGGCATTTTTTGCCAAGGTTAACGTGTTAACGTTATAAAGGAGGGTTAACAATGAAACCATAATCAGATAGTGATTCATACACGATCCAATAGATTTCTAAGTGATTTTAACGAATTTCTACAACAGATAGTGTATAAATGTTCAACATTTTAAGATAAAATGTAACGACTGTGCCGGAAACGTCGCCGGAACGATGAACGGAACAGTAACGGCACAGTAACTCAGGTACAAACTATGCAAAATACTGTTGAACTGTCAACTACGTAATGCTAAACAGTAAACTATTATACTATTGTTTCTGAAATCTGATTAAACTTTACAGTTTAACAGTCAGAAACACATCAGACAACATGGAACAGTGATACTAATGTTTATCGATGTGTTATTATGGGTAAACGTATGCGAGGTTAAACAAAACGAAATGATAACGGTTGTTGTTACGGAATGCTAAACCGATGAGTTATTCGTATAGGTGACGATCTGTACGAATGATTCTGATAATTTAACGTTCTGAAATAATAACTAAAATGTAGACAACAAAAGTCGGAAAGCAAAATCATCGTCGTGTTCGTTCGAATGACGATCCGAACGAATACGCGCGATGGTGACGCGTTCTGACGAAACGAAAACGAAAACGATAAAAGACACGAACGATCATAAATTCAAAGAAATAAGATAATTCTTATTTTACAATTTTGAAACTCATCATTTAAATAAATTAAATTACATTATTTTAAGAAAATCGCGAATAAATGTAATTAACGCGTAATAATACGAAATTCGTCAAATAAATTATATAAACGTTATCTAAATTAATTTTGAGGTAAACAAATAAATATTGTGATATTTTAAAATACATTTTACAACTTAAAGATCAAGAATAATTCGTTTATTTAAAACTCACGAAAAACGCGCGTAATCTCCGGAAACGTAACGAAACTGCAAACCGAGTAACGAAAACGAACCCGAACACACCCGAGGTATAAATACCTTGAATGAGTTCAAAATATTCATTTTTCTCCTCCTTCTTCTCTCTCTAAACCCTAAATCCCGGATTTCACTCTCATCCTCCATTTTTGAAGCTTCAAAACCTCATAACTTCCTCATTTCTTCACGAAATCGAGTGGTTCTTGAACCCACGTGAAGCTCTTAGCCTCCTTTACATGAAAGTACAGCAGATCTAAGCTAAACTCCACGAAATTTCAAGGTATGATGATGTGAAGATTTCGAAAAATAGGGTTTTCAAAACCTTTTGTTGAAACACCTGTAAAACCGGGACTACACCTTCCCTTTTCGACTTCTACACTTTCTAAAATCCAGTTCTTACACTCCACTACCAACCCATGTTAACTCGACACCCCCTGGTTCGAACCATTAGACCACCAGTGCACTGCCACCGAATGAAGGAATCAGATAGGCCGAAAGTGGCCATTCGCCGAAGGAGAACTAGTGGCCGGAAGTAGTCATTCGCTGGTCCACTCTCACATTCGGCCTACTGGTGCTATTCGGCTACCACCTCATTCGACCCTGCCTCAGTCGACAGCACCCCATTCGCCATACACTTCCTTCGCCGACTATCCCATTCGACGGGTTCCATTCGCCAGGATAAACCACATTCGACCAAGACCAAGTTATTCGCCGGTCAAGTCATTCGGGATTTCATTCGGCTAGACATCTCATTCGAGCCTCCTTATTCGACACTTCACATCTGACCACCCCAACCATTCAGTTGGCATCATACTGGCGACCTAGCTAGCCCCATGCAGTCAACGTTTTTTTTTTATCAGCCGGCCCAAGGGAAACTCTAGTCTGTTGGCCCAATAAATTAAGCAGGCCCATTGACACTTAACAGGCCCAATAAAAACCTTGTAACCCAACAATGGCCCACACAATCTCTAGTTCAGGCCAACACCGCAAAGTAACAAGTTTAAGTTGATTTTATTTCAGTCCAGTAACATTTTCTTTCGGCCCATGTTATCATAGGCCCACTGGATTGGCCCAATTCTGCCCCGATATACTGTTTCCAGGCCCAAGGCCCAATGAGACCCAACAGCAATTCTAGGCCCAGCCGTCCTATTTGTCTCGGCCCACCATTTCTCCTGTTGGCTTACGGACCAAACATCCTTATCCAACCTACACTGTCCAGGCCCAACATCTTTGATTCGGCCCAAGGTCATGTGGATGGCCCATTGGAAGGATTTGACTCAAACAGTAAGATGTAAACAAAGGCAATTTTCGAATAATCTATAATGAAGTTTTGCATGGGAAATGTTAATAAACAACAAATAATGCAAGGGTGACAAGTCTTTAGAGTGTAAAGGATGGAATGAGATTTGAAACATTTCACTCTTGCGTGAGTTAACTAGTGTTTCCAAAGTGTTAAAACAAGTAAAATGATGACGATACATAACTAAGTTGCAAGATTTAAGGGTTACTAACCTTTAATTTACAATCTATGTTTAAACTTAGAACCGCTAATGTCATGATGGTTAACTAATTTAAACATAAAATTCATAACAAACAAACAAGGGCCGAATCATGACCGAGACATCTGAGTGTTAGCCAAAGTCATGGCTAACACTTACACACGCACAAACTATTCATAAACTTATACTTACAAAGTTAAACAACGTGAAATCAATACAGGATTGTGAAAACAACATCAATTCCAACAAAGAGCGCGTGCATTCTTGTTTGAGACTAAGTCAACTACCACAACTACAAGGTGAGTTCATTGTCCCTTTTCAAACTATTTTGGTTTTAACTCGGGACTGAGAAGCATGTTATACATTTTAAAACAAATGTTTTAAATTTAACAAAATGCTATTTGATTATGCCAAGTGCTAAAGACATAATACTCTATTTAAACTAAATGCTATTTGATTATGCCAAGTGCTAAAGGCATAATACTCTATCTAAACTAAATGCTATTTGATTATGCCAAGTGCTAAAGGCATAATACTCTATCTAAACTAAATGCTATTTGATTATGCCAAGTGCTAAAGGCATAAGCTATTTGCTAATACTAAAGCTATGTGTTAATACCAAGTGCTAAGGGTATTTACTATCTGATGATGCTATTGTGGATGCTAAAGCTATGAGGCATACTAAACACTAAGTCTACTGGTGAAACTAAATGCTAATACTATGAGGTTAGGTTACATGCTAATACTATGAGGTTAGGTTACATGCTAATACTATGAGGTTAGGTTACAAGCTAATATTAGTAGTTAAACTAAATATTAAGACTACGGGTTAAACTAAATACTAATACTTTGGGTTTATGCTATAAACTAATACTACGGGTTAGGTATAATACTAATGTTATGAGATTATACTATTTGTTAAAGCTATAGGGATATGCTAAAGACTAATGTAAACTCGAAATGCTAATTATGCTATAAGGCTATGGGGATACTACATGCACACATACATACATACAATTTGGATAATTGAATCTATGGATATTATAAACTCTTGAATGCTATATGATTGCCATGCTCAAACAACGGTTTGGCCTCTCAGTGCTTGCCTTACCGGTTGTAAAGCTAGTTCTTGTGCACAAGTTACGTAAATGCTGGACTCTTTGTATGCTAAAACTATAGGCTATGGAAGAACAATAGTTGGTCTCTCAGTGCTTGCCTTCAGGTGTTCTCCTAGCCGGGACTTGAAGAACAATAGTTGGTCTCTCAGTGCTTGCCTTCATGTGTTCTTCATAGTCTTATCGAGGAAATTGACTGATGGCCTCTCAGTGCTTGCCATGCAGTGTTTCTCATATCTATTTACCTGGGTTATCAGTAACTAGGACGATATTGTGATCCATAGTTGACTTTGTGTCGACCTGGAAACCCTCTATCTCCCCCTGAGTTGCTAAACACACCTGGGGCCGGTTTGGATTGACATTGGATTCCTTCGGGCATCTGGTTATCCATACCGGTATCTATCAGACTAAACTCGAGTATACTATTGGTGATGTGGGGTAAACTTACAAACACAGGTGTTTAAACTATGATGGGGAAACTATACGGATGGGTAGGTAAAATGCTTAATTATCATTAATAACAGTGTCATATGCTTATTAGTATGTGGTGGGATAGCGTCTGGGCTTGACCCTTTCAGGATTCCCTATATATAAGCATACCGATTTGGATATTACATGTGGAGTTAATGAGGTTAAGGTTTTGCCTACAGGCGCTTGCTAAAACTATTTAAACTTACAAACTACATGAACTCACCAACCATTGCGTTGACTTTGTTTTCTTACATGCTTTCTCAGGTGATGCACAGGTTTAAACATATGCTTTTGGATTGCATGCTAGGCGGCCTAGATAGAGGACCTAGTGATTTTGGGAAGCACATATTTTGTTGATCATACGAATCATTCTTGGATATCTTGTACAGTTTACAAGATAGAATACATTAATTCTTTTGTTAGGTTTACCAAGTTAAATTATTAAACATTGACATTGTAATTTAACTTTGTAATCCTATTCATATGCTTAAGTGTGCTTTAGTGATTCTTAACATTGATGCTATGTAACAATCTAATCAACCCGATTATCACACCCGATATCGCGCCCCGGGAATCTTCCGCCCGACGGGGACTCCGATCCAACCCTGCCGGCCCGGGGTGTGACATAAAACTTTATAATTTTTAAAAAATAAAGTGTATAAAAGAAACTGTGATAACAAATGCTTTTACGTAGTATCCATGTTGTTATCTTGTCAAAACACTTAAGTTGAACTAAAATTACTATTACATAAAGTAAAGCAAATTTTAATAATAATGATAAAAAAATTATTTATTTTTAGATAATGATTCGGTGAACATTAGATTACAACCTGAGTATGATAAAAAAATTAATATAAGTTGATCTTAATACGATTAATATCAAATAAAGAAGATTAGAATTGCAGAGGCACAATTTAGTACTCTAAACTATCATTGATAGTATTGATAGTATTGATAGTAATGGATTGAAGGTTGCTATCTAGCAACATGTGAAAGGTTGTATCTCAAACGTTTCTTTGGTTGAAGGTTGGAACAAAATAATCAATTCAACTCTCCATTTTCTATTAAAGAATGACCATAAGAGTATAATTGAATTCTGAAAGGGTTTTTCTTCTCTTCTTTTTTTAAAATAACAGCTATCAACCGAAAAAAATGAAAACATTATCTTTTTTGAATATACAAAAGAAAGAGTTAGTTTAACATTATGTTGTATATTTTAGTGTAATTGGATGTAAAGTATTATTAAAGAGTTGAAGATGCGAAGTGCACTTGTTTAATATTTTCTGAGCTCCAGACCAAGCGCAGGGATTAAGGGGGTTGTGCCCCCTTGTGGGGTCCTACAGGCAGCGCCCCTAGCGGGATCCAAGGGGCAGAGCCTCTGTTGGCGGTTCCGAGATTTGACCCCCTAACTTTACCCGGCAAAACCAACCGTCAATAACTGCCATACAGTTGGTTGGTGATTAACAAGGAAAACGAACTCGCATGATGTTTATTTAATCGAAATTCGTATAACTGAAATTCTCTTTATTGGATTATCCCAAAATCAAGTTTTTTGAACTCGAAAGAGAAGAAATATTGATTTCGGATAGTGATTTCATACACGATCCGATAGATTTCCAAGCGATTTTGACGAATTTCTCCAACAATAAAATCACAAAAGAAAATGTTTATATTAAAGTAGAAGATTAAACCGAGCAGGTTGTGTTAGAGGTGAACAGAAAAACCGGTTTGGGTTTACAAACCGGTCATCAGTGGATCTCAAATCGGTTCCAGCCAAACCGATTTCTAAACCGGTCCGAACCACCGGTTTGGCATAGGTTTGAGATTTTAGCTTTAAAACCGGTCCGAACCGGTTTCAAACCCCTCCAAACTGGTTTCAACCCATCCAAACCGGTTTCAACCCCTCCGAACCGATTCCCATAGGTTTGGCATCCCTTTCTCTCAAACCGGTTTCCAAACCGAACCGGTTTCACCCCAAACCAGTTTGAGACCATGCTTGACCAAACCGGACCGGTTCCTAACCCGTACCGGTTTGGCAAAAAAAAAAAAATCGGTTTGTTCATCACTAGGTTGCGTGAGTGAGATAAAAGCTTTTATACGTTTTGTCATTAATGCAAAGATGTTGAGATGACAAAATGGGCTTGTGAAAAGTTGCATTAACTTGAATCCTTAATAGTAGACCATATGTTTTGATGTCAATAACCTTTGAAAGAAGCCGCTGAGTTAATGAAGAAAAGGATATCATAAAGCAATGGTCCATCATTATAGATGAGAAGAGGCTACTGAGTTAAGGATTTAATAAAGAAAGAGAGATCATAAAACAACCTGGTCAATCTCGGATTCAATAAATTAAATTCGATTCATATTGTGTTAGTGGTTATTATGTATTAATATGAATTCGTTAATGTTTGGACCTGCAAATGAGTTAATAACCTTTTCAACTCGATCAACCTATGTCGGGCATGCTCTGACATAACCAACATTATCCAGATAAATTTAGACAACTACATCCTCAAATGCTGCAGGGTCAAGAGGGGCTGCAATGTAATGGGTTGGATTTTGTTTCACCAGCAAACAAATTTTTTTTGAACTATTTTTCTAAGATAAATCATCACACCCTGCATTCTACTGGATTTGAACACACCTATTTGATTGAAGAGTGCACCACTTTACTGTTAAGTTGTCCACTTGGGGACATTATTTACATTAATAACTTAACATTTTGAAAAAAAAAAAAACCAAACAAAATAACAAAATCCAGAATTTCGAAAAAACATAACAAAAACCGAACAAAATGAATCCTAGATGCATGTAAGAACAATATATAATAGCAATTAGTTGAATTTTTAGGTGTTCTATGTACTTGTATAATATCAAATCTCATGAGTTGTAAACTTACCATGGAACTAGTAGCCAAAATTTCCAACTACTCTTGTAGCGAAGCTTCTATATCAATGTTATTCCAACAAGTTTTACCAACCCAAAACAACAATCTTTTTCTAGAAATACAAATAACGCATGATAATAATTTAACTTGTTAGGCAAGTAAATGTACCTTGGCTTTGAAGGCATTATCAAGTAAGATGTTGCTTGTTTTAATCTCTGTATGCACATCATGAGGTCTAGCATGTTCATATATGTATTTCATACCCCTTGTGGCATCTAATGCAAAATAAACCCTCATAATCAAGTATAATATAAGTGTTGGGAATTATAGGTTACTTTTCATTTAATAAGTTTCAATTAATCATATTAATTGACAAAAATCATTTTCACAAACCATATTAAACTATCAGATCAGATCTGACACAGCGGAAGCATTTAAACTTTATAACCTTTCGATTCGTAATCGAAACAATTCCCAAATCAAGATCCAGTTACAAACGATTTAAACAACAATTAAATTAAATAACACAACCATAGGGAGAAATCGACCTTTAACGAAGTGGTTCCAAATCCACACGATGGATCGGCAACGGTCTCGCTAGTTGACTCAAAACGATCACCCGAGTCCGGATCTCATCCTACGAAACACCGGATTGGACCAAAACAGATTTTGGCTCGGCTCGGTGGCCTAGGCTCGGCCTGGCTCGGGCAAGGCAGCCCTCCTATGGCTCCTCTTAGCCCCTCGACTTGGCTCGATGGCAGCCCGGTGCTGCCCCTTGGTGCGGCTTGCTTGCGGCCCGGCCTCGGCTTGGTGGTGGTGGTTTGTTGCAACCCAAAAACCACACAAAATGGTGGTGGTAGGCGACGACCACTAGGGTTAGGGAGAAAGAGAGTGAGTGAAAGAGTGGTGGTAAAATGTGGTGATTTGATATAAATTTAATAGTCAAATTAGATCCATATTTTTAGGATCTAAGAATTACCAATTCAAAATTGGAATTCCTACCACTTATTTCACATTTAATTCAAAGTAAACTCTTTTAATTTGATTAAATTCTTGTAGTAATTAAATCATTTAATTACTACTCTCCAATATTACTAATTAACAATTAGTTAGTAGCATTTAATTAAATGTTTAAAGTTTGATTAAATGTCAATTTTTCAATTAACATTTAACTAACAATCCCTTCAAAACTTTATTTGTTTAATGAATTAATTATCTCTATAATTAATTCTCACCTATTATTATTTCATAAATAATAAAAGCCAATTCGATAAAACTGACAATTCGTGATCGTATATTATGTCTAACAATTAAACATAAAGTCGTTGCCTTTCAAAGTGTAACTCTTTGGATCATACCTTTTATAGTAACGTTGAACTTATCGTTAATCGGACATCCAATATACAACAGTAACATGCTTAATTAACATCTGCATTTTCAAATAATATCATTCTGTAGTATAACATTATTTATTACAATATTACTCTTGTTTGAGGATCCTGTAACTGACTTCCAAGTGAATTTTTGGATGAACGTTTGAAGCAAGATTAACATTGTTTCCATTGGACTTGAGGGTTAGAAATTCAAGTCGTGAAAACAGTCTCTTGCATAAAAAGCAAAATAACTAAGCATAGGGGTGAGCAAAAAAAACCGAAAAAACCGAACCGGAACCGAATTAACCGAAAAAACCGAACCGAATGAATAACCGGGCAAAACCGAACCGAAAAAAACCGAAACCGAATTTTTAGGTTCGGTTTCGGTTTTTATAGTATGAAAAACCGAACCGAACCGATTTTTAATATTTTTAAAAAATTAATATATATATATATATGTGTGTGTGTGTGTGTGTGTTGCTATTTTCATACATATTCAACGGGAAAAAACACACAAAAAAGTTTGCCGTTGGAGATGGTAAAAATTTAGATTAGATAAAATCTACCATTTTAAAAGGTAAAGATCGGAATTATTGCATATTTAGTTATTTACTTTTGATTTTTTTAAATTTAAAAACATGATGATAATTATTTTGTTTTATTTTAATTAGTTGGTGTTCGATCAATTAATTTATTAATTGTTAATCATGTTTTCATTTTCAATGTTGGACATAAAATAGAACAAAAGAAACAAAAACAAAAGAAAAGTAAAAAAAAACCGAATACCGAACCGAAACCGACAAAAAAACCGAAAAACCCGAAAACCGAACGGTTTGTAATAAATAAAAACCGACTATGTCGGTTTCGGTTGCGGTTTTAGCCAAAAACCGAACCGAACCGAACCGTGCACACCCCTAACTAAGCATACATTCGGCCTAACAGTAGCATGTATGGGTACCTAATTCACCGCGTTCGCCCTTTATGACTCAGTTATTTGACAACTAAATATATAATTAAATAAAAATTTATAACTTTGAATCAGCTTTATAAAACGCAATATTCTTCATGTTTACCTTTTGATCACTCTTTATCTATACCTTTTGTTCATTCTGAATTGGGTTCTAATTAGAGGTGCTTAAACCGGTTTTTTTGCTCAAACCGGTTTGGGTGAAAACCGGTTCGGTTTGGAAACCGATTTGGGAGATGAGGGATGTCAAACCTATAGAACCGGTTTGGACCGGTTTGAAACCGGTTTGGAGGGTTTGAAACCGGTTTGGGAGATGAGGATGTCAAACCTATTACAAACCGGCGGTTCGGACCGGTTTGGAAACCGGTTTGGGTGAAACCGGTTTGAGATCATGACTGAACCGGTTTGAGAACCAAACCGGTTTTTTTGTTCACCTCTAGTTCTAATTAGACAAAGGGATACTCGTACTTCGTAAAGTCGTAAGTCCTAAATTTACGATTCAAGCCCAAGGTTCTAAGCCCAATATTGCTAATGCCCAAGCCCAATTATCGTGTTTTTATTTACCTTCAGGCTTCAACGTCAAACGAACCCAAAGAAAAACGTAGTCTTGTTTCAACTTGTTAGTATCAGCTTTCAACTTTTGTTTTGATGCTAAATCAAAATATACACATGAATGTGCTTAGATAAAACTATAAGATAATGAAAAAATAATTTCATTGATCAAAAATACATTCTTTTAGTTCATTATTAAAAATAATATATTTATAGAGAAAACCACATGTTTCAAAGATCAAATAAAAATGTTATATATAACATAAAGTACTGCAAATATTTAAATTTTGGCACCATATGAGTATTATATAAAACCTAAAGACAAAGAGTAAGATACTAGCAAAACATATGTACCATCTCAGCAATTACTTTTGGAAATATAAAGTCGTTTTTGCTTACAAGGCGTACAAAGTCTATGCGATTTTGTGACGCGAAAGTTAATACTATCATGCACAAATGAAATTATTATAGATGTAGTCATATCATTGCCTATTATTTTTAAGCACAAAAGTGGTGAATATCATACCACCAACTTTAAATTCTATAACTCGTGAATTGTAAAGGGAAATTTAGGAGAATTATTAATAAAAGGAGGATGCTCCAAATCGTGTCCTGGCAGTCAAGTTACAGGCACCAACAATGGAGATGAAAACATGGGCTCTTGAGCTTAGTGTCGAAGGCGAGGCTGTAACTCGTCGTGACAAAATCGATCCACACTTGCTCGTAGTCTAAAAAATGCTTATGGAAATGTTAATGCCAGATTATAAAAGGATCTAAAGCAAAAAAGTTCATGTCAAATGAGTAGTAGAAGATTAATAGAATAAATGGTCTTCTCATTAAAAAAAAAAAAAAGAAGAAGGTAAATATCCAATTCGAAGCCCCCGATTAACTTAGATCAATAATTGATAAAATATGACCTATTTTACAAATATGGGTCAACCCTAATCATAACCATCTCAAGAAGGGCATTTCTGGGCTCCTAAATTCCTTATTCCTGGAAGACAGTCCTGCTTTTGAAGGTGCATTGCATGTATCCTTATTCATGATTACCTAAAAGGATACCCTTTTTTTTAACTACCATAAACAATGATAATATTTCTGTTTTTTAATAATTAAATTAAGCAAATTGTGATCATATATGCTTATCAATTATATGATTACATCTTTAGATTACACTTAGCATAGTGGTAATAAAGTAAGATGGTTTTTTTCATGACCCAAGGAAGTGAGGCTTCATGCTTTCTCTCTTTATTCAAAAGGGATTTTGTAGTTATCCTTATTGTCTTTTATGTAATAATTAGATTTCTATTATTTAAAATATAATCTTTAAAAATAGAACCCACAATCTAATTGCTTGTGTATTTTGTTTTATTAATCAAATTTTCTAGGGTTAAATCCTTTTACTAAAAAAGGAAAAGAAAAAAAAAATATCAACCTTCAATTACTCTTGGATATTTCATTTCTCCTTTTTAGAATATTGGGTAATACTTTAAAAATCAGCTCCTGTAAAATTTAGAGATTGAAACCGAAAACTAATTTTAAAAATGATACCAAAAAGTTTTGATATTAGGTATAGTGATAAACTATAATTTATAAAACCTAAAGAACTTAAAGTGATATTTTACAAAGTTTTGGAAAAAAACGTAAAACTGAAGGAGTGAAACTTATAAGTTTTGACTTTTAAATGTAGGTATATATTTTTAAACTCAAAAAAAATGAGAGGGTTAAATTACATGTTACAAAGTTAGGGATAAAATCTTTAAGTTTATGAGAAACTTAAAAGTTTTGAATGTTAAAAGACTTAGAAGCGGAAGTAAAACCTAAATGTTTAGAAGTAAAACGTAAAAGTTTTAATATTAAGTGTAGGAACATCATATAAAAGTATAGGAGTAAAACAAAAATTTGATATTGAGTATAGAAATAAGTTTTAAAGTAAAACAAAAAAAATAATATTTAATGTAATGATGAAGTTTAAAGTCTAAAAACATAAGAGGGCTAGAATAACATTCTACCAAGTTAAAGTTTTAATAATTAAACGATTAAAAATTATTTTTAATTGAGTGGTTTAAACATAAGAGGGCTAGAAAAGGTTAATTAATTTTATAGACTTAAATGCAAACAAGAAAAAAATAAAGACAAGAAACTAAAATGTTATAAACAAATTAAAATAAAATATAAAAAGAAAGATTAAAACTAAAGTAAAAGTTAAATTAATTTTAAAGAATTAAATACAATTAACCTAAACTTAATAAAAAATAATAATAAAAAGCAACCAACATTGCAATTTAAGTTATAAACTATTATCTATAGAACTTGTAATAGAATAACTTCTAATCAAAAGCAAGGGAAGGTAGGACAACACTTTTGGGGTGGACGTGAGATGATGACACATTTGATTTTTGGTTGTTGAAAACGTGGATTTTATTTAAATCACAAAACAAAGATGTGTGAAAATAGTAGACGCCGTCGTCATATAGATAAGATAACACCAATCCACGTATTCTCAAAACTAATTATTTGTAAATAAAAACCAAACGGTTTATAATCTAATGGTACCCTCTTGACTTCCTGAATGGAAGGTCTTTGGTTCGTGTCTCACCTGGAAAAAAAAAACGCTCTAGGTTGAGTTAGAGGGTTTTCTCAGTGTGGGTTTCCTCCTAGATGGTGGTGTCAATCTGCCCATTTAAACTGTGGTGCTTGACGTTAGCAGTTAAAAAAAAAAATTTGTAAATAAACATATTTATTTGGCATTTGATTTACCGGCCAGCAGTCATATGAATAAGATCTTGATGGTTTATGTCATGTTAGGGTTTAACTACATAATTATATAAAACATCGAATGTTCGAGACAATAGTTGTCGGAAGTCGTTCATCACCTCAAAATATAATGAAATTTGTAAAATACTTAATATACAGAATTATCAAATTAGTAAGCATAAAATGATGGGGTTTTGGTCTATATATACACCACTAAACATATTACACAATAGTTATAAAACATACTTTAGACTAATTACATAAACAACTCTTTAATTTTTCTAACTTAGGTTAAATAATTAAGGTTCTGTCATGTTCGGACCGGGGGTTTAAACATTGGACACAAGACATAAAGAAAATTAAGTATAAGTATCAAAAAAATTGCAAGCATAAAAATATAAAATGATGGCTTTTGTGATATATGGTTAATTTAGATGGTAACTTCAATGCAATTTCATACCGGCTCAAAAGTGCTTATTAACTTATAAATTTTTGAAATTAAGTTTTTAAAAATGTGTTTAGATTAGCTTTTTCAAAATTAATTTTCAAAATGACCAAAAAGGACATTTTTTATTGACACTATTTAATGTTATTGGGTAAAGGATAAAGAGTGTGGTAGATTTGTAATTTTATGTCAATAAGTTAGAAGTCATTTTAAAAAAGCTAGAATTTTTAGCTTTGAAAAACAACTTATCACCCTTTTACAAAAAGTCATTTTCAGAAGTCCTTTTAGGTTAGGGAAACAACTTATTGACTTAATGACTTTTTGAAAAGCCAATAAGTTAATAAGTAATTTTTAGATAAAATCCCAAACAATGCCTTAATAATTAATTGCATATATATTATAACTTCACTTTCATATGTAACATAATGATATAATTTTATTATATAGATTATAATTTTTATAAAAAATAGATATTTAGATAAAGATACACATAAAATTAAATAAAAGTTGTATAAATAAAAAGTTTGTTTACAATCATGGGATGTCTCGGGCTCAAGCTTGTTATGTCAAACTTGAGAGGCCTTGATAAGCATGTGCAAAGCTTTATAGGGGCAAGGGGGGCAACTGCCCCTCTTTTTTTGTCGTATTATTAATTTTTTGGTCAAAATGTTATTTTTAGTTAAAAATAATGGTTTCGTTCACTCGTTTTAAAATTAACATGTATTCTGGATTTTAAAATTTTCATCCTCCTCTGACTTCGCCCAAATTCTGCCACTGTTGATAAGAAA
The DNA here is from genome assembly GCA_009363875.1 of Mikania micrantha. NCBI lineage: Eukaryota > Viridiplantae > Streptophyta > Magnoliopsida > Asterales > Asteraceae > Mikania > Mikania micrantha. The sequence goes on from CM018690.1 coordinate 43,084,017, forward strand.
AATGAGTCATATCGTATGACTTGAACTCGTTTTAATAAACTCAGCTTATTTAAGCTTTTTGACACTTCAATTTTGGGTGTTAATAAGCTAACTTAATTTGTTTCTATTCCTAAAATAAGATACATGTAGTGAGGTTATCTTAAATAATATAAAAACAAATAAAATCTTGTGAAATCCATAATAATGATTATGTTATTAAATTATGAGATTGACGCGGGATTATGTTTCCTTCTAGACTTTGAGTTTAAATCTAAACTTAACCACGATTTATATATAGGTGTCTTGATTATAAAACAAACGTTTCAAAAATTAACGTTCATAAAAGAATATATGCATCGACTTTATAGTTCGTCTAAGATAAACGGGAGCCAAATCTGAATCCACTTGTTAAACTATGTTCACAAGTGTGATCGATTAAATTTGAATTCGGTTTAATCGGTTAATCAAACAATATAAAAACATTGGAACTGAAAACCGAAATTCAGATACGGTTAAGTATCGAATCGAAAACCGAAACCGAAATTTGGATACAACTATGAACCAAAACGAAAACGGAATTCGGAATTAGGTTTGATTTATATCAGTTACGAATACGTTTCGGATTTCGGTATTAAACGGTTTTTCGGTTTTTTTGAACACCTCCACTTTAATATTTGAATTCAACATATTGCCTTTTTTTTGGATCATCCTGTGCAACTCAATTCTTAGAGCCACCCGTGATACTTATATACTAATCTACCCTTTGCTAAGTAACAAGCAACGTTAATAACAAAATAAAAAGAAATAAACACACTAAGGTGGTGTTTGTTTTTTCAGAGGTAAAACATCTGCAGTCTGCGGACCACGTCTGCAGACCTCTTTTGCAGAAGAGGTGGACCAAACCTCTGCAAGAAGAGATTTTAAGGGTGTTTGTTTTTTACCTCTTCCTCTATCCTAAAAGCAGACAAAAAAAAACCTCTTCAAAAAAACCCTAACCTTGAATCTTCCCCACCGATGAAACCCAACCACCTGCACCATTGTCATCATCACCGACCGAAGCAGCGACAGAGCAGCGGTGGAGGGCTAGATCGGAGTTCACGATCGGCGGTTGAGGGCTAGAAATCGAAGATCTAGGGCTAGAGATCGGAGGTCACGATCGGCAGTGGAGGGCTAGAGATCGAAGGTCACGTCGGCAGTGGAGGGCTAGAGATCGAAGGTCATGTCGACTTACCACCAGCTCGGTTCGCCAGAATTTGAAACAGAGGCTCTGCGACCTCCGAATCAGCATCTCCATCACGACCATGGTGAGATCTAACAAATTAGGTCACGATCGATGGCGGTGGGGAGGCGTTGGGAGGCGCGGCGGTGGAGGGGGGCCGACGGCGGTGGAAGTGTGGATGGGGAAGTGCAGCTCGTCGGTTGGGTGGGAAGAATGTCAAATTGACTGTGGGTGGGAAGAAGAGGCTGGGAAGAGGTTAGAAGATGTTGGTTCACGTCTGCGCCAAGAAGAGGTTGTGCAGACGTTTTTTAATGAAATGTTTTCGAGAAAACAAACAGTCTGTAAACCTCTAACCTCTTCCTGTGTCTGCGCGACGCAGACATAAGAGGTTAGAAGAGGTTTTTGAAAAAAACACCCCTAAAAAACATATGCGTAACTTAAAGAATAACAAACAATTTTTTCAAAACTTCTAGTCTATATTTGCTCAATTTGACATCAATAATCTCACATCATGACCACGTCTTGAAGTTAACTTTATCTATAACTAGGTTTATTCAACCCTCGCGTTGCGGCGAGTTATCACAGCACACTCCTAAGAACGGGTATTTATATCATTTTAAAAGCATGAGTTACATCAAATCTCTCATCACGAACTATATACAATTTTTCATGAAATCATATAACACCTCACAATATGTTTAAAAATAATATAAAAATTACTCACAAAATCATTCTCATCAATCGTTTGATTTAAAAGAAAAACCCAAAATTTCTAAGTAAAGATCTCAAATTGAATAAAAATCCAAATCTATAAGCAAATCTCTCAAATTAATACCATTATCTATGTTTACTACTTTTTAAAGTTAAAAAACTTTTGATGGTCTAAGTCTAAATTCTTAAAACGTTCTAAATGGTGTCTCAAATCTCCAATTTAAAAAAACTCAAATCTTTAAGCAAATCTCTCAAATTAATACATTTATCTCTGTTTATTACTTTTTAAAGTTAAAAAACTTCCGATGATTTAAATCTAAAATTTTAAACGTCAATACATGGATCAGAAACTTAAATAATATATATATATATATACAATGGGGCCCACTAATTATATAATAATAATATACATACTATTCCTTTTCATGTATTTTAATTATATATAGTAATTTATAATATTTAACACAATTTGTATTTCAGATTGAATCAAAAGAATTTTATTTCAACTTTAAAAAAGTTCAATTTAATTTTTTTGTTAAAGCCAATGGATAACATGACAATAAAAATTTGTGACATGCACACTAAAACCTTTTTTTTTTACGGTCAACTAATCAACTGCCGGGTGCTTCGTACGCGACCCCAATGGCTAAAGGATGTCCAAGCTGGCCACTAGTCCAAATAAACGGAGCCCCTAGCCCACCAGCCACCAATTCCGGGGAAAACCGCCCAAAGACACGACGGTGGAAGGTCGGTAAAACCGGGTGGGATCAAGAATCGAACTCATGACATGGGTTTTCTATCCAGTGGTGAATTCAGGAATTTTTTTTACGGGGGGCAAAAAATGGGTCGTTAAAAATTGGTCTAGATAAAAACTGGTTGGGTTAGTTGAAACCACAAAAACAACCCATCAGTTCGAGTAAAAGCAGCTCAGGTTAATTAAAATCACCAAACAAATCTATCAAAAGTATTTAGAAAAACAATTACTTAAATAATTAATTTCAAAGTTACATCTTAAGTTAATATTCGTATAAATTCTATGAAAAGAACACAATTTTTTTTATTAATTTCCAATTGTGCCCTTTTATAATCACGTATGTGCCCTTTGTAATCAGATTCATGCCACTTAAAATCATATTCGTGCCCCTTAAAATCAGATTCGTGCTCCTTAAAATCAGATTCATGCCCCTTTATAATCAGATTTGTGCCCCATTTTGTTTCAAAATTAAGCAAAAGTATTTAAAAATAATGCGTTTTAACATTCGATCATGGGATTCTAGGCCCCCTATGTTGGCTTTGTATCCGCCACTGCTCCTATCACTTTCCTCATATCTCCATCTTATCATTAGGACAAGACATCATTGGTTATAACACTAGAACCTGATATGGCATTTTTTTTTGTCACGTGGACTAGAAATGGTTACAACAACCGCAATAGTGTTTCTTGCTCAAAAAATAAAAATACATATAAAAAAAAAAGTTGAGTTGTTTAATCAAATCTTGAATTAATTAGGTATCCATCATGCTTGTTTTCAGCTTTAAAATTAACATGAATTGAATGAACATTTATAGAACTGTTCATATAAATGTTGACTTTAAAGGGAACATTAGACCTACAACCACAATCTTACAATATTGAACAAATTGTCGTGTGAGTTTTAAATTTCAATGTGACAAGATGAGGTTAGGGGGACAAGATGTGATTGACCAAAAGTCAAGGACCCAAAAGGTATTAAAATTAGACACGTTATTAAACAAACTTAAAACTAAAAGTTGAAAATCTTAATCAACCCAACTTAATGCACACGAATTCAACCTAACTTTCATCTTCTTCAAGTTACCCATTGAGTACCAACAGGGTAACATGCTTATTAATTCTTTTGTCAACAAAGTCATGGTTTAATGTTTTAATTTATTAGCTTCTTTTAATCATAAATTAATAATTGAATTTTTATGTTCTATAAAGCATAGACCAAATGATATATAGCAAATGAAGAATATAACAAAATAACGCGTGAAAGTATCTAGCAAGTGTTTAAGAGATTACCTTAAAGTCATCAACATAAGAAACATTTTTACGAATAACCAATGTGTGTGTAAACAGGACCGGCTCTCGTATGTTTAAAATATACCTTAGCGCCTGGGGCCTTCAAAATAAAAGGGCCTCAAATTTTATAGGTAAATCAACTTTTTAGTTGTAACGAATTCTGATTGAAGTAAAATTTATTATTCTTTTAATATTTGTGATTAATCTACACATTATGTTTGCGATTTATGCTTTTTGTGGTATTCTATTTCATGATTATCTATATTTTTTCTCAAACTTGAGAAGAGTGTTTATTTATCGTTTTTATTCACGGTCCCGCTTTGGACTATTAAAAAGCTTGCGACGACCTTGTGTCTAAATATGATTTTGATACATCCCTGGTTGGTTACTCAACCATGGTTGCAAACCAACCCACCAAGGTTAAACATGCTTTAGATAGATTAGTTCTTATACTGCATGAATGCATTATATATTTGATTAGTTATAGAAGAAAATAAGAGCAATTACTATAATTGTCGACTTAATTTCTTGAGAGTAATTGCCTACTTAATTTCTTGATTCTTTATCATATTTTGTTTATATGAATTTTAAAAGATTACATCAAAGTAAAACATAAAAGAATGAAATATACATAAATAGTGAAATATACAATTGTGACTAAGATATATCAAAATATGTGGTCAACTAATACAATTGCGACTTAAACAAGTACAATTATGATGATTAATGAAAAACTAAAATATAAATCATGAATACAACAACAATAATAAAAACATGTTTATAATGGCTAATATTTATAGATTAGGACTATAAATATTAATTCCTATTTGATATAACTAATTACAGATAAATATAGTCAATATAAAAGCATATTTATAATTTCCTCTGCTAATTTACCGTAATGTTTTATAGAATCGAATGCTGGTGTACTTGATTGCGTCATCCTTATTCTTTTTTTTTCAATTTTTAAAGTTGATTACCTTGTAAGGTGGTAATTAACTTGAGATTTTAAAGGTTATAAAAAGATTAAAACTTAATTAAAACGAATAAAAAATAAAGAAACATGGAGAGGTGCGCTGTTATAAACCAAGTTGTTTGAAGAAGAGGGAGCTGAGGTGATGTGTATGTGACAGTCTAGTCTAATTTATAAATTTATAAAAAAAAAATTATAAATATATATTTATAGGCTACAAGTGTAAGTGTGTAAGTGTGAAAAGGGAATATTTTTTATGCTTTTTAGTGTTTGGTTCAGGGAGAAAGAAGGCACGCTTTGCTTGTTCAAACAAACAACATATATATTGGGAAGATGGTTGCGTGTGTAGTGTATGTATATGTGTGTGTATTTACACACATACACTGTGTGCATATTGAGTGAGAAAGAATCTCTCTTTCCTTCGATTTCTTTTCTATTTTCCTTATTTTCGCTTCATTTTTCTAAACCTGTTCCTCCCTATTGGTCTATTCTCTGCAATCTTCAAGATTTGAGACAGCCATAGCCATTAAAGCACACACAGTTTCACTTGCAGAGACAGAAAATAATCAAGAAAAGATATTCTGTGTCTTGCAAATCCCTAAAAGAAATTAACTTTCCATCACCCATCTGAAGTTCTGTTATATTTATTTCATAGGGGTTTGGTTTTCATTATCATTATATCTTGCTGGTTTTCTTGAGAGCAAAAGGACAAAGAAAACAGCTGTGTTTTGTTCAAGCGTTTCAGCTGGTAAAAAACAATTAAAAACTTGATTTTTTAAATTTTCCATATTAAATCTGCATGTTATTTGAATGTTCTGTAGTGGGGTTTGTGTATAACAGACTAAAGATTGTACTTTATTTAATAATCATATTTAATATGTTGTCTCCTTTTATCTTACTATTATATGTTGTTTGAATGTTCTGCAGTGGGGTTTGTGTAAAAAAGGAATTCTTGAAACATTCTTGAAGAAAAAGTCAAAATGGATGGTGGGTATTCTAGGGTCAATGAAGAGATTCATCCACAACTGTTGGATTTGATTCCTGATGAGAAAAAACTGGTTTGTGAAAAGAGATGATGATCATAAGATTGAAAAAGAACACAAATCCTCCATGGAAATGGTGATGAAAAGAAGCTTGAATTAAGGCTTGGTCCACCTGGTGTTGAAGATTGGTCTGTATCAGATGCACAAAAGAAACTACAAATCATCACAAAAAGCAACTCAGAAAAGGTACATTTTTATAAAAGAATTATTATTACAGATTTGTATTTCGTTGTCCATACATGCAAACAAAAAACGATTTCATGTATTTTTTGTTTAAATTTTCATTTGGATGCATCTGTTTCATTTTTTGGAGAAACCCACCAACTCTTGTATTTTAGTTTTGTTTTGTTTGGACACTAATGGTGGTACTCTGCTGTCTGATTTTCTAAATCTTATCTTTCATTAAATTTTTGCAGTATCATGGGGGTACTGGTCTTAAACAGCCACATAATAATCAACTTTAGCTGTAATTTCCATGGATTCTTTTAAAAATATTAATCTTTTTTACCAAATTTGAGAGATTATTTATATTAACTTTTGATATTTGGACAATCTTGAAGAAGTGCACCTGCCCCAGTTGTGGGATGGCCTCCAATTAGGTCATTTAGGAAGAATATTGCAAGCAGCAGCTCAAAACAGGCTCCTGCTTCTGATTCTCAAAATGGGGTTGTTTCAAACAACCTTGTTCAGAAGGGAAAAAAGGTGGAAAATTGCCAAAAGGTTTCTTTGTGAAGATCAATATGAAGGGTGTTCCGATCGGTCGAAAAGTTGATCTTAATGCTTATGACACCTATGAGAAGCTTTCTGTTGCTGTTGATCAACTCTTTAGAGGACTTCTTGCAGGTTGAAAATCTTTAAATATTTATAAAAATTAAAATTAATTACAGTTTATGCATATATTAAACAGAAATGGGCTGTAAAATGTTCTTAAACAGCTCAAAATGATACATCTGGAGCTCGGATTTACGGTAATTACGAAGACGAAAAACCGATTACTGGTTTGCTAGATGGAAATGGAGAATATACTTTAGTGTATGAGGACAATGAAGGAGACAGGATGCTTGTTGGTGATGTACCATGGCAGTAGTAAGCATCTCATCACCTAATATTTATGCATTTCTGTCTCAAATTAACATAAATGTTTCGTATTTGAGACGTTTCTAAACATGATTAATGGACATTTACTTTTTGGTTATGTTTATTGTCTAGTTTTCCACTTTTATAAAATTCTTTAAGTTGTGTCCACATAAGCCTAAAAACAGAACATTATTTTGGATTTGTCTGCACTTATATTCCTCCATCACACTCTTACATACTATTCCTTTATTTTATTTTAAATAGTAATAAAATATATAGATATACTTAAACACAAAAAAATATAAGATGCTTGTTGTGGTTAAATTTGCTTCTTTTAAACATAGAAATCTAGATCAGAAAGATGTTTTACTGATTATCTTGTAATAAACTAGTGCAAGTGTGTCCACATGTCCATTATTGTTTATGCCCACTTATCAGATGGCCGCCTCAATACTGTTTATTTATTTCGTATTGGATCACTGTTTTTAAAAGGGCCTAACTTTTTTTATTTTAACACCTCACCAACCCTTTACGTCTCGGTCTCGAATAGCCCCTCTAACACCCATTGATTCGTAAATGATTGGTCTCGTATATGAGGTGTATAGGACTTATACACCCCATATAGGCCTATACGATGAGTATAGAAGTCCAATCATTGATACTGAGAAAATTCTGTAAACAATGATTGCCTCCTATACGCCTTGTATAGGGCTATTCGAGACTTATAGAGGGGTGAGTGGTAGGTGTTAAAATAAAAGGACCATTTTAAAAATATTTAGAGTCAATTAATGATAATGCTCCTATAGTTTGCCAATTATTCGTTCTTGGTTTCATAAATTACCTATATGGTTTCATACTTTTAATCATTTGGAACACATACAGTCCTTAGGTTTCATAAAAGAACTGTATGTGTTGCAAATTTTAAAGGTTCGGGATCGCACGAGTAATTTATAAAACCTAGAGACCAAAAGTGAAATAGTAGCAAAAAATCATGAACCATCTTGAAAATGTACTCAAATGTTTATTTTTGACATGTGATTTGCAGTATGTTTGTTCTTCGGTTAAGAGGCTGCGTGTGATAAAGAGTTCTGAAATTTCTAGCATATCCCGCAAGGAAGAGAAGGTTAGAGTTTGATGATTTGGTGCAGTGTTCTGTTCTGTTTATATGAACAAGTTGGATTGATGAAGAGGGACTTATTGTTGTATTTTGATTGGAAGAATCAATGTGTAAAAATTGGGTTGTGTGACCAAAATTTCTGCAGATTTGTGGAGGTGAAAACTTGTGGATATCAAGTTTAGATTTTTAATATGGATTTTGTTAATGAGTGTTGTTTTGAACTTGTATTCATCCTCTAAAACTTACCACAAATGCTTACATTTTAAGGCACTCTAATATTATTAAGGTCGATTGTTACAAAATTATGACATTACAACTCATGTTCATCTTCTACGCGGAAGATCTGAAGATGGAAATCTTTGGAATATTCTGAACAATTTATGGCTCCTACAGTCCTACGTAAATAAGGAGCTACACAGCAGCTACAAAATGAAAGTTCGATAGAATATAAAATAATAAAGAATTAACTCTACTTTTTTAGTACTATTTGAATTTGGTATCGTCTCGACTTCCACATTTGGCCTCACAATATTAAAGACAACCAAAACTCAAAAATTAGAAAATTTCATGTTTCCAAACTCTTTACTTCTTTCATCATCTTACCAAGCCCAACTCACAAAACATGAACATATAATAAATAATTAAGTAACTACAATCTGGACAATTTCAAACACCTAAGTACCTAACTGTTACTACAACTATTCTTCAGGTTGCTTTCTTAAATCTCACATGAAATACAGGAGAAACTGAGTTCTAATTCTGTGACCTTAATGCTTGTGTGAGCATTGCTTTGATGGATCAGAATACTCATGCGGATACGGATGGCACTGCAGTTTCCCTGATGTGTCTTGTCATCTAACAATGAAGCCATAAAAAAAGATTTTTTTTTAAAAGAAGGCAATAGTCATAATCAACCAGTCAAAGGATACACGTTCCCATTAAAATCAAAGATTTAAACCAACCTTTCCAGGATCGGAAATCGTAGCCATTTGCAGCAAGGATACCATCTTCCTCTTTTGCACAAAGCATAACTGGATTTGGCCACTGCCACTGTGTAATAACCTTAAAACTCAGAATAGCATTTGGATAAAACTGACAGACCCGTGTAACCAAAAGAGCCCAGTTCAATCCACCAAGAAATCCAGTCACCTGAGGATGATTTTGGCTAACATGTCACATTGTCAACAAAAAAAATAAAAAAAAAAAAAGAACCACGCAGGTAACAAGAATAATTATTCATGTACTTAATAGTTACATATGAATAAAAGCCACGCTTTTTGGCCCGATGCTTTAAACAACAAAGTGTTGTACGAAAATGCGTGAAAACGATTGTAAAAAAATGGAGATAAAAGTTATTATGGGCTGTTTTTTAAAACAGAAAAGAAAAGGGAAAATGAAGATAGTATTAATTAGCCCATTAAATCATTGAGTTAATTGGTCAAATATTTAAATTAATTTGAAAAATCATACTCTTTTGAAAAATTACATATAAAGTTCCAATCAGATTAACCCTAGTTGGTACCTCACCACCCGGTTAGTGGTGTAGCGATTTCTACAACACTGGTTAAAATGATTAGGTATTAATGGTAATGTTTTAGTCAAAATATTTATAATCACAAAAATCACAAAAGCTACATCTGGGACAACCAAAAGTGCTCGTTGTATTGAATGATCCGGGTGGTTGCTTTCTATTATAATGCATAAAGATCAGTAGATATTCCACCAAATTGAATTTCATGACTGGAACATTAGCATCTGGAACCGATTAAGTTCTCTGTAACTTCCTCCAGTTAACATGCATGCAAAACAAAGAAATCCTCCTGATTAATTAAAAATAAACTAGAATGAGCCAGGTTATACATGGAAACTTTTGCTTAATTTTCTAATTAAATTATAACTTATATCTCGATTCACATACGAAGGCACCACTAGGGATGGCAATGGGCAGGGTTTGGGACGAGTTTGAGTAATCCCAGTCCCATACCCGTTTATAAAAGTATGTCCCATACCCGTCCCAAATCCCATCAGGTATCTATCGGATATTTACTCGTCGGGTATCGGGTATCCCGGCGGGGTTTTGGTATCCCGGCGGGTTTAGCTTACTAATATTTCGTTGAGAATAACTGGCTGTCTGGTATCGGGTAACTAATAATAAATTTATTTTTTATAACAAAAAAACTATACGTTAAAATATGCCAAGAATAAGCTATTAAATATATCAAATAACATGAAATTTCAAAATGTTATAAATTGATTATCATTGTTCAAGATAAACCAAAAAATAACATTAGTAACAAAATGGTTCAAAAAAATTTTTGTAGTTGCCACAAAAAAAAGAAACAAATTATATGAACAATTTCTAAAGTTCAAAAGGATTAAAAAAAAGAAACAAATTCTATTAATTCAAATGTATATAAATGGTATTTATAATCGTGTACACGGGACGCGGTAAACGGTATATATAATCGGGCCGGGTAAACGGTATATGAACAAATCCCCAAGCCCGTCCCATACCCGCGAAAATTTTTAAAATTAATCTCATACCCGGCCCAATACCCATCGGGGTTGGGAATACCCGTCCCATATGTAGTGGGTTTCGGGTAAACCCGTCGGGCCGGGTTTTTTGCCATCCCTAGGCACCAACACACAACTAAACAAGGTGTCAATGGTCTGCCCCCAGGACAATAAACCTCCACCAAAGTTTGAGATTACACAATCGATTATTGAAAATGCACTGCTATTCTTTACTATAACTTACCCCAACCTGATATGAACCAAAAGTACATACATAGAATTTGCATCTTCAACATCTGTCAATTTACAGCATCTTGCACCCATCAACTACAATCTACAGATAAACATAACTTGCAAAGAAAGATTAAAGTCATAATAAAGAACATAATTTAATTACAGTTTTAACATGCTATGTGTTAGCAATAATGAGTTTCACTTAAAATCTTTCAAGTCTAAGAAAATTCCCCTTAGCAATTTATGAGTTTCATTTATTACTTAATTTTCAGTCCCCGCGATGGTGGCTTGGTGGTAAGGGGTGGGATTTATAATGAATGTTCAAAGCCCGGGCACCACCCAATTTTTCCTGGGTCACGCGATTAACCATTTATTTATTACTTAATTTTCAACAATCATGATTATACTTGAACTAGATGCCAGAAGGAAATCAAAACTTAATTTGGCTATTTATGATTGTAACCACTTATTTAAGGCAAAAATCAAGTATCAAGTAAGAACACACAATTATAGCAAATGCATATTATAACTGGAATGATTAAGCCTATCAACAAAAATATCATATTAGAACATAATGACAACAATTACTCCCAAAGATCAAGAACTGAATGCAACCACACCTGATTGATTTGACCCCCTTCTTAGCGCGCTTCTCTTCTTTACTCGTATAGTCTAGCATCAACCAAGAACTTCAATGATAAGAACAAGAAGAATACAGAGAGAATTAGCTAAGCTCAATCAAAGTCTGAGCTGATCTGTTATTCAATTAACGGTTTATAACCGAATACAACTAATCAATTACAACACGACCCTCAACATTTACAATATACAATTCAATCCCTCACTTATTCCTCTTCAACATATCAATACCCTCCTTCTCTTTACACAATGTTTTGACCTCAAAAACAGTGACAAAAAGACAATTAAAAACACAAATTAGGAAAACGAATCTTCAAGTCTTCTAAAATTTCCCAAATTGCTTCTATAATGGGTACATTCTTCCATTGAACTAAAGCCTCTGCAGAAGCTCTATGCCCCCGACGAAACAACATAAATCTTGGACCCTTAGGAATAGGAATAGACTGAGACACATCACCTCTAGCTAACTGAGCAGTGAAACGTGAAAGACGGGATGAACCGAACATCATTTGGTAAGTCCAGTTTATAAGCAACTTTCCCTATTTTCTCCACAACTAAAAAAATGGCATAAAACTTAGGCCCCAATTTATTAAAATGTGAATCCTTAATGTTGACTGCCCATACGGATGCAATTTAACATATACACTATTCCCCACTTGAAATTTTCGTTCACTACGTGATTTATCTGCAGCTTGTTTCATTTCGATTTTGTGCTCTAAATAAAGAAAAC